>WEIT01001518.1:218724-287288 GCA_013389985.1 Dryoscopus gambensis
GGAAGGAAGGAAGGAAGGAAGGAAGGAAGGATTGGGAAGCAGGTCCACGCTCCTCACACAGCTCTGTAGAATGTGATGAGGCCACCAGAGAAGGCTCAAAGCTTTCTGTGGGCTTATTTGGAATTGGAGTGTCTTTTGCATCTCCTCCTCTAAGACAGCACCAGCCCAGCCTCAGCCCATACACTTAAAGCCACCAGAAGACTTCCCAGTGTTGTCCCAAAGTCCTTCCCTCACGGCACTCCTCTCCCACAGCAAGTCCCTTCACGAGAAGGAAACCGCAGGGGACGAGAAGGTGTCCCTGAGGGAGGATGTGCTGCTGTGTCACACCCCAGGAAGGAAGCAATGAAGCAGTACCTCGATGACTTTAAAAGCTGTGGGAGACAGTCAAACACCTCCTGAACATCTGCAGAGAGCTGGGATGTGGCCCCATCTCCAAACCTTCGTGTTCATCACCAAACACTACTTTGTTCATTCTGCCATAGCTGACGGATGGCAGGAGCACCCTGAGCCCCTGGGGAGACACTTTCTCTACAAAAGGTGACCCAGAAAAGACCAGCACCGTGCCTCTCATCAGACAAACAGCTCCCTTCAGGAGTCCTGCAAATGGTTCTGCAGAGCAGCCCCTTGCCCTGTGCTGCGGGTAATTGGTGGGTGCTCCTGGAGAACGCACCCAGCCCCCGGCAGCAGCAAGCCCCACTGAGGTAATCCCCTAATCCTGCTTAGGGAATGAATCAGTCCCAGTGACTCTGCTCTCCACGGATCCAGTCACTCACAGGATGCAAAGAACACGTCTGGAGAACCCATTAAAAGCCACTCGACTGGAAAATAGTTTCTGGCCTAATTCTAGCGCTGGGGTCTTGGTCGGAGGGAGAAATCTGACAGCGAGAGCGTGTCTGTGGGGAGGACGAGCCAGAGCTGTTAACTACTTCACCAATCTAATGGATAGCACTCTCCAACAGTAATTAATAATTAATATTCGTAGCCTGCTTAGATCTGTTGGCTCTGTAAACCACAGCCTCTCACTTAAAGGCCTCTCATCATGCTGAGACAAACTGGAGAGCAACCGCCCCGGAGAGACTCAGCCTAAACAAGAGCAGCAGCAGCTCCCAGCTACCCCGGCCCAGGTTTAATCCCTCTCCTTGTCCCATCAATATCTCGTTGAATTCAGCATTGTTCCTTAGCAGTGTCTCTGTGCTGGGTGGGCCCAGGACACTGAAGTCACCGAGTCCAGCCTCCTTCAGAGGGTCTGCTCAGGTTTTCCTGGGCTGTGGGCCCTGTCTTGCCTGCCAGGGAACATTCAGAACAGCAGCGGAGGGTCTCCAAATGCAGACGAAAATCCCCAGGGGTCTTGTCTCCTTTTGAGCACTTGGGGTTGATTTGAAGGGCAATAAATTGAATTGATATCCCCAACTCAAGTCTGGTTTGCCCATGATGGCAACGGGGGAGTGATCTCTCCCTGTCCTTATCTCAACCCACGAGCCTCTCATTACATTTTCTCTCAATGCCCAGTTGAGGAGGGCAGTGACAGAGTGGCTTGGGAGCAGCCTGTTGTCCTGCCAAGGTCACCCCACCCCAGTCCAAGATAAATCTGATAATCTATAGATGGATTTATTGAATTCAGGAGTTGGGCTCCTTGCACCAAAGATCAATTTGAGCTTTCTGGAGGCTGAAATGCATCACCAGAGCACTGCAGTTTGCTGTCTTCACTCCAGCCAGTCCTCCTGCCTGTGGATCCACTGCAGATATTACTCACAGCTCCCCTCTTTTCACCACCTCCTGTCATTGTCACCACCCTAACGAGAGTTTCAGCCACCAGGAGATCCTGATGTCCCGGCCCCATGCCCCTGGTGTCCGTGGGATTGGCTTGTGGGAGTTAATGGCACCCAGGGAGCCGAAATCCAGCTGGGAGGTGTCAGAACCCACGTTAGGTCACATGCCAGGGAAGGTGGGACAGGGCAGGACAGATGCCAACCACAGCTCCCGAGAACAACATCAGAAACCTGAAGAACTCGAAGGGCTGGACCAAGAATTTGTGGATCTGGCCTGTGGGATCACCCAGACCAACCTAATTCTGTGTCTGTAGCGTCAGCTCCAGGGGCAATGTGACTTCCACCAAAATCACCTTTTCTTTTGACTTGGCTCAAAATTGAAAGACAGCCCTTAATAATTTTAAGTCTCACGTTTTGGGGAAATTGGATATACCCAGATGACTTTTTTGTAGCTGATTTAGGTCGTTCAGTCTGTGTGTCTGTTACTACTCCTGCTGTATTCCAAGTTCAGGAGAGCACAAGAAGTTCCTTTTTCCTGATAAAGAACATTATTCCATCATCTGCATTACAAACTGTCTTTTATCATAGCTATGATTTAATCTGATAATAAACTTCTAAGACTTAGGCAATAGTTTCACCAAGTCGCATTTGATACCTTATTTCCCATGGAAACTTGAAATTCTGTTCAGTTCCTTTAATCAGTATTCAACAAATACAATCCCATTGAAATTTGTTTTTCTTTCCAAAGGGTAATGGAAAAAGGCCTCCTCGCTAGCATTCAGATGTGAGCACACCTAAAAATACCTAATATCAGGAAACAATTATACTTCTTCACTTGAATTAATAATTTGCATTTAGAAAGGAGGAAAATATGCCCATAAATAATTTTTCCCCAGCTTCCTATGAAAAACAAGGACAACCAATGTGAATCTGTAGTTAAAAGTACCGAGAACGTGGTTGTCCTGCAAAGATGTAAATTGGTTCTAAACACTGAGAAGCCAGACCTTGGGAGAATGGGACAGTTTTTGCGCTGTGATGCAAAACCCCAATATTTGGGGGAAAAAACCCCAAACAAGCCTTGTTTTTGGTTTGTATATATTCTTTTATATTCCAAGCCAATGAGTCCTTCCCTCTGGAGTCTCCCAGGGAGCTAGAGAGTTCTGGTTTCCCCAAGTTTTCCAAAAGCAGAAGGAAAATAGGAAAATAAAGAAATACTTTTCTCTTATTTCTTTTTTCCTAAAAAGAGAAAAACAATCATTTGGGTTTGAATGAAATCTCTTACTCAGCTTAAATAAAATTCTTCACTTGGTCCCCGAATCTGTCAAGAGTTTGGTGAGATTTCCAGAGAAATGGATGTGGGATTTGAAATAGGACGTTCAAGATTTTTGTTGGGAAAGCTGAACAGAGGGCATTGAGGTAAAGCAGGATTTTGGGGCGAGTACAATCTCCCTCCCACATCCCACCCCTGAAATGAGAGAAATCTGAATGAATTCCCAAAGGTTTCAGGGCTGCCAAATTTTAGGAGGGAAACATTTATGGAAAAGATAAATGGAAAAACAAAACCTACCCATCCGTCTTTTGCTTATGAAGGGAGACCCGGTGGATCCAGAATTTCTGCTGGGGCTTCCAGCTGCTGCTGAGATGGGCACCACCATGCAGGGAATCGGAGAGATCCAGTGGATCCAGAATTTCTGCCACCTGGTTCCCACCAGGGCTGCTCACCACTGGACTCCCAGCAGCTGAGGTCGGCCAGCTGAACTCCAGCCTTTCCTCTTCGTCCACAGATCCCCATCATCAGAGCGAAAGCCCCTCTTCAGGCTCAAGCCAGATGGATTGAAGGGAGAGGTCTCGGACTGCGCTGCCAGGAACAGAGCGAAGACACCCCAAACATGTGGGGAAACAGCTTTTTTCCTCTAATTTCTACTGATATTCCATGAGCAGCATCCCTGAGCACAGCACTCTGACCCTGACACCCACCGGCGTCCCTCCAACCAGTTCTTCTCTCTGTAACCTCCGTTCCCTCTTCTCCCTCTCAGGTTCAACCCTAATTTCCCAGCAATATCCGCCGTAGGAAAGATGGAGTGTGGGAGGTTGGAGGGCAGGAAAGCAGCCCCAGCCCCAGCGGCTCAGACATCCTGCTAATGACTGCAGTAACGATGGCATTCCTGCTAGGAGCTGTGGAGATGACACGACAAACACCACTCACAATTATTGTAAGAATGTACAGAAGGCAGTTTGGAATAATAAATGTTTTGAATGCAGTGTGAGAACAGAAGAGCCCCTTGGTAGCTGGATCTCTCCTCCTGTGGTGTTGCAGGGCCCTCCTGGGTTGTTGCAGTGCCTGGAGCAACACCTCAGGTGGTGATTCTCAAGCTGAACCACCTCCATGTGCTGGGTGCTCTGCTTGCAAGGATCCTGCAGGAATTCTGGCCAAAACAAAACAGCACAGGCCAACCCCAGCTCCCAAGGAGGGAAGGAAGAAGTTCATGCTCCTGGAATCATTAAGGTTGGAAAAGACCCCCAGGATCACCACTGTTCCTCCGTGGGAAGGACAACCCCAGAACTCGGGCACCCCAAGGGTTGTGCTGGGAGTGCTCTTCCCGCCTCCCTGTGCAGGTGCCATCCCACTGTCCCAGCAGGATGCATGTTCTCTGCCCAGCCATGCGTCCAGCTCCCACATTCCACAGGCCTGCTACTGGACAGGGACAGCTCGTGGTGCTGGGATGAGGCCGGACCCCACGCTCTTGCACACATCAGTGTCCGAGGGGCAGCGTGAGGCGCGGGCGGCAGCAGGACACGGGAGGCCGGGAGAGACATCGAAGGGAGTAGGAGGAGGGGTCCAGAGGATGAGCAAAGGGGATGAGGAAAGCCAAGGAAAAGAAGAGGGTGCCTGGGAGACTCTCAATTGAAAGGCGAAGGCTCCCTGCCAAAGCAAACAGTTGGACATGGAGGGCTCTCCGTGGCTCTGGTTCGCTTGGACCATCTGGCATTTATTGAAATTGCCTCCCTTTGTGTTTGCGCCGATGAGTGGGTTTGTATTCCTGCTTTCCCTCCCTCCTTTCTCCTCTCCCAGGCCAACACGAAGCTCATGGGCTGCCTCTCATCTCACACGTCCTCACAATGGCTGTTGAACAAAGGAGCCACTGCGGGGAATGAATCCCAGGAGGAACCAGGGATGGGGAGCAAACGCCTGCACATGGACGGCCCCGTGCATGGCCCTGCTACCCCTTGTCTTACACACTTCCACTGCTTCCCTTGGCCCTCAGTCTGGGAAGGCAACAGACTGAGAGGAAAGATGGAAAGAGAAATTGGAGCAGAAGTTAAACGGGAGAACAGAAAAGCAGGGAGAAAAAAATCCTTCCAAAAGGTGCAATTGCAAAGTGATGACAGGCTGGTGGAAGGGAATTAGCAGAGAGGAGGGCTCTGTTCACCTCCTCCCCTCCCTGCTCTGCTGTGTGATCAGAAAGAAGCCAAAAGAGCCGTTTTGTTGGGAACTTTGGCATCCGCCGCTCTCCCGCAACGAGGGCGAGAGACTGAAATAATCAACATTTTCTGCGGCACAGAAATGCAAACACTCAAATTCACATCTCAACTGACAGTTTCAGTCAAAATACATCCCCCTGATGCTCTTCAGTTAGAAAAGATTCACAGACTGGTTTCGTGGCGGAGCCTGCAGTCCCAGGCCGCATTCCGCAGCCACGCTGCCAGAGTCTGGATTTCCTGTAAGCCAGCAAGAAGCCTCTGAGGCTCGGGCTGCGCTTCCAAGCCTATTGCACAGAGGAGCCTTTCCAGTGGATTTTCAGGAAGCCTATCCCAGTGGAAAAGGAAAAAAAAGCAAAGAACACAAGCGTGAGGGTGGGGAGAGGTTTCCATTGCCCTGCTCAGCCTCTGGATGCTCCAGAGCCAGGACATCACTCAGCACAAGACCCCATCCAGCCAATTCCCGGCCCTGTCGCTCCGTGCTCCGCTGCCGTGCCCCCGCTGGGAGGTCTGTGTGGACTCCGAGGACTGCAGGAAGGAGCTCGGTGGCTCTGCTGGCACAAATTAGAGGAGCTGAAACTTTAGATCAGTGACAGAGCCTCTTCCTCCTGGGAGCCGTAAATTGCGATGCCAGTCCCTAAAGACCCTCCTTGGCATTAAGTGATTAATGAATTCATTAACACCTCTAGGAACACGGGAAATATGACACGGACAGCCTGCCTAGGCTTTGCAAAGTATTTTTCCTGAGGAACAGCAGAGAAGAGTGGCTAATTAAGCTATATGGCCCATGGCAGCACTACTGCATTTATCCGGAGGGGATGAGCAGGGGGATGAGCAGAGCGATGAGATTCTGTCTCCTGCTCCTGAGCAGCTTTTATTTGACCCATAACGAGATGCTAAAATCAAGGGTTTATTGCTATTATAAACCTTTCATTTGAAGGGGGGAGGGAGAAGGCTTTTTACTGTAATGGCTTTAATGACTTTCCCAGCGTTCCCAGTCCAGAAGTGGAATGGTCCCAGGGTAACCAGAGGTAAGGAGAGGGGAAGGAATTGCACAATGGCCTCTTCAAATCCTACAGAGAGACTTAACTCTTGCCCTAAAGCCACAGTCACATGCTCCAGCCCATTTCCCTGACAGTTTTATTTACCAGCTGTAACATAACCACCAGACCGAGCTCTTGGGATGAAGTGTGAGCCGGGCTCGGGCTGTGACACCTGCACTAAATCACGGCCCGGGATCGCCTCCCGCCGGCCCTCAGCAGGACACTGCCGCTGCTCCCACGGCTCCAGCCCGGCCGCTGACGGGAGCCGACCCATCCCTGCCGCGGGAGTGGCAATGCCGCTGCCCCGCGTGTGCCCTGGGTCGGTGTCCAGGGCTGGCTTCCCGTGCAGCCTGGCTGAAGCCTTCCATCGGAGCCCCAGGGGCAGCCAGGCAGGGTTAGCTCAGGAAGGGATGCCCACACTCCCTACTTTGAAGGGATAAAGAGCTGCTACTTGCAGCCCATTTCCTTTCCATTTTCTTTTCCTTCATCCTGGGTTTCTTTCTCCTTGTGTCCCATATTTCACAGAATCCCGGAATGGTTTGGGTTGGAGGGACCTTAAAGCTCATCCAGTGCCACCCCCTGCCATGGGCAGGGACACCTCCCACTGTCCCAGGGTGCTCCAAGCCCCATCCAGCCTGGCCTGGGGTCCAGGGGCAGCCACAGCTTCCCTGGGCATTTGCTGTATTGTTGCAGGCACCAGTGACTGCAGGAATTCCTTTCCATAACCCAAGTGGGACGAGCTTCCTTCAGCCCAGAATGGCACAGAGAGGTGACACTGGCGTGTGCCTTTCCCAGTTCCTTGGAAACACAAACTTGGCTTCTTCACTCCCAGAACAAGCCGAGGAAGATCCACAGCAATCCAAGGGGACAAGAGATGCTCTCTGCAAAGCTCCTTTAGCACTTGAAGGCAGCGGAGGTGGCAGGGAGCCACCAGGATTTCCTGCAGGTGTGGGGGCTTCGGGAAATTCGAAAACTGGGGAGAATTAGGCCGGAAAGACGACTCCATTGTAAAGACAGTAAATTGGAGAGAGCTCAGAGAGAGCCCCCAGGAAGATGAAAGGACAGCAGGTATTGATTCACGTAGGAAGATCAAAAGAGCTATATTTGTATATGGTAGTTTAGCTAAGTGATGACTAAGTGTTTAACGGGAAGGGTTTGAAGGACACAAACCCAGAACGGGCCTGTGCAGGGAAGGAGCTGAGCGGGAGCCGTAGGGTGGGAGAAAAGGATGGGAAAAGAGGCTGATCCCAGCTGCCCGCAGATGTTTTTTGGCAGGAGGATGTGAGCAGCCCTGCTGACACCCAGCCCCAAGACACACGTGGCAAACCAGCATCCCAGAGCTTTCCAACCCCACCCTGCACTGGGTCCCAAAGCTTCCCAAAGCTTTCCAACCCCACCCTGCACTGGGTCCCAAAGCTTCCCAAAGCTTTCCAACCCCACCCTGCACTGGGTCCCAAAGCTTCCCAAAGCTTTCCAACCCCACCCTGCACTTTGCTCACTGCAGCTCCACCGCCAATCAGCTCATGCCATGCCACAGCATCCAGGAGCACAGGGCAGGTCCTCGAGGGGACCCAGGGTGCCCTCACAGCCCACACAGGGGGTGACGCCAAGGTGACCGAACCCCTGAGTGCTGGGAGCCCTGTGATTGCCCTAACTCATACAATATCCCAGGACAGAAACAGAAACAAGAACAACCCCATATCTCAAGCCCACTTCTGAGGACCCCACTGTCTTGCTCCAACCACTCCAAGGCCTAAGGAACTCATCCCCAGTCTTTGAACTCACTTAAACATGACTGGAGCTATCGCTTCTTTCCTGGAAACAGTGTTTGAAAAGATTCGCCTGAGTATGGCACAGGACCAAACCCCTCTGCAGGCTCTGCTGACATCCCTGGTCGCAGGGCATCTGCTCCAGTCTGCCCCCTCACACTGCTCCACCTCTGCTGGGTTACTCAGGGTTTGCAGGGAGAGGGATGGGACCACTGCCAGAAGAGCAAAAAGCTCTTCTGTTCCTCGAGGTAATTCAGGCCCAGGTGGGAAAAGCCAGTTAAGGTGACTGTGATGAGTGATTTACCTCAGCCTCCCTCTGCGGGCCCGGCTTGGCACATGTCTCCCTTGTGCTTCCAGAGCAGAGCAAGAGGCTGACACCTTGGAAATCTTCCATGGAGAAGAATCCTGAGTGCACAGGACAGGCAAGAAACACACAGTAACCATCCTGGGTTGTGCAGGGCTGCACGGGGAGGATCTGGGGGCCGCGAGCTTCATTAAACAGCTTAATTTTTAAGTTACCTCACAGTCTGGAATCTGCTTTCTCTGCTAAAGGCTGAGCTGCCCACCTGAGCAATGCTGAGCCAGCTCTCTAGAGAAGAGATGGAGAAGGGAAAGGGGAAGACAAGCAGGGCAGAGAGAATCTGATAAGAGAGCCTGATTGAATCACTCTGTCATTACCTGGGACACCCTGAAAACTTTATGGCCTCACTTCACAGCCTGAAAATACCCACTAAAAGGCTTTTGCTCCAGGATCTGGAGGGACATCCAGGCAGTTTAGATCAATTCCAGTGCTCTGCTCTCTGTCCACATCATTCAGCATTTTATCCACCATTTGCTGGAGCGATTCTCTTTGCTGGGAACGTTTATAGACAGCAGAAAGGGAGGTCACGAGTAAGTAACGATGAGAACAGGGCAGGTCACAGCGCGGGTTAAACGAGCCCACGCACAAGGGGCAGGATCCATGGCCCCTTATAGAGCCACTAAATACATTTTTCTCACCTTTCCCTATCAAGTGTCAACAAGATCTGCCCCAGTCGAGGGCCCCTTGATCCGTGTGGCCCAGCAGGGATTCGGGAGGATAAACACCCAGCCGTGGTTGGACAGGGTGACAACACACCGGCTGTTTGCTCAGCTGCCTGACCACAAGCTGCTCGCCCCCTCTTCACTGCCGAGGGACATCACTGTGGAAAAATGTAGTCTGATGCAAGCCCGTGCAAAATAACACCTCTGGGAACCAGGGATGCAAATGACAGCCACTTCCAACGTGAGAGATTACCTCAGAAAGCACTGACTGCAGCAGGGCTAAAGATGCTGTCCCTGGAGTGAGTGAGCATTCATCCAAGCAGGGACAGGAACCAGGCTTTCACTGGACGTTTGCATTTTCTTCTTCTCTTATGCTCCATTTCCCCCTGTTTCACCCACATTTGCATGACTTTATATGAAAAAAACCTGACCCCCTCCAGCATTTTAGAGTCTGCGAGGGCCCTTGTGCAGAGCATGGCAGAGCTCTGGGTTTTTAGAGCTTTTCCAGGAGATGTGGGGTGACCACACAGGGAGGGGAGGCCTCAGAGAGCATTTAAAAGGATTCCATACACACAGCTGAGAGCTGCAAAAATTCTGAACTCGGCTCAGCTTCCTCAGTTTGCCAAAGAGTTGCTTAAAAATTCCCAAGATGTCGAGGCATCAACATGGAAATATCCTGGCTTGCAGGGGACTTCCCAGGATTCTGACAGCAACATGATGAGATTCAATGCCTGGAAGCTCAGGTCAGATAAATCCCAAAATATAGTGCAATTTGCCAGCAGGGAGGGACACTGGACACTGGAGGACCTCACGAGGGTGTGGATCCTCCTCCTCGGACTCTGCTGCAGTAGATAACTCCTTTACAGCCAGGCTTTAATCCAGTTCCTGCGAGACAGGAGCAGAGGGAGCGGGGCTGGGTGGCTCAGGGCATCCCTCCGTGCCCCTGCTCCCTTCCTTGTCCCCTCAGCCAGGACAAGGACAGGAAATTCTGGGTAATCTGCTGCTCAGCCTCGCACTCCTCATGAAACTGCTGTCCAGTCTCCCTCCCCAAGACCTCAGGAAGGAATTTGTTGATTTATTTTCCTCCCCCAGGCTCATTTGGCCCAGCAGATGTTGCTTGCTTGTTCTTTTCGTTATCTCCTCACCTTCCTCTGCATGGTCAGAGATGGGCTTGGCCGGAGCCACCCCGGCTGGGGTTTGTGGGCGTGCCAGGAGTGCGGGTCACCTGGTTCTGTGCCCTTTGGGATCGGCTGGTGCCACCTCAGCCGGTCACACAGAGCTCCTGCGGCATTCAGTGACGATGGTGGGCACCACACGCAGAGTTCATAACCCGCACAGCACGTCCTTTAGTCTGTCAAGTGATCCCACCCCTCAGAACCTTCCAGGCCTGCCCAAATAAACATATGTAAGAGTTGAAATTCAATCTCTCCCCTGCCCTGTCCCCTGGAAAACTCTTTGATGACTAAGCCCATTAGAGGAGGAGCAAATCTCCTGGAAATGTCACAGCTGATCTCTGCTGACCTTATCAAAGTGCAGGATCAATACACTGACCTGTTCGGAGCAGGAAACCTTAAGCAAAAGCCAGAGAGAAGCAATTAAAGCAGAATTTCAAGAATGGGAGTCAGGGGGGAAGATGGAAATACCCCCTATTCTGGCTCTGGAGAGTGAAAAGCAAATGAGCCAAAAGGAACCATGATGCTGAGAATTATCATCTACATAATTAGTATTTGATAAAGCAGGAAATAAAACATAACATCCATTCATCATGCTGACAGCTGCAGGACCACGGTGCCAGGCTCTCGGGAGATGGGGGCTGTGCCTTCAGCAGCGCAGGTACCAACCCTCACCTCCAGCCCAGCGAGCCCAGCGTGCCCTGGGACATCCCAGGGACTGGTTTGGAACATGCCAGGCGTGATCCTGCGCTCTGGACTGCCTGGATTTGAAGGGTGGAGAACCCTCAGTCTTGGTGACAGTGAAGGAGCTCCCAGCGAGTCCGGAACCTCAGGCATACCAGGCCTGCAAGCAGCCTGGAAAGAGAAACTGACTTTCCTGACACCTGGAACTCGACCAATTCCACCCCTCGTGGCTGCAGCCGTCCCTGCCCTGGCTTTGAACTGGACAAACCATCACGGTTTTGAACAGCTCATCCCATCCTGGGAGGTGGCAAAGCCATTTCAAACAGCCTGGGGCCAGCCTGCCCTGCAGGACAAGTATGGACAGGGGCAAGGAACGGTCCTGGGTACCCAAAGAGATGCAGCCCAAGGATTTCTGGTCAAACACAACCCATCTCAGCTCCTGTGGACCATAAAGCACGACCTCTCCTCTGTGGGTCCTCTGACTTCCCATAAGATGCAAGAGTATTTTCAGATAAACTCATTATTAACCTTCCCATGAAGGGGGCATCCACAGTGAAGAGGCTCCAGAGTGCAAAGAGGAGCTGTGGTCCCCTCGGAGGACAATTTAAAGGAGCAGGTGACAGGAAGAACACTAAACAAAATCAAAGAGAGGGAGATTAAAAGGTAAATCACTTGTAGGACGTCTAGAGCAGCTCTCTCTACAGGGCCTTGCCCAAAGGAGAGATATTTTCCTTTCTCTTTATGGCAATTTCTAAGATTTACCTTCCCTCCCAAGGGTGAACACGAGGCGTTTGAAGGCAGCTCGGGGACGGAACAGGCAGAAGCCAACTTTGCCTTTGCTGACAGGGAGAACTGAGAGCCTGCTGGCAGCACCACACTTCCCTCCTGCTGGGCCGGGCTGTGCCCAGCTCCAGGCTGCCCACTCAGGACAGACCCCTGTCCATCTGCTGAGGCAGAGCATTTCGCTGGGAAAACACTAAAAAGCTCCCTTGAACCCTGCAAGTGCCCCAATTCCCACGTGGATGCTCTCACCGTCACCCGCGGGCTGCTGGGAGGAGCAGGAAGAGCTCCTGTTATTAACTCATTTAGGAAGGTCCCAGCCCTTCCTCCTTCCCTCCCTTTTTATTTGCCATCCCCTCTAATTTCATCAGCTTCTTTTGCTGGCTGGTTCTTCATAGTGTCCCCTCATTAACCCACGACGAGGCAGGATCTCAGCTCTGCAGCTGACCACCTGTTCCCAGCACAGACAGAGCCCTCTGAACAATGTCTCCGGGAGGTGTTTCGGAAAAAAAAGCAATCAAAGCAAGTCTGTGCTGTCCTGGGGAATTCTCCGTGCGCTGGGAGCCTCATCAAACCGGGGGAAAGAAAGCAACAGCAAAATTTAGCAGTGCCATCCCTAGCAGCCACAGATGGCTGCAGTTCCTAAATAAGCATTACATTAGTGTGAAGGAGAGGGGAGAAAAAAAATTAAAGGAAGAAAGGAAAATATAACAGCTGTATCTTAAGCCTGGAGGCTGATGCTAAATCTACATTTGTAGATGCTTTCAGCACTGGCAATAAAAGTCAAGTTTCTTCCACGTTAAAGGGGCACTGCTGAGTGTTTTATGCAGCATCCTCGACCTGCTGATCATTTGGTGGGAACATCCTCCCGCTGTCCGGCAGGATGGGGACCCAGGAAAACAGGAGGAGATGTGTCCACAGAGGAAAGAAGTGGGGGAAAGCATTAATATTTAATGGAGTGTTTTACACTGCTTTGAATGGAGTGTTCTGCTAAAAAAAACACCAACAAAAACCAAACAAATACAAAAATCAATAGTGCACAATGGCCTTCAGTGCACTGACAGAAACATCACTCGCCCTCTCGTCACTGCTGTCATGTTAAAACCACAGCTCCAACAATTTCCCCAGCATGGAATTCTGCTGGCTGGGCAAAACAGGGGAAGAAGAACTGGGGGCCTCGACTTGCAATAGTGACCCCTCCAGAGCAGAGGAAACCTCACTCTGGAAGCAGGAGCTCAGGTGGGGTTCATGGAATGAATCAGAGAATCACAGAATGAATCACAGAATCCTGGAATGGTTTGGGCTGGATGGGAACCTTAAAGCCCATCCTGTCCCACCCCCTGCCATGGGCAGGGACACCTTCCACTGTCCCAGGCTGCTCCAAGCCCCGTCCAGCCAGGCCTTGGACACTGCCAGGGATCCAGGGGCAGCCACAGCTGCTCTGGGCACCCTGTGCCAGGGCCTCACCTCCCTCACAGGGAAGGATTTCTTCTGTGTATCTAAGACAAATTTCCCCTCTAAGTTTGAAGCCATTCCTCGTGTCCTGTCCCTCCATCCCTTGTCCCCAGTCCCTCTCCAGCTCTCCTGGACCCCCTTTAGGCCCTGCAAGGGGCTCTGAGCTCTCCCTGGAGCCTTCTCTTCTCCAGGTGAACACCCCCAGCTCTCCCAGCCTGGCTCCAGAGCAGAGGGGCTCCAGCCCTGGGAGCATCTCTGGTGCCTCCTCTGGGCTCTCTCCAGCAGCTCCAGGTCCTTCCTGCGCTGGGCCCAGGGCTGGGGCAGCTCTGCAGGTGGGGTCTCACCTGAGGGGGCAGAGGGGCAGAATCCCAACCCCTTCCCTGCTGCCCACGCTGGGATCAGCCCAGGGCTCGGGAAGTTCTGGGTCCCAGCGAGCACAGTGGGGTCACACTGAGCTCCTCACCCCCCACACCCGCACGTCCTCCTGCTCAGGGCTCCTCAGGGAAAGCTCTGCTCCCAGCTGAGGGGGTGCTGGAGATTTTCCCCCATGAGCTGGGAAGGAAACCATGGGTTTGCTGCCAGCAAAGAGCACAGCTGACAAATATTGGAGAAGCAGTACGTGGTGACATGACTGGGCCTCCAGCACCGTGGTCCTGAGTCACGTCCACACTCGTGGCCGTGCCCAACCTGCAGCCAGTTCAGCCCAGCAGCAGGAGGAGTGTTTTCCTGAGGCAGAATCTCTGCATGGAGGGGTGGAAGTGCCGAGGATCAGCCGTGGGAGCAGCCCAGGCAGCTCCCCAGAGATGCACCTTCACAGGCAGAGACAACCCGAACCACTCCCGATCCCCAGTCACCGAGCTCACGTGGCACACACGAGTGGGTGCTGTCAGGGATGAGGTTCCTTGCAATCTCACACATCCCTTTTCCTCTCCTTTGCTTCTTAGAGGTTTCATTTCTCTCGTGTTTCCATCAGTCTATGACAAAATGCAAAATTACCTCCACCGTGTCCGAGCCGTGGAACCTTCGGCCTCCTCTTGACCTGCTCAGCATTTTTCCCACATTCATTTGTTTTTATTACACTTCATTAGAACAATGATGTCCTCTAAGCTGCTTGGGTTCTTCAGCAACCCGTGGCTACTCCCTCCCTCACAAACACTGCAGATTATTCCTGTTTTGCTGTCATATTCCCTCTCCATCCCTGAATTAGCTACGCCAATTAATTACCAGCCCCTGGGACTGCTCTTAGAGCACAGGCCCTGAGGCTGAGGAGTGAAAGGGATGTTATTACACAAGTGAGCAAGGTTTGGCTGCTCTTACCTGAGCTCCCTTGGGATTTTCCATCAGAACGTTGATTTCCTGCAAAAGGAAAAACTCACCTGGGCATGTCAATGCCAACACGTTCTTGTTTCTAAACAAAAAATTACCCGAGTGTTTTGACAACATCAAAACATCATGTTTCATTATTTTGAGGGCATGGAATACTTTGATATTAATTCTAAAGCATCTTTTCACTTAGATGTTTCTCTTATAATCCAATTGCTTTAAATGCTAAAATCAACTCAAAATATGTAAACAATTTTTAATGGTTTCACAGAGACATCTCAGGACAAAAAATACATTTAAATTAAACTCCATAATTTTTCCCTGAAATGGGAAATGCACTTCTTGCTCAGGTCTAGACATCAGCACAACATCTTGGTGGACTCTGATGTAATTGAGAGAACCCACCCAGGAGAGATGGACAATGGGGCTAAGAGGGAATGCTGGAGGGCATGGAAAAATCCAGGCTGAGCCAGGAGAGGAAAGAAGCAGAAGGATGAGCTCAGAACAACGCTGCAGGCCAGGGAAATGTGCATTTGCAGTGCCAGGTGGGGTATTTGCACCTGGGCCAGCTTTCAGGGAGTTTGGGATGGGAATTGAGAAGCTGCCAAAGGAGGACATTTTGGAGCACTCATTTCAAGGACAATCTGTGGATTATGGATTGTGGATTTCAAATCCCATCAATTAGTGAAAAACCCACCCTGGAATTTCCTTCCCTCTAAAGCAGAGTCCCTGCTGTGCCAGGGCAGAGCTGCATCCTGGCGGCACCAAGAGGAGCTCTGGAAGCATCACCTCCATCATTCCAAGCTGCTCCGAGCCTGGATCACCAGAGAAAGCAGATCAGTGCTGAGTGCCTGGCTGGGAGAAAAGCTGGAGCCATGCTCTGAAGCACATTAATTGCTTATTAATTACCCCATTCATCACAGTGACACCCTTGTCTGCATTCCCAGTGGCATCCTTGCCATTGGCTGCGACTGTCACACTGCTTTGGGTAAACTCAGAGACTTCTGCTGCCTTACCTCAGACCCTCCTGCACCCCAAAGGGTGGAAAATAAACCCCAAAACCCCACACCTTCACAAGAATCCCAATGGCAACGTGGCAGGTTGGAAGCTTGCCCCTCAATGCCAGCAGGGAAATTCAGATGAGAGAGGACTTCCAGGACAAGGATGCTCCCAAGCCCTCGAAGTTTGGGATTCATGGTACAATTTGCAGAGTGTCATCTTAGGGAGCCCATCCAGGGCTTTGCTGCAGCTTCCCACAGGCAACTGCAAGTTCCCATTAAATCACAAAGAGCTGTAAACCAATCACCAGGGAAAATTTCTGTTCCATCACCGGTGCTTTTTCTTTATTTCATTATTTATAGCACTCTCTGATTTCCAGCAACTTTTTTATTATAAAAAAAAATTATTTTCTTTGTCTGAAAATTGATATAAAAAGAAATCCATCTCTCAGCCGTCATTTCTCTTAATGATGTTTACATCAGCAGATGGGGAAAAAATCACTTTTTAAACAGAATTTATTACCCGCTGACCCTAAGCTTTCCCATACATCACTGTGCTTTCACAAAGTTAGTTTCCACAGCAACATGATGTAACTCTCCAGTGTGTCTGGGAGCTGCTGACGTTAACTCTTCCATTCCTATCCATATTTCTTTGTGATGGGATACCTTGGCCACATGGACACCTCGAAACTGGATCGCAGAGTCAGCCTCCGGAGCTGGAAGCATTATCCAGCCCTCAGCTCCTGGCCCTGCACTGACACCCCGGCAATCCCATCCTGTCCCTGAGAGCGTTGTCCAAATGCTCCTGGAGCTGTGGCTCAGGAACAACTCTGGCTCTGGGAAAGCTCAGGCTCAGGAGTGCTCTGCAGACAGGGACGTCTTTAAGCTGTCTCATTTAATGAGACATCAAGTAACAGCTTCAAGCAAGAGGGAAAGGCTGCAGGCATCCCAGGGAAAGGGACCCACTGGGCAGGGGTAGCACAGAAGGAAGGAGATGGATGTCTGGAGATGCTCACCACAAAATCATGGAAAGACTTGGGTTGGAAAGGTCCTTAAAGATCATCCAGCTCCCAAGGGCAGGAACACCTTCCACTAGAGCAGGTTGCTCCAAGCTGGCCTTTTCACCAGTGGAGCTGAAAGCAAGTTTATCACCAGCCACAGCAGGACCACCTAAACCCTGTGAGAGAGCTTCCTCCAGGCCCAACTTCTCCAGTGCCAAGGCCGGATGCCAAGAGAATCTGGGAACAAAATATAATACAGGGTTCTTCAGAAAAAGGCTTAGTGAAGATGGACAGACAGACACTTCAGTCTTCAAAACAGTGGTGAATTCCTCTGGGTTGAGCACCTTGTGCTGTGGTTCATCTCCTCACTGAAACTTGGTGGAGGAACACCCGGAGAGCAGCCTCTCCCTGGCTCTGAGGGAGCACGTGTGCATGAACTGCTCCCGAGCTCTCTCCAGCAGCAGAGCCCGCAGAGAAGGAGCGCAGAGCAACCAGCACCAGCACCCCGAGGAGGGGAAGGGCTCAGCACAGCACCAGGAAACGCCAAGGATCTGGCCCCAGGCCTTGGCCCCGCAGCTCCAGCCCAGCGTCAGGCCTGGGTGGATTTAGCAGCAGATCTGGCCTCTCAGCAATCAAGGTTCAGCTCCAATAGAGACAGTTGCACCTATCACTGCATTTATTGATTGCCGGGATGTTGATAAACAATTGATTTTTTTCTGCAAATGTCACCTAGAAGGAGTTTTATGCCTCTCTCTACCAGGAGCGAGCGATAGCAGGAGCCTTACAAACACAAAAGAACACAAACTATCCCCTGCTAGGGCAGATAATTCCTGCTGGCAAACGGCTGAGTAATAGAAAGAAGCTGCTTCTACTGGGATTTGGGAGTCTACCATGGTGGGAGATGGGAAGAGCATTTACTCAGCGCTTTGGCTGGGATATCAGTGTCACTTTGACACCTTATCAAAGGAATCCAGCATCTCCAGCCCCCTGGCTTGAGCCAGTTACAGAGTAATGAGTGATCTGCCTGAGGAGAGATGGCAATCAGCTCTCAGCACAGGCCTGCTGGAGACCAGAGGCCAGAGAGAAAAAGGCTGTGGGACCGTGGGAGGCGTGTGACAAGCCCCAGAGATAAATCGTGCTGAGGGGAAAGCAGCCCCACGTGAGCCTTGTCAGGAGAAGGTCCCACAGAGAGCTCTGGAGTGAAAAAACAACCAGGCATTTCAGGGGGACAGGAGAAATGCAAGTTCCCTGGGTCTGTAGCTCCCTGAGTGTTGGTGCCATATATCAGATTAGAAACCAGAACCCTGGGAGCAAAATGTAATCCAGGCACTGGGGTCCTCCAGGAAAAGAGGAACATGTAGCGAACTTATCCCTAACTTGGGAAAACTTTAGGTAGCATTCACAAGAGACAGCAAAGCAAGAGGGCACACTGGAAACCAGGCCCTGGCAGCTCTGATCTCCCCAGACAGCCCTGCATGCTGCAGAGCTCTGCTGTGAGAGTCCTCCAAGGAATTCCAAGCGTGGATCTGGATTTCTCTCCGGACATCAGCCCTGTGTGTGCTGTGCAACAGCCACTGACCGCACTGCCAGGTCTGCGGAGGCAGAACTCCCTCCTACACCTCCTTCTGCTCTCCCTTCAGCACTTCGAAAAAACCACACCATGGCCAGAAAACATGTCCAACACGCACAGCAGGAAAGGTGCTTCAAAATCTGTTCCCTGCAGCCTGGAAGGACGCAGGGAATCCCTGTGCTAAACCACTTCCCACCTTTCCTAAAGCACAGAGCTTCCCAAACCTCACAGCTTCTCAGTAGCACCAAAAAAAGGGCAGTCCTTGTCCTTGTCTGCCTGAATAAAAGGATTTGTGGAACTTAAAGGTGTTTTCTGAAATGAGTCTTCACCCATAACTGCACTTTGCCTGGTGTGTCAGCTGTGTGCTCATCACCACAATTCATCAGCAAACACCAACCAACAGCTTTGGGAAAGCTGACTCGGGAGGCTGAGACCTTATTTAGCCAAAAACACTTGCTCTGATAGATTTTTTTTCCTAAAAACAATTTAAGCTTCCTTTTCTGCATTCTGTGTGGCAGCTCTTGCACAAGGTGAAGTCTCCAGCAAAGCCGCTCTGTGCTAAGAGGCATCAGTTCTGCCAAAAATGATCCCAGCCCCATTTGCAGTGATACGAGCATACACTGATGGGGTTACCATCATTATCAGAGATCAGCCACAGGATTAGGATCATTATCAAATCAGCCTACCCATGCCATTTCCTCCACTTACTTTAAAATCCTCAAGTCTACCAGAGGATGTTGACCTTTATATCAAAAAATGTCGAGCAGCCTATTTATTGGAAAGCTCCAAATTAGATGACCAAGAAGGAGAAAGCTTTTCCAGCAGTGGCTCCCACCCCCATCAGCAGGATCCAGGAGCTCCAAAGTGCAGCGAACTGGCTTCAGGCTCATCAAAATAGTCTGCTTGATTGAAGGAGATGTGCTGATCGATCAGGCAACCACTCGGGGTGTGTTGTCCAGTTCCTGCCCAGCACTGGGAGATCCATCCATCCATCCATCCATCCATCCATCCACCCACCCACCCATCACCAGCTGTGCCAGGCAGGAGTGGCGCGTGCAGCAGGGCTTTAAAAGCCCAGCCCTTCCAACAGCCCTGGCCCGTGGAATGAGGGGAGCTTGGGGTTGAGCTGGCAATGGAAAGCCTCAGCAACACCACACCCTGTGGAGGATGGGGACACAGGGTTGGGAAATTGGCCACAGTCCTGGGAAATGGGCCACAGTCCTGGGAAATGGGCCACAGTCCTTCTCCTGTTCAGGGATCCTGTAAGAGAAACTACAATGGGTACAGGACTCCAGAGCGGGATGCGGATGTGTGTCCCACATCAAGGACAATCCTTTCCCAGATTTTCCCATACCCGTTGTGTGGGTGAGGCTAAAGCTCAGCTCCAGGTCCAACAGTAACGTGAGACAGTGAAAATGGCTCTGTTGGAAAGGCAACACCAGGATACACAAGCCGTGCCCGTGACTGGGGCTCTGGCAGGTGAGCAGTGGGCACAGCCCCACGCCCGCTCCCGAGGCTTTGGGATGCCAGCACGCAGCCACCACAGCATCCGGGCGGGATTCTCCTGTGATCGCCTGTCCATACTCACACTCAACACCCAATTTCCAGCGATCCTGAGGTCTCACACCTCACCCACACTGCCGCAGAGCAGGGGCCGCTCGAGACCTTGCCACCACAGTCTGCATCCTCCTGGGCTGCTCCTGCTCCTTCCCAGCCTTTCTGCCCGGTATTTCTGCTGGAGGGATCAGCCATTGAACTCAGCCCCAAAGTCCCGCCCTGCTCGTGCAGAAGTCCCCCCGGAGTCCAGAGGAACATAAACCAAGCCCAGCTGCTCTCTGCTGTCACAGCCTAAGTGCATTAATGTCTTTTTATCTCCGTGGGGGCACCGTGGCCGCCCCCTGTTTCCATGCAATTGGTGTTAATAAAATCTCTCTCTGCAGAAGTGACAAGGGAAGGATCTACTTCACTTGGCAGGTTTTATCTGCATTGAAATTGGAGTGCAAGCCTTGTGTTCCATAAACCCCTCCGTTGATAGCTCTCATCTGCGACCCTCCTCCGAGACCGGCTTCGGGCTGATTATTCCCAAAGAAAACATCTCTATAAGGCAGCCCTCAGCTCTGGCTTGCAATCAGCAAGTCAGCTCTGGAACACTTCTTTCAGCCAGCTTAGGTAATTTTCACTGCAAAATTAAAAGGAAAAATTGTCCAGAGACAAAGCATTACACAGAGCACATGGGAAATAAGATCCGGAATAGATCTGGAGTCATGGCCAAAAACTGGTTAGTTTGGATTGAGGTGGGAGCCCTTGGAGCTGTGAGGCAGCAGCTGAAGGGAGACCTGAGGAAATTAAAGCAGCTGTTACAGCCTCCTTTCCTCCTCAGCACACGTGGGTGAGGGAGGACAGGAGCTCTGAGCTGTAGCTGAGCCCAGGTGTCCAAGCTCGGCAGGAAGAAGAAATCCTGAGGAAATAGGTGGGAAAGAAGAGGGGAACCAGCTGAGCAAGGAACACACCTGAGTGGAAAGCCAGCAAGGCTTTGTGCCTCCCTCCAGAAGCAGGAGGTGGGAGGAATAACTCTGGGCTTAAAGCTCCTGAGGTGTGCAGAGAGTCAACAGTATGGAAGGCAGGAAAAAGGGGTGCTGAGGGGAGCCGGGTAGCAGCATCATCTCAGGATGCCATGGAGATCAGTCTGCATTCCCTGCCAGCCCAACAGACACGGATCAAACACGTGCGTGTGTCTGTTGGGGTGCTGGGGGGAATGCTGCACCCCACGTGCCACCTTAGTTAAGCCTGGATGGCCCAGTGAAGCCCTTAATCCACTTGGAAATTCTCCTGGAGGTATTTCACCGGAGCCTTGAGGGCCTAAAGACCAAGGAAAGACACAGGCTTCTCCCATCTCCCCAGCATCTTCCTTCTCCTGTCTACACAAGAACTTCACCATGCTCAGATTTTCCTCCGTGCTCTTGAAACCCCAGCTTCATCTGGTGCGTCTCTGGCTTCACACAGCCCCTTCCCCATAAATCACTCATTCACTTCTAGATTGATATTAACCATTTTGCCAGAAGCTCCTTATCTGCACAAGCTGCTGCTGAGCCCAACTGGATCTGTCCACACCAAATGGAGAGAAATTATGAATGTGCTTCATCAGTCAAGGCAGGGAAAGTGATAGCAGTGAGGAGAGACAGTAAATAAGGAAAGCATCCACCGAGTATTTCCAGAGTAAATCAAGTTACGGGAACAATTAGAGGAAATAGAGATTTTGTCTGCAATTACTGTCCTGTTGCTTCTCCCATCCACACAGACAGCTATGCAGCATCAAAAAGAAGAACTGACTTGCATTTTTAAAGTTTCAGATTTTTTTTTTCCCAGCTGGGAGAACAGGTTTGAGTCTCCCTCTCTCCTCCCTCATTTAGCCAGCTCTACTGCTGCACTCAGCTGTAACTTGACTATTCAATTCAAAATCAGGGCAGAGCTGAAGGTACTGATGAAAACCCAGCCAAGATCCCCCTGCCCACAGGTTAAGCAAAGCTTTTTGCAGGAGGTTTTGGCCAGGGAGCAAGGGAATGCAGCCCTAAAGCCCCCTGTGCTCAGCAAAGCACAACTGGAGGAATTCCTTAACCATTTTCCTGGGGCATTTTTCATAAGTCCAGGTTGTAGCAGGTGAACCCCACTCTGCCCAGACTGTGTTCAAGCAATGACAATAATGATTTCTTGATATTGAAAAAGGATAAAACCTTAACTGGCCCCATCTAATTGGTCATGGAAGGCAAATTATTATAGACTGGGATATAGAGGGCGGCGATTAGTGGAAGTTTTACAATTAATCTAATTAATACTCTTCAATTAATTTACTGCTGCCTCTGAAGAGGTAAAAAGGAGAGGTGTGACTGCTGTGGATGGAGACACAGCCCAGCAGCTCTGCCAGCCACAGGGTGACAGCTCGGCCTTGTGAGTGTCGCAGCTTCCTGGGAATTCTGCCTCCAAATGCAAGCCCCGCTGCGAGCGTGGGGGGAAGGAGCAGCCCCGCTCGGAGGTAAGAAGTGACAGTAAGTGCCCGAGAGCCCTGACGTGCTGGGACACGTGCGGACAGAAGCCGGGACAGAAGGACACGTCTCCCTGCGAGGCGCTGGAGTGGAGCAGCCCAGCGGGGTCTTGCCTTCAGCCAGGACAATGCCCTTGGAATGCTCTCCTGCCTGTTCAAATCTTGTCTGCTTCGAGCTGCCTGCAAGCCTTTCCATCCCGGCCAAACCCCGGGCAGAGATACACAAAGTGCAATAAATATGGATTGTGCCCTCGGTGTGGAGTTTGTGCCGTGCTCACGGGACCTTTCCATCCCTGGGTAGGGATTTTTCCACGCGGCAGATCTGAGATGGAGACTCCTCACCTCGTCTGGCTCGCAGGAAGGGTCTGACCCCGCAAGAGCCCAGTCCTGGCGGTCAGAGGGGGATTTGAAGGAGCAGAAGTGAGCTGAGTTTCTGTCACTGCGGCCAGAACGAAAGCAATGAGCTGCACGAGGCGGCGCGGCCTCGAGAGGATCCCAACCCCTGCCCCAGGTAGGACCTCCCTCAGCTCCACAGCCTGGCTCCCACCCTCCTCTCCCCCACCTGGCTGCACCCTCCGCTCTCCTGTGCCTTGCTCCGAGTCCCAGTGGGGTAACACAGGATGTCACAGCACTGCCTCATTACCCGAATCATGCTAATCACCTCATCAGACACCTCACGGCTATTCCAGCGTGAGCTTGCTTGAGGACAGGGGTGAGGCTGCCTTTCCCACCATCAAGCTCGTCTTGAGAGCAGGAGTGGGACAATCCTTCTGGATATGCAGAGAGTCTCTGGAAGGCAGAAAGAGAAGCCAAAAGTAGCTAAAAATCAGGGATATTGCAGTACATAGTGCAGGACTGGACACACACGGCAGCGCCAGCCTCTTCCCTGTCAGAGTTTTCCTTCCTATCAAATGTGTCCAGTTGCAACAGGGACTAAAATTAAAATAGAGTTGCTGTTCTGCAAGAGTGGTGGAGAGCTTTTATGTCTTTCCCTCTCAAAAGTCAGACAAAAGGTCAGCAATTCCTAAAATGTGTAAAACACACAGTTTAAAAAAAAAAAAAAAAAAAGGCAATAGAGAAGAAATGTGATTCGAGGATTGTGATGCCCCGATCCAAGGATTGTGATGCCCCAATCCAAACCAGGGCAAACTTCAGCTCATCTGAAAGTCCCACACAGCAACTGGGGATTCTAATTTAAAGAGAATATTTCAAACAGCCCAGATATGCTGCCTTTCTCTTTTTCTTTTTCTTTTTTTTTTTTTTAATCAAATGAGAAGAATAATTTTTAAGAATCCTCCCTGGAAAAAAAGCAAGTTTTCAGTGGAAAGCAGAAATGAAATGAAATGAAAAACTAAAATGAAAAATTCTTTTGCAGGCTTTCTCTGAAGAGGAAAAGGCATTTTTCACTGAAATGGAGGCAATCTGTTTTCTCTCCTGATGAAAGGGAATGGTGCTTCTGGACAAATCCCTGCGAAGAGGACAGTCCATGCCAGGGCACAGAGCACCTCCAGGCTTCTCCCCGAAACCAGCCCTGGCAGAAACCCCCCAGTGCTGCACTGGCTCCTAACTGCAGCTTTCATTTAAAGCAAAGAATTCGACTCAGCTCAAAACAAAGCTCTTCAGTTTGGATTTTTCGCAGTGGTTTTGTTGTGGTTTTGAAAGTGAAGCTAAAATCAACAATTACAGCAATTGCCATGCCTGTGTAACGAGCGCAGCGGTGGAAAATTCCCACCCAGCTCTGGAGTCGAACTCAGGGCAGATCCTGCTCGCAGGATTGGCTTTGAAGAGCCAAATGAGTTTTCCTCTGAGTTACCAGGAAGCGCTGCTGAAAGATCCCCTCCTGGAATGAAACCCACCCTGCTAACTTCCAGCAAAACCCCAGCCTTAAAAGGGATCATGATTTGCCCTCCCAGACAAGGCAGTGGTGCCCTGCAAGTGCAGAGCCTCGTCCCTGGAAGTGCTTAATTCCATATGCTTCAGAGGATAGAGGAGAAAAAAAATAATTAAAAGGCCCTTAATGCATCTGGCCAATTAAATAAAGCTGTAAATGGCAAGGAAATAATTCCTTGCTGACCCCTGCAGCAATCAGCTGCTGACCTGCAGCATGAGAATTGATTAGCCCTATCTTAGCATGGCTTGTATAACTACAAATGTTATTACTGGCCATAAAATCAGCCGGCCCTTGATGCAGCCCAGTGGTGGCATTTGGCTCCCTGACCTCCCCAGCCATGAATTTTGCCGGCGGGAAGGAGCAGCCCTGGGGTGGGAAAAGCCTTTCTGTGCTTCCACGTGGAACTGGGAGGTGGTTTCCATCGGTGGGCAGCGCCGTCCCAGTTTGCCCCAGTCCAGCCCTCAGTGAATTTGGTGCAGCCAAAAGAGGGGTTAAGTGCCCAGAATAAGCTCAGCCTTACAGCTCTGAGCTGCTGCTGTCGCCCTTCAGCACGGCCCGGCCCAGGCTTCCCTCAGCCCCTCTCACCCCATTAATAACACGCTGTCAGCACCAGGCTGAGTGAAATCCTCCCCTTCTCCTCAGAGACAGCAAAGCTGGGCTGGGATCTGCCCTCGTCCTTCTCCCCAAGAAAATCCCATTTTCCTGGCGCAGGTGCTCACTCAGCACCTGCCCTGGAGCAGAGCCCCCCGGCCAAGAGCTGCTCCCAAGCACCTTTGGAGCTGATCAGTAAGGAGCTGCTGGCTCTCTCGCAGCTCAGAGCCATCTCTCCGTATGTCATCCCTCTTTCCTCTTCCTCCCTCGACCACTTGTGCCGGGCTGGGTGCACAGAAAACCCCCTTGGTCCCCAGGAGCTCTGGGAAGCAAACTGGCAGGTGGCACTGGGAACAGGGAACAGCTTCTCACTGGGCAGAGCTGGAGCTGTGTGATCTGGAGACCTGAGCCAGTGCTGGCAGCACTGATGTGGCTGCGGGGTGCAGTCCAAAAATCTGGGTAAATCCCATGACTTTGGGACCTAAAAGGTGTGGAGGGTATCTCAGTAGAGATACAAGAGTTAGAGCCCAAAATCCGAAATCTGTGGTGAGTTTTTATCCTGTTCAACCCCTCAAGACCATCAGGGAGTGGATATTTCCTATGTCCTAGACAAACCCTGAAGGCACAGGTGTCTGGAAAGGGGTTGCTCTATGGCAGGACACAGAATCCCATCACCTCAACCATCACTACAGCTCCGGCAGAAGGAGGAGCAGGGAATGTTAGGAGTGCTACCAAAACTGGGGATGCTCTGAGGACATATTTCCATTCGGACTGTGTTGAGAAGGGAGTCTGAAAGAGGAATAACCAGCCCAGGGCACCAGCAAAGCCCAGCCCGGTGCTAAAAAATTCCCCGAATGATACAAATGCTCAATGCACAGGTTTGATGCCTCCGGGGACCAATGGCAGCGGCCAGACTAAAGCAACCCACCCTGTTTTGGGCACAGCACCAGAGACCCTCTTCACATGAGGAATCCAAGATTAAGGGATGCTGAGACAGAGACTGGGGGAGCTGGGAATTGCACCAGGTTCCAGGCTTTCCCGGAGGGCTGGGGGAGCTGGGAATTGCACCAGGTTCCAGCCTTTCCTGGAGGGCTGGCGGAGCTGGGAATTGCAGCAGGTTCCAGGATTTCCCGGAGGGCTGGGGGAGCTGGGAATTGCAGCAGGTTCCAGCCTTTCCCGGAGGGCTGGGGGAGCTGGGAATTGCAGCAGGTTCCAGCCTTTCCTGGAGGGCTGGCTGTGCAGAGGAGATGCTCCACGCTGAGGAACATTCCCCTTACCCCCCGTTCCCAACCTGGTGTCACCCTGTCCCCTCCAGCAGCAGAGCCCTGCCCATGTGCCTCTCCGGAGCCCCTTGGAGTCTGGCAGACCCCTCTCCTGCCCAGGGGAGCACGCTTGCATTCAGAGCCTCAAAACAAAGCATTTCCTTCCAAAAGGAAAAGAAGCAGAGGAGAGAGAGGCAAAAGGAAAGGCAGGAGGGGAAGGGGGCAGAAGGGAAGGGGCAGCTGTGCGCTCCAGCCCCAGCCCTGCCTGAACCCCTCTCGCCTGGAAACCGCTTCCTTCTGCTGACAGCCCCGGTGGCGGGGGCTCCCTCCGGGCAGCAGGGAGCTGGTCCCCGCGGAGAGCCGGGAGGGAGGGAGGGAGGGAGGCTGTCACTCACCTGCACGGCTGGCAGAGGCCTGAGGTGCTGGAACCTCTCAGAAAGGCGTCTGTGATTGTGTTTAACGTGCTCACACGAGCAGGGCCGAGAGAGGCGGGTGTGAGTACCGGGGTGACTGGGCAGCCCCCCGTCCCCGCAGGCTCCCGCTGCAGCCCTTCCCTCACAGCCTGCCTTGCTCGGGTCCTGCACAGGGAGGGGCCCAGCAGGCTGCATTCACACAAGCCACCTGCTTCCATGGGATTGCTCCGAGGATCTCCCCACAACATCCCGGCAAGCCAAGAATTCCCTCCAGAGCCTCACCTGTCCCCTTCACCTAAAGGAAGGGAAGGAGGAGCGGGCAGTCCCAGCTGACAGTCATCCAGGCTGGCTATCAAAAGCCTGGGATAAAAAATAACCTGCATTGTGTTGGCTGCACCTCTCCCACCCAGCACCGAATGCCCCTAGCGTGTGGGCAGGGACAGGGCCCATGCTGGCTCTGCAATCGGGGTGGCAGGTGCCAGGAACAGAGAAGGGAAAAGGAAAGGGAATAAAGACAGCAAAGGAATGGCTCTGAAGGGAGAGGAAGGAAAAGAAAGAGGTGAGTGGGCACAAGAGCACGAGGCAGTGGGGCTGAGCAAATCCATCAGAGGAACGACTCAGCAGCTGCTCCTGCCTTCACCCCGAGCTCTGCCGGAGCTTTGGCTAAGTCCAACAACAAATACCCACTGTACCAGGGAGATTATCCACATTTAAACAAGCAGGAGGGAAGCAAGGCCTGATGGAGGAACAAATGGCACCCCGAGGACTGAGCAGGGCATTCCAGATCCTGGATGCTGGCACTGGCTGCACATCCCATTGCTCAGCCTGGCACGGGGAGCACCAGACCAAGGCTCTCCCCTCTCCCAGGTCTGGAGGTCAGGACTAGGATGGTGCAGCCAAATGCAGCATCTGATGAAACGTTTTTAATCACATCCACAAGCTCTCTATTGCAGCTTGTTTTAACCACAAATGGCTGCACTTGGGAGAGCTGTAACATGTTGGTTGCTTTGGGGTGAAAAGGAGCAGAATTTGGGTTCACATACACATAGAATCCCAGAATGGCTTGGGTTGGATGGGACCTTAAACTCATCCACCTTCCAAGTGACACCTTCCACTCTCCCAGGGTGCTCCCGCCTGGCCTTGGACAATTCCAGGGATCCAGGGGCAGCCACAGCTGCTCTGGGCACTCTGTGCCAGGGCCTCCCACCCTCCCACGGAAAAATTCCTTCCCAATATCCCATCTAAATCTACCCTCTGGAAGCCATTCCCTGTGTCCTGTCCCTCTAGCCCTTGTCCCAAATCCCTCTCCAGTTCTTCTGGAGCCCCTTTAGGCACTGGAAAGGGCTCTCAGTTCTCCTTGGAGCCTTCTCTTCTCCAGGCTGAGTACCCCCAGCTCTCCCAGCCTATCAGCGCCCAGATGAATGCACCAGAAATGCTTTTACCTGCCTAAAAGAGCCCCTTGGAAGAGCAGCACACGTAGAAAAGCAGAAGGCTCAGTAATGAGGTGGTGCTGAAATCCCCCTGAACAAGTCAAGGCAACAAATGAGATGCTGCAGTCAGAGTTAAACATCATAAACAACCCTAACTCTGCCTCCCCTTCCCAGGCAAAAATCGCTCCTCACGACAAGCCTACGAGCACGGCGAGATGTTTGCAGGAAGATGCAGGTTTTGAAAAGTGGCATATGGATAACAGTACCTTGAGTAAAAAATATTGAATTGCCCTTATTACATCTCTGCCTACAGAACCCTTTGTGCAGAACACGCGGTCAGCTCTTCTTGTTCTGCCTCCCCTCAGCTTAAATGCATCATCCATACCAAGCAAGGCTCCGGGAGAGAGATTTCAAATAAAGGTAAGGGTTTCTGGAGTTTCCCAGCCAAGCAGCTTTTGGGATTCGGAATTACAGACCAAGTTAGGAATATTTCCCAGAGATTCACCAAAATCCTTTACTAGACGCCTTAAAAATACACACCCTAAAAGAAAAAAAAAAGAAAAAAACCAAGAAAAAAACCCCAAACAAATAAAGAGAGAAGAAAAAATATAAGAAAATGCTGTTGCTGCATAAGCAGGTACAACTGAAATGGAGGAGTGTGTTCAATTACAGCAATTATTTAAATTTCTGCTCATGTTTCTGTGTCTCTTCATCCTCACTGATGCCATGAGAGCACCAAAGAACACAACTAACACGTGTCACACGCGGTGCCTTCTCTTACCACCTCTCCCACACACGGAGGAGGACAATTCTGCACTGCAGTGTTTTCTTGCAGTGTGATTTTGATTTAGAGGAGTTATTCTTCCACTTTCTACTCTTCTGATCCAATACTTGACTCAAAAGGGGGGCAAGGTATCCCACTCCTGCTGGAGGAAAAGCCAAAATGCAGCACTCTTGTGCTGAACACGGAATTTTTTGCATGATGCCACCTTGAGTCATTTTCTTCTTGTCCTTTCAGTAAATACCCTGAAGGAATAAAGACACCTGCAGCTGAACAAAAGGGCCCCAAACTAACACATAACAACCTGCTTTCTACGGGAGTTGTGCGAGCCCTTGACAAAATCCAATAGTCTCTTGACTTAATGCTGGAATCCACTAGAGCAGGTTTTCATCTCCCTGTGCACGTTCCCATCAGGAAGGTGCAAATACAAACCCAGGCTCGGGGAAGCACTCACAGGCGGCATGGATGGAATGGTCACTTCTGGCCCAGTGCCTCTTGTACGGGACACAAGGCACTGGCCCAGCTCAGGCTCTCCCTGCTGGCCAGATCTGCTCAGACCGTGTCAGGACAGGTTTGGTGTTGGGCTGACTCCTTTTCCTCAGCCAATATAAACTGTTCATGAGCTCTGGATAATTCAGCAGAGGTGGGACAACATTCCAGCAGCTGCTCTGAAGCCAGTGCTCGTGACAGGGTTAACCAGAGATTCCCAAGTCATGAAACAGCAGCTCCCAAAACCAAATCCTCCTGAGCCTTTACCCCTTGCACTTTGTTGGGCTTCCAAGAGGTGAAGAGGATAAATGGCACATCATGGAATTATTAAGGTTGGAAAAGCCCTCCCAGCCCATCGAGTCCAACCTGTGCCTGATCCTCACCTTGTCCCCAGCCCAGAGCTCTGAGTGCCACCTCCAGGCCTTCCCTGGGCACCTCCAGGGATGGGCACTCCAAACCTCCCTGGGCAGCCCCTGCCAAGGCCTGAGCTCCCTTTCCATGGGGAAATTCCTGCTGGTGTCCAACCTGAGCCTGCTCTGGCAGAGGCTGGTACCATTCCCTCTCCTCCTGTCCCTGTTCCCTGGGGGCACAGCCTGACCCCCCCGGCTGCCCCCTCCTGTCAGGGACTTGTGCAGAGCCAGAGGGTCCCCCCTGAGCCTCCTTTGCTCCAGGCTGAGCCCCTTTCCCAGCTCCCTCAGCCGCTCCTGGAGCTCCAGTCCCTTCCCAGCTCCGTTCCCTGCCCTGGACACGCTCCAGCCCCTCCATGTCCCTCTTGCACTGAGGGGCCAGAGCTGGACACAGCTCTGCCCGTGTGACCTCACCAGCCCATCTGAACTGAATTATCTGTGTGAACACTGGGTGTGCTGTCAGGAGATTCCCCGGAGCAGACCCAGCTCGGACACTCGGCTCTCCCGTCTCAAAGGCCACCAAAGATACCCCAGGTCACTCTGGGCACAGCTGAACTCACAGAGCAGGCCCTGGCATGACACCCAGACATTCTGGTGATGCTGCCATGGACCAGCACACAGCACATTTTCATTTCAACTCGTTGCTTCTAAGCAGGAAGCATTTTTAATTTCCTCCAGCATCAGGGATAATGTTAGCCACCACACATGAAATGAAAGACACCTCCCAAAATGCAGTTTCAAAGGCACCCTAAACAGCAAACACCATTCAAGTCAGACACAGGCAGGACTGTAATTGGAAGCTGCAGAGAGTGTTCTTTCAGGATTCAAAATAATTGGCATTTTGCTGAAAAGGTTCATGGAATAAAAACATTCACAAGGAAGGGCCAGCTCCTCCAAAACATGCAGCTCATTCAGGCAACACAAAGTACCCCAAAACTCTCCAGGTGAGCTGCGTGGATGTGTCCCTGCATGGCTCCAGCAGTGCCAAGCAGGAGGAACACAGCAGGAAAGGTTCCTGGAAGGACAGCAAGAACTTTATAAGGTCTGAAATGGCTTTTCCACAAATAGCCACCCAGTGGGTTGGGATGCTGCAGCCTAGAGAAGAGGCAGGTGAGGGGGTTTCAAAAATCTTGATTCACTGGAGGAGTGGAGGAGGATCACAGAATCCCAGGATCGTTGAGGCTGGAAAAGCCCTCCCAGCCCATGGAGTCCAAGCTGTGCCCGATCCCCACCTTGTCACCCAGCCCAGAGCCCTGAGTGCCATCTCCAGGCCTTCCTTGGGCACTTACAGGGATGGGGACTCCAAACCTCCCTGTTTAACAACCTTTTCCATGAAGAAAATTCCTCCAGAAAGTCCTCCTGATGTCCAACCTGGCACAGCTCAAGGCCATTTCCTCTTTCCCTGTCACTGCCTGGGAGCAGAGCCCAACCTCCCTCCAGGTACAAAATTGCTCCTTGAGCACCTTGTCCAGCCCCAGAACAAGGAGCATTAGAGGGAAGCAATCACAGAGAGCCACAGCAAACCAGGGAAGATGGTTATGAGCAAAGGGGGTGTGGAAAGTTTACAGGGGGCTCAAGGCAGGGCTGGGCAAGTACTCAGAAGTGAAATCCAGCAAGGATTATTAGACAGATGAGTCTTCCCAGACCCAGAAAATATCCTGAGCTGAAAATAATTAGGGCCAAAGAGAGTATTCAAGGAAAGTATCAGAACTGTTTGCCTCTCCAGGAAAGCAATTATGGCCAGTGGGTCTGTGCAGAGGCTGGGGTTTTATCAGCTGCCTTTCCTGGGTCCTCGCTGCAGCGAGCAGAGGAGCCCTCCACGCTCTCCTGGGGCAGGGCAGAGCTGTGCAGAGAGAGAAGAAACAAAAGGAGAACTGAGGTGAGGGGACAAGAAATGGGAAAAGGGGGCCCGAGTAGGACAAACACAGGTGCGCGTGGGTCTCCAGGCTGCCGTGAGGACTAACCAGGGTCTCACCGACTTCAGGGGAGAGGGAGGAGAGGCTGAGCTGCTGTAACGGGGCTGTTGCAGCTGTGATGGTTTTAGGAGAAGAGGAAAGGAAAACTTACAGGGGAAAGCAGCATCTCCAAGAAAAGCAGGTGCTCAGGCAGGGAGAGCAGTCGGCACTCGGGAAATGCAGCCACTGGATCGAACCTGCAGTGCTGCATCCCAAAACTCACCCATTTCCCTCCCACCCTGCTACAGCACCCTGAAAGCAATCAGAGGTGCTCCTCTCCTGGCCAGGGGTGGCTCCCCGAGCTCACCAAGACAGATGAGCCCCAAATAAGGATCAATAACCGGGCTGTGGATAAGGCAAGATGGACGAGGGAGGGAATGGGCACTGAAAAGGGCAAGTTCCAGGCAGGATTAATGATGGAGACGGAGTTGCAGTGGAGCAGAGGAAGTCACACTGCTCAGCTCTTCGTGCCTTCAGGAGGTTTGGAAGGAGTGACGTGCCCCAAGGAATCCAGATGCCAGTGAAAATGCACTGACACCTCCAGAGCACTTCTGTCTCAGTGTTACGGGGTTTCGATGGCAGCAGGGGCAGATCCAGGGACAAGGGAAGGAGCTGGAAAGCCGTAGGGAAGTCTCACAAAAGCACAAGTTTGTGCTGGTAACAGCTCAAGAAAGGATTGGGGGAAAAAACCCCAAATCTGCTCATCTCAAAGCCCCTCTCTACCACTCCATTCCACTCTTATTTCCTTCAGTTCTCACCTTCCAGGCCACAGCCCTGTGCCCAGCCAGGCTGCTGCCAAATCAAAGCCATTCCTTCAGTCCTGTGTCTCCATCAGGATGTGGGGGGAGACAATAAACACCCGTTCTCCAGCAGCAGCTGCACAGCTGGCCCCAGGCACAGGGTGCTTGGAGGAATGTTACCTCGGAGGAAATCATTAAAGGAATCCGGCTAATTTTGTAATTCACACCTGGACTGCAAATGTTAAAGAGCCTGCAATAATCTCTAATGAAATATCACATTGTTTAAAGAGTTCCCAATGAAATTCGCCCTTAATTGATTTTTGATCTGTGAAAAAACACCGTGGAGAGAGAGAGGAGATATCAGTCAGGCTCCTGTTTCATCCCTCCTGTGAGCATTTTCCTGCCTTTGTTTCCTTTGTCCCCAAGGAATCAACACTACACCAAAGAAAGCAGCCTGGAAGATACTACAGAACTAATAAATAACACTCAAGTGGGAATCCTGAACAGCACATCCTCTTAAATCATCCTGAAAAAGGTGAAGCAGTCTCCTAGGACAGCTCAAAAATCAGAGAATGTGGATTCGAAGCAAGAACTGTCCCGGACGAACCCCGTGGGCTGGACCTTCTCCAGCCCTCAGGAACCTCCCCAGCAGGGCCGAGGCTGATCCCTGGAGCAGTAACACATCTCATCTCACCCTCAGGATATCACAGGGGGGCTTAATCCAGACATGAGCGACATAGATCAATAGCCAAAAATATTGACAGCAAATGTCTGGCAGAGAATTCCTGACGGCGACGGCGTCCGGCTCAGGACGCCCGGGGCAGCTGCTGGAGCCGAGGCAGCAGGTCAGGATTAGCTCACGAGATAATGCACTGCAGAGCTCTTCCCACAGCCAGCAGCAAACTGCCATCAAGCAAACGAGCAAACAGTAAAATATGGCTGGGAGAGATGAGAGGAAATGCATCTCTAAACACCACCCGAGACCCAAATAAACTGCTGAACCAGGCGGCTGGGAAGCGCCAGGCACTCAATAAGGCTTTAACTAACATTTACAGCTGCCACAGAGCCTGCTGCAAATAACCAAAGCTACAAGGAAAAAGGGAAGAAAATGAAGGGAAGGATGTGCAAAGGTTTTCTTAAGAGCTGCTGGAAGGAACCACATCCCAGGCTGGCCAACTAAACCAGCAGGGGAACACCTTCCATGGCAAACAAATTGTGGTGGGATTGATGGCAGGGTGAGATCTGGGAGGCTGCCAGGGGAATGGGAAATCCCTGGACATGAGGAGCATCTTCAACAATAAAGCCTTTCATAAAATAAAGAGACTATTAATTAAGGAATTAAGGGGAGAAGAATCCTCACAACTGCCACGTTCAGATCATTGCTGCCCAGTAATCCTGTGGCTAAACCTGGGATAACCATGGATAACCTGGGATAACAGGGGAGGCATTTCCCTCAATTACACAGCACTCGTATCAGGTTTATCATATGGCCCTGGCACAGGGTGCCCAGAGCAGCTGCGGCTGCCCCTGGATCCCTGGCAGTGCCCAAGGCCAGGCTGGACGGGGCTTGGAGCAGCCTGGGATGGTGGGAGGTGTCCCTGTCCATGGCAGGGGTGGCACTGGATGAACTTTTAGGTCCCATCCAACCCAAGCCATTCCATGGTTTTATGATTCTGTGGTTCTTGTGGGAATGATCAGATCAATTTTGCTGACTGTAAAGCACGTGTTGGTTCATTCCCCCAGCAAGGGTGGTGCTTTCCAGCTCCGTCTGGAGAACTTTCCTCATCACTCCATTGATACCTCTCTGTGAGCTCCAGTGAAATTTCCACCCCAGCTGAAAGGGGGGAATCAGCCCGATGGGATTCCAGTGGAGTGGTTCACCTGTGACCATGAGTTTTATCCTTGAGCAGGACTCAGCTGGGACCGCTCTCTGCAGGAGTGGCCAGGCAGGAGCACCAAAGGGAAGCTCTGTGTGGAAGTTGTCCATCCTGAGGGCTTTTCTTTCCTGTACCAATCCGAGGAACTTCCTCCAGCATCTCTCCCTCAGCTGCCTTGTCTAGACTATCACGCCGAGCATCTGGAGCATTTCATAATCTTCTTAAGAATTGTGACCTTCAGTTCTGTGTTACAGTGACCTGGAAGTTTGTCCAAGAAAAACATGAGCTTCGTTTTTAAAATATACAAATTGCCCCAGCTCAGCTGTTCCCAGGCAGGTCCCAACCACGCCACATTTTCTCCCATCTGCAAAGAGCTGCTGTATGTGAAGTGTATTTCTTCCACCCCACTTTCTTGGGTATAATCATGCACAGTTAATTTTTAAAAATTCAACAATGCAGTGATTTCTCCCCTTGTGCATCGCTTCACCTTCTGGGGAAAAAAACAAGCAAAGAACCAGCTCCATGCAATAGATTACAGTGATAGCCCTGGAAAGTGCCAGGTGCCAGGACAGTCCATGCAGAAAGCCTTCAGCTGGCTCCCTGGAGCTGGGCACATCTGCAGACCTTACCAAGCACCCTTTATGTCCAGTGCCTGCCATGCCCCATGGCACAGAAGCTGATGCTGGTGACCTGGGCGAGGTCACAATGCCCAGTGGCCAGGACGCACCTGGGAGCCACTCCCATATCCCAAGCCCCTGCTCCATCCACTCTCCCTGGAGGCTGAGGCCCTTGGTTTGTTGTTTAAGGCGCAATTTAGTGCACTCCTTACCTGCTTCCTTCGAATCTAATGATCCACGCTCTCAATTCGATTTGTCTGCCTTGGAAGTCTGCTCCTCACTAATTCCCATTCATCCATCTAGTTTTCCTTGTTCCCTGAAAACTGTCATTTTTCTGACTGCAGCGTATTCAACTCCATCATCCCAGGCATTTTATTTGTGTGGTTCTGCTCTAACGGCGAGCGTGGCTGTTTCAAATTATGCCTTGCTTTCAGTTTTGCTTGAGTGTAAAAATGTCGTGTAAAAATGAACTACCCTCTGATGAAGGCTTTCAGCCTTCCCATTTGAGGAACAGCAGGCAGCTTTTTGATTCTGGGAGCAATGGGAGAAGGAGCAATCCAGCTTTTGTTTTACAGATTGCTACAATAGATAGCTTCCCTGTAGGAAGTGCAGCACTATATTATGCTTATATAAAGGGTAATGACTGGGAACTTGGAGAACTCTCCTCTTTGGAAGTGCCTGACGAGCGGGAACAGCAGGTGTGGAGGAAGAAGAAAGCTCCAATGCCTTTCTGTCCTGACTTTCTCTTCTTTTATGTTTGGAGACTGAACTCGGTGTCAGAAGCAAGTCGGCTCCTGCAGGTACATGAAAGTGGAAAGGTGTGAACGTGGCAAGGAAGAAACCCAAACAAACAGGGGGAAGCACTGGCGGGGCCGAACCCCAAAGCCTGGCCCTGAGCAGCGGCAATGAAAGGGGCTGTGCTCAGCAATAAGAGGCTCTTTAGCTCGCCGTAGGGGAACTGGGAAATTACGCGAGGGGCTGCATAAGGGAGAGAACAAAGCGCCAACAAACGCTGCTGGGGAAAGGCTGCCTCGTGTTCCGAGAGCAGCACAGCACAGCACACCAGCAGCGAGCTGAGGAAAACCCACTGACACCCTCCACAAAGCCATTTCTGATCCACAGGAACATTAAATACTAAAGGTGCCCCTCTCTGTCCCTGCAGACCTGAGGCAAAATGCTCCTTCCTTGCTGCCTGACAAACAGCACAATGAGCCACCAACAGGGAGCAAAGCTCCAAAGAGGGACACTTTGCTTTGCCTATGCCAGGCACAAAAGACACCAAAGCCCCAGGAAATGCCACCAAAATGCAGGATCTGCTGAAGCCTGAGCAGGGCAAATCTGGCTCAGGCAGCAGCTGAGGGAAGGCACTCGAGGGTCGTGTGTGAGAGCAAATCCACGACCTGGCACAGAGGGAGAAACAAAACGCAGGACACTGCCCCAAGCCAGGCCAGGAGCAGCTCTCGGGGGTGAACCAGAAAATACAGCTTGCCTGGTTTGCCCCTGGTCGAGAAAGTGTCCCTCCTCTGGTCCAGAGCCTCCAGGCTGAGTCAGAGCTGTCAGGGGGCTTTTCCAGTTTTGGGGATCACATCCGTTACCTACCCTGGTGTGTGTCCAGCTCCATGATGTCCAACTCCTGGGTGGCCTTTGGGAACAACAGAAAAAAACACAATTAAGTAAAAAGCAGCAGGAAATTCCCTGAATAGAGACTTGTGTGAAAGAACTGAGGAAGGAGAAAACCCCTGTGTATTCCCCTAACCTCTGTGAGAATTGCTAAAAGCAGCCGAACAAAGGGACGAGAAGCTGCTGGGACAACACAGTAATGCACATTTACTGAGAACATGGATCTGAGCAGCCCAAGGATGTGATTTGCATCCCTTTCCAGGCTGAGTTTTAGGAAACCAGCAGCTCCCAAACAAGCTAGCAGAGGCATGGTGACACGTAACAGCCGTGATCGTGCTGGACAGCAAAGACCTCCCCGATGCTCTGAGAGGAAGGAAACAAAGATGCAGCAAAATACAGACAAATTAAAAGGACTCCACCAGTCACAACAGCACGAGGACAATGGGAGTTCTAAGCTGTATGCCAGGGGAAAGCACAGACTGAAATACAAGTGGTACAGTCAGCACAGGAGATTTTAGGCTGCACGAGCCTAAAATACAACTTCATTCATGCAGCCGTGGTGCAAAAGCTGCAGGAGATGAATATACAGCTGATACACACAAGGCATGGAAAGAGGGAGCGACCTGCATGATCCCGACACTATCTCTGCCAGAGAAAACCTCAAATGGTGTTTAAGGAGTGGGATGTCTCTCAGGCACACTGCAGCCAGCGCTGGGTGAGAGGAGAGCGGTACAGGGATATGTGACAGTAGCAATATGTACTGGGAATGCGCTGCAAGAAAAGGAAACCATTCTGAGAGCAACAGACATCTCTGATCCAGAAATGTGCCCATCACAGGATGAGGTGCAAGGAAGGGGACTGCAGCAATAAAATAGAACATTTGCAAGCACCGAGGGAATCTGCCCCAGTCAGAAAGCGCATGTCCGAACACAAGGGAGCGAGGAGACCCTAATTCCCTTGAGAAGAGGAAAAGCAAGCAGCAAACTCCAGCTCTGGCAGCAGGACACACACAGAACACGCTGTGGAGGCAGGGAAGCAGCAGCCTTACCGTGATCCCGATGCTGGCAGTCAGTGGTGGTGGGATGGGGACGCTCCTTGGGATCCAGGCTGCAGTGCCACCAGCAGTCCCACAAACGACGCTCCAGGCAGGGACGATCCCCTGGAGGCTCTTAGGCTGTGGTTTAAGGACGGGGATACAAGGACTAAGTCCTCTCTGGCTGCTGCGAACAGCCGGGAGGGGAGCGGTAACTCCGAGATGAAGCAGATAAAGGATCACACACAAGTGATTTCCCATCTTCAGCTTCCAACCCCATCCCACGGAGCGAGAGCAGCGCAGCTGACAGCCACACATCCGAGAGAGACTCGGAGATTACTGGGACTTGGGAATGATCTAATAAAACCTCTTCCTAGTCCTGCTGTGCCCCAAGACAAACACACATTACAGCTGCATTGAGACAACACAGCTGCTCTGTAAAATAAGCAGCTCTTTCCGAAATGCCACAATGTGGAGGAAGGTGAAATCCGACCACACGATGGCAGGGAACAGGGGCCTAAGTCATCCCATATGGAAAAGGAACAGCTGTACCTGTGGTCACAATAATCCCAGGAGCAGGTCTGGCTTGCTGGGAGCCTGCTTACCAAAACCGACGCAATTGATGTTCAAAGTCAGGAAGGCTTCAAGGAGAAAACCTCAAATCACTACTGGGTGGGTTCCTTTAAAGCCACAGCTTGCAGTCCAAAATATCTCCCGTGCCTCCCACTGAACGGGAAATCTCAGCGCTTTGCCATGTGCTGCTGACAGGAGGGCTGTCTCCAGGGACGCTTCTCTCCCAGAGCGTTCTCCCAGCATCAGCTGGGAGTTCTGACCTTCCCCCCAAAATAAACAAGCAAACGGCCCAGAGACATGAAAAGCATCGAAACAAGTGAAACACTTGGCCAGCTGCAATGCCAGGCTTGGAGAGCCTCCAGGAGGTCCAAGACCAAGCTCTCCTGTGCAGGAGCTCCCCTCCATCATCCCAGTGCCGGTGCCAGGCTGCCCTCGCCACTGCTGGGAACGGCGCCCGCAGTGCCGGCTCAGCACGGGGACCATGACACAGAGCAGCTCTCTGGACTAGGTCAGGGCATTCCTGGAGGAGCTGGAAAGCCATGAATCAGTGCAGGGAGACAGTGCAGGAGGATGCTGACCTTCCTCCTGACCATTCCACCTGCAATATTCCTGAGAGCGCCTGTCCTGCCGGTTAAGCTGCGCAGGAGTAGGGATGCCAGAGGTCTGTGCCAAACACCTGGAGAAGGGCTGATCAGGAGGAAGACAGAGACATAAATGAAACACAAGCCACTCTTCAGAGACCCTACAGCAAAGTAGGAAGGAGCCTGGCGTGGAGAGCAACTTCTCATTAACCCCTCAGGCCCAGCCTCTCGGGGAAGCACCCAGCAGGGCTGGGGCTCCAGGAAGCACAGGGAAGCCTGGCGTCAGTGGCTCCATCCCAACATTCCAGCTGTGCTCACTCCCTGTGCTTACGTACCTTTTACCTGGAGAGGGAACAGAGCTCCATCCCAACATTCCAGCTGTGCTCACTCCCTGTGCTTACGTACCTTTTCCCTGGAGAGGGAACAGAGCCAGACCGTCAAGCACCAGCTACCACGGCAGCAAGAGCAGAACCAGGAGTTCACGCAGCTCTGAATTAGCTACAGAAAAGCTGAAGGAGAAGAACAGGGAAGCAAGGCACTGTCACGGGGAGAAACGCCTGGTTGGGAAATGGAAGGTGTCTTTGTCCAGCATCTCCCATTCCCGTGTGACTCCAGAGGGCTGTGCTGGGAACACTAACAGGAGAAAAAGGGGTAATGGCCGTAAACTGAAGAGACAATGGATTTAGGTGGGCAGGACAGGAGAAATCCTTCCCTGTGAGGGTGGGCAGGCCCTGGCACAGGGTGCCCAGAGCAGCTGTGGCTGCCCCTGGATCCCTGGGAGTGCCCAAGGCCAGGTTGGACGGGGCTGGGAGCAGCCTGGGACAGTGGGAGGTGTCCCTGGAGGTGCAACTGGATGGGCTTTACAGTCCCTTCCAATCTAAACCATTCTGGGATTCCTTGATGAAGGCAACAAACAGGTGAACTGGAATAAATAACCTAAGCAGAATTACGGTCTGCCAGACCCCAGGAAAAACAATCATTTTTGGGACCAGCCATCCATGGGAAGCAAGCTTAGACTGAACACACACATCCCCACTCCTGAAACACCCCCAGACTCTTGGCACATTCCCCTCCACGAGCTCACAAATTGAGTAGAGGAAGCTGGAACACGGAAGGGGGGAGTTGAGCAGTGGGAAAGAGGGAGAACTGTCTCCCACAGAGGCTGACAGAGACTCTCGCCCTCGTCACAGCCAACAGCTCTTGCATGAGGCAATTTTCTGTCACCACACTGAAGATGCTCCCGTCCCATCCCCCAGACTTCAGGATGTGAGGTTTGTGCCAGCTGTGGGAAGCCCAGCTCCTTCCAGGGAGCAGCAGGAACCGAGGGATGTCTCCACTCAGGGAGCTGTGGGTGCAAGGAGGGCGAAGGAGCCCCATGACTGCTCCCCCAGCCCAGCTCTCTGAATGAAGATGGACCTTTTTTTGTCCATATAATCAAACATTTCAAAGCCTGGGTGCCCATGGCTGGGGCCGGGACAGTGGAGGGGAGGATTGATCCCCTTTGCTGACAGCAGAGACACATGGAGTGAACGGGAGAGGGGCTGCAGTGGGTATTGATCTGCTGCGTGACCTTGGCTAAGTCACTTAACCTCAGTTTCCTCGTCTGGATATTGGGAATTATGGGACTTGCAGAGTGCCACAAATTCATCAGAGGGAACTACTTAAGGGCCCTTTATGACTTAATGAGATTTCCCACTTGAAAATTACTCCCCTGAGGACTGAAGCAGTGGGACTGGGATATTCATAGCCCGACTTCTACTGTAAGTCAGAGCTTTTTTTTTTTTTATGTTTTTTTTTTTTCCCCTAAAACACCCACGTAAACCTTGCAGCTCAGGAACACACAGTCCAAGCATGTCCAGCCTCAGTGCTCCTTACCAACACTTTTTGAATAGACCCTGGCCGTGGTAACGAGCCCCTCTCCTTGTCTGATCCATGTGGATCCAAACATTCAGAGCTGCAGACCCTGAGCTGGTGGGGAAGGATGCTCAGCTGGGTGCCCATGGTGTAAAGTCTGCTTAGATTAACCTGCAGGCTGTCACACCGCAGCTCCCTGGGAGAAGAGAAAATCCAGAGGGTTAAAAGCTAAAGGTAACAACAACGTCATGGTTCCCTCAGGAAGGTCAGCTCCAAGGGCCAGTTTCTCCTGTGGGATACCACCACAGAATCAGAGAATCACAGAATGGCCTGGGTTGGATGGGACCTGAAAGATCAACCAATTCCACCCCCTGCCATGGGCAGGGACACTCCCCACTCTCCCAGGGTGCTCCAAGCCCTGTCCAACCTGGCCTTGGGCACTGCCAGGGATCCAGGGGCAGCCACAGCTGCTCTGGGCACCCTGTGCCAGGGCCTCCCACCCTCACAGGGAAGAATTTGTTTCAAATATTTAATCTAAACCTACTCTCTGTCAGTTTAAAGCCATTCCCCCGTGTCCTGGCAGTCCAGACCCTTGGGAATATTCTCTCTCCATCTTTCTTGCACCTTCAGGCCCTGCAAGGCCACACTGAGGTCACCCCAGAGCTTCTCCTCTCCAGGCTGAACACCCCCAGCTGTCCCAGCCTTTCCTCCCAGCAGAGCTGCTCCATCCCTCTGATCACCCTGGTGCCTCCTCTGGGCTCTCTCCAGCAGCTCCAGGTCCTTCCTGCGCTGGGCCCAGGGCTGGGGCAGCTCTGCAGGTGGGGTCTCACCTGAGGGGGCACAGGGGCAGAATCCCAACCCCTTCCCTGCTGCCCATGCTGCTTTCAGTCCATAGGAAGGTTTAAATCCATTCATCTCCACGCTCCAGGCCACTGCCCAACTCAGACCAGGCACTGATGTTTCCTAAGAACAAACTAAGAACAACCAGAGCTTCCAGAGGCAGAGCAGTCGGAGCACCTCGAGACAATGCAGGCCAAGGGCTGAGAAGCTGAACACAAAATTCTTCTCCATGGTGAACGCTTTCCTGGGGTAGGGCAGATAAAAATCCCCAGAGATTGTGCCTTGGTACAGCCAGTGCTTTATGAGCTCTCACAGAGCCACACACAGCCCTGGCACTGGGAGACCACGGCACTAAATCCAAAGATCTTTCCCGTGCTAACTCGCTCCTCCATGGGGAATTTAAATACTTACCAGACTGAGAAATATCTACTTCTGCCCTGTCACACTCCCTTGCTCCTTCCTCACCCTTCCCCTCATCACCCACACAGTCACTTGGTATTTATTCTGCTCTATTTTATTTGGATTTCCTCTAAGCAGGCTCATTAATCTTCCCTGCAGATGCACAGCTCTGACAGCCGGGGTCTTGACACCTCCAGAGCCAGCAAAGGACATTCTCATACTCTTCTCTTCTTTCTCCCTGCTCCTTTCTCCTTTTAAAGAAACCCTTCATACCTCACCAGGCACCGGGTTTTTGATGAGAAGGTCATGTGAACTGGAGACAAGGGGGCTGTGGGGGAGGAAGGCAGGGGAAGAGGATGCAACTCCCACAAGGAACTCCCAAAGTCCCACTGAAAAGGTCAGGATGCTTTTGAGTCCTCTGCACTGCTCCCCGGCACAAAAAAATATACTCAGCCCAGTGCAGAGATACTTGATAAAGAGTCTAATGAAGTGGAAAGAGTGTTGTAGGGGAAGAATAGTCCTCTCTCATCTCAACATCCCATGATGCTCCATCCAGTTGCTATGGAGACTTAAAAAGAGAAGGGGTTTTGTTGTCTTGAAGGGCCTTCTCCCTTCCCAGTAACCTTGACCTTTTCCAGGTTTGTGTGTTTGTGTGTGCATGTGCATGTATTTGTAAAAAAGAGATAAGGAATTCCATTTCTTCTTATCTGGTCATGGCTCTCTGGCTGGCACTGATGCATGTGGGGGGCCGTCAGCTTGGCTCAGCACAGAGATTTGGAGAGGATAAGAGCAGGAAAATACAGAGGGGAGCAGTTAATTAAGGCTGATACTGCAAAGGACATTGTTTGCTGGATAATGAATTCCATCCGCTCCAGAAACACAAGTGCAATTAAAGGTGTGAGAGATGAAGGGCAGGAGGGAGCAGTGGGTCACTGTCACTGGACAAAGTGGCCCCAGTGGCCCTCCAAAGCTGGGGTTTCACACAAAAATACCACCACCAGAGATTATTTCTCCTGAACAAGGCAGACAAGCTGCTGCCTTGTTTTCCCCCCAGGTGAGGAAGGGCTCCCCGTGGTGTCAGTCCTTAGAGGGATGTGAGAGTGGCTCAGGGTTGATTTAGGAGATCCTCAAAGCAAGAGGAATATGGAGTTTAGCAGACAGGCCCATGAACAACAACGCTGCCCACAAATTCACGTCCATTCCCTCCCCTCACCAGGAATTTACTGGTAATTACTTGTCAGGAATTTACTTCCCATTTGCAGCCAGGCCAACAGAGATGCTCAGAAGTCACCAGGAGCCCACTCTTTTCATCCTCCACCAGCCCTCGCAACACCCAGCCCATCCCTACATCCCCTCCGCCCTCCCCATCTCCTTCCCAAGGGAAAGAGGGAACCTTGGTGCTGGAATTTGTGCTCCAGCCTGGGTCCCCTCCTGTAGAGGCCACCACGGCCCCTCTGCTCGCTCTCAATATGAGGGCACAAACCTCCATGCGCCACCACCTCATGGGACAGACAAACAAGTGAGGAAAGATGATGGAAAATCATCCTTTTTTGTGGGATAGGAACTACAAAGCTTGGCTTGGAGAAGGTTGGAATCGAGAGAAGAAGGAAGACGTGGAATGTGCCTGCCATATCCTCTGCAACACCAGAGAAACCCGGGCAGCCCATTCTAGCCAAAAGCACAACCCCGTCCAGGAGTCAGGCCCGAATCTGGATGGAGTGTTGCACAACCCCATTTTTAATTACTGAGGATTATTTATGTTAGATAAACAACCTGACCCGGTTTGGCACCGGGCGTGCTCCAGCTGTAGGTTAACGAGCATCTGATGTCTGGGACGTCTTTGAACTCCTCTCAATTACCAGCAGCAGGAGCATCCCAGGGTCAGATTCCTAAGCCCTTTAGGGATTTAGCTTCCCTGTCCCTAAAGAGATCAGGGATAAGGTTTATGGTCACCACTAACCCTGTGTCTGTGCACTCTCTAAATTAACACAGCACTGACCCAGGCAAGACAAGGAATTAATCGAGATGAACTCCCAGAGCAGTGGCCTTGGCAGTTCTCTGCTCTCCTCCCTCCAAGCCTGGCTAAGCTTCCTCAGATCCTGACTGACTTAAAGCAACTCCACTCCACTCACTCGTCCTGACAGATTTCCATATCACATTCCAAGTGAGACGAGAGTACCGAAAGACAAAAATCATAAAAAATTTATTGGAAAATATGTCTTTTTTAGCCAAGACTGCTGTTGATGCGATCACCTTTCCATTTTCTGCAGGAGTTGGAGTGTGAGCCTCTCCCCCAGCCCATCTCTCAAGCTTATGATCTGAACTTGTTTGTCCATTCCCAGCCTGCCAAACTATTTCCAATAACAAGATCCATCTCCTCCTGCTCAAAGCTGCATTGTCTTCATATCCTTGGAGATCAGATGTCTATTCTCCCTTTTATCACTTGAGCTGCACGTGTTTTGATTGTAAACACCCTGATAACACTCCAGTTAGCCCCTCACAAGTGAAATAATAAAGGAGAGATAACATTTCTAGACGTGACACTTAGATTGTCATCCTACCCTGAGATAACAAGGAGCAGACAGCCGGGGAGTCTGTCTTACCCCGATAAAGATCTTGTCACCATAGATACAAAAGAGATAAACTTTCTAAAATAATATCCCTGTTCGTGTCACTTTGCTCAAGTTGGGGAAGTGCAGCTCCTCTGCCTCCTGCCACCGGGTGTGTTGACAATTCCTGCCCTCCCCATGCCCGCGGAACGAGCCCTTGGCACATACCGGACAGGGATTTGTGTTCCTCTCCCAGCAGGAGCAGCTGGCAGGTACCATCTCCCAGCATCAGGTTTTGGGCACATCCAGCTCTGGCAGAGCACAGGACTCACCAAACACTTCTTGTAGAGGGTGACACCCACCGCAGCCCAACCCAGCACCAGTTATCCCCACGTGCTGCTCCTCCCTGCTCCCAAAAATGCCCCACACCCACGGCGGGGTGGTCCATCGCAGCAGGATGCTGCTCCCCGCGGCAGGTGCCAGGGTTCTGGCTGCCTTTCTCCATGCTGACTACGAGAGATGCTTGACATTTCTGAGCTGAGGCATTTCAGAAATGACAAACGGGCTTGCAATCAAAATGAAAACGTGTGCAGAAACATCTCTGATGGGGCTGGGAGTTGCCAGGCTTGGGAGCTGATAGCTGAGCGTTTCTCTAAAAAAGCAAAATAAAATACAATAAAATTATATCATTTATTCAAGAAATACATCTGGCGATCCAAAACTGCCGTGACCCACCGGAGTCACTTTTATTGTTTGGCTGGTTTTTACAAAAGTATTTTTAAATACTTCATAAAGTGTTTTGAAGGACAAAAGCATCCAAAGAGAATGTTCTGAATCGACGTTTTCTCTACAGGAACAAGGTGAAGTACCTGTTGGAAGTCTGCCATATTTAGCTGTGTCACTGAAGAAGCAACCACCCTCACCAGTCTGTTTTGCTGACTGGTCTGTGTGGTCTCCCCGGTGTAGAAAACACAAGAATTTATTCTCCTCCTGGTGAATATTGACCCTGGCTTTGCTTCACTGCATATTTACCTCTCAGGTCAATAAATCATCATGTTCATCTCAATAGAAGTCAGTATCCGCTTATTATTATATTAACCTTTCCCAGGCAGATAACAGTTGGTTTTCCCCTCTAATAAGATATTGCACAAATTGGATAACCAAGAAAGATTCCTTTGTGATTGGACTTTTTCACTACCAGCATTCTTGCTCGGTTTGAGGCATGTGAAACAGCACCCATTTAACGCACCACATGGAGCTGTCTTTCTACTACAGGCAGCTTCCAGAGCACACACTGAGCCCCAGGAAAAGCCCTGGGATACCTGGGAGATAACACATCCGTGGGGTCTGTCCTCTGGCCAACAATATAAAAAAAAATGCTGCATCATTTGGTCCTGCAAGAGGTCGGGCTTTCATCCCGGCCAGGTATTAGCACGAGCCTTCACAAAGCACCCAACACAAAGACAGGGAGACTCAGCCAAAATTTGGGAAGAAAAGCTATGTGAATTCGTGAGGAAGGATGGCTAGGCAGAAGGACAGATGGAAAGCATGAGGAGGAAGGCAGAAGGAAAGAAGCCTGGCACACAGGAACAAAAATTGACTCTTCATTATGGAAGAGAAAAGGGCACGTGCTGAAGTGGAGCCCAGCCTCGGTGCCCCCACACGGGGCACACAGAACAGGAGATACCTGGTGGGGCTGTGCCTGCTGCCCTGCTGTCACCAGCCTTGGGGGATTACAGACAGCATGGCACTTCTTCAAAAGTGCAGAAGACAGCCTTGACATCCTGGCAAATTCCTGCCTTCAATAAAAAGCAACGACTCGCAAGGCTGCGTGTGAGATATGGCGACACATATGGCTGGCACGGTGTCCTACACACTGCCTGAGCTGCCACCAGCCACCTCGCTGCCTGCAAAGCTCCTCAGCTATTAAAGTCACACTATAAAATGTAATTTGCCTTTATATCTTAAGCGCAAAGCTCCTTTAAATTTGATATATGCACTCCTTCCCTGAAATCTAGATTTTAACGGTGCTTCTTTCACGTGCAAGTGCTGCCCACAGGTGCCAGCCAGACTTTCTATATAACGGAAATAGAATGCTGATAAAACTTAGGATAAAACATTTATCATCTTTCATTAGACTAGGCTGGAACAGAATGAAATATGTGTCATTAATGTGTTAGTCTGTGCATATCTGCCCAGCAAGGGGCAGCTGGCCTTGGTACCTGCCAGAAGTGAGACCGGAGAGAGCTGAAGAGGAGGGGAAAGTTTGAGCTTTGTGGAAAAGACTGAATGAGAAGGGTACTGGGCCAGAGGGCAGGGAAGAAACAGCACAAAGTCATTCCCATAATCTGTATAAAACACCCCTGGAGCCTGCTGCTGGATCCAAATGTGGTCCCAAACATCCCTCTGTTTATAAACACTCACTTCCAAAAGCTTCTGAGCTGCTGAACGAAAACAAACACCAGCCATGATATGAGATAAACAGGAAACGAGCCAGAGTAAACCCTGCAGTGGGAACAAAGCCTGGGAGAGCAAATACAGAGCCCCAGGGGACAGAGACTGTGGAAAGCACAGGGAAAGGATGCTCACAGGCGTGGCAGGAACACCACCTATGGCCCCACGAAGGGGGAAGAGCTCCACCAGGTTCTCCAGCAGTGTGGAGAACCAGGATGAGCTCTAGCTTGGCAGAAACCCCCCTGAAAGACTCCGGGCTTTTCACCTTCAAAACCCACCAGAACTGCAGTGCCAGGCACTCGGGCTGAGTGGCTGCTCCCACCGTGAAATCCACATTAATCCAGGCAGATGCTGAAGCCCTGGCAGCAAATGGCCAAGCAGCAACTGTTCCTCCTCTCCCGTGCTGGCAAAAGCCTGGCTGTGAGACATCCCACTTCACCCACGGTACCCAACTTCTGCAGCCAGGAAAACCCTTCCAGGTTACAGCATGCCTGGCTCCCTTCTCCCGGGGAAGGATGGGCTGCAGCCAGCTCAGAGAACCTGGGAACAACAGTGATTCACCCACGGGGTGGGGAAGGCAGCATCAGACACCACGAGAAACCACAGTGGGGGACAAGGTGCCACCACCTTGTGCCAGCCCAGGCTTGCTCCTTGGAAAGATATTGCTGGACATGCCCAGGGACAGGAAGAACTCCTACACAGGGGATGGCATCACTTCGCCAGCTTCCAGCCTCTGGAATGCACCCATCCTACCTCCCAAACACAGACCCGAACAGCTCAGAGGATGAAGGACACCTGTGATCCAGGGCACATTCCATCACGGTGAGCAGGAACCCAAGCCCCCAGCCCACGGACAGGAGGCTTCTCCCTGCAAAGGGGAGGAAATGGCAGCCCGTGCTCTGTGGCGCAAACACCGCATGGGATGATGGGCGCACATCCAGCCCAAAAACTTTTGGCTTTTTTTTGCCTTGTTTCTAGTGAGATGGAATTGGAGGGTTTCCTGCTGTGCTCTGAAAAGGGCAGAAACAATAACCTTTGCAATTAGCACTTGGCAGAACAAGCTCCTGTCCACAATAAATTAACGGAACCAATTAGGGAGGAGGGAAAATCATCAGATGCCATGAGGTAAATCCCAGCTCTGCCAGAGCCCGAGCAGGGGCCGTTCCGGAGCACGGCCACTCTGGGACATCCTGCTGGCTCCAAGGAGGGGCAGACAAAGGCTTCCTCCCTGTGCCCAAGCCTTGTCCCAGCCAAGGGAGGGGTGGAAAGCCAAGCCACGCTTCTATTTGAGACCTGTCACATGAAATTTATTGCCTTGTTCTCACCTTGCTGGTGGCAACCACACCCTGATGGGGCCTCTCAAGGCAAGGGGGGTCACAGACCAGCTCCTCAAGGGGTGAAATTCTCAGCTGGGATATGAGGGATGGATGAACTGTGTTAGAACAGTTCCTCTTAGCTTTGCTTGCTCCAAGACCTTCAGTTCCTCCCCGCTGTAGCGTGTATCTGTAGGACACAGAGGTTCCCTGCCTGCCACTCCCCTGGGACAGCCCATCCCTGCAAGGGGGACACTGAGGAGCAGGGCTGGCTGTCCCTGTCCAACCTCAGCAGCTGCTTGTGGCCAGGAGCTGCAGCCAGGGAGGGTTCCCAAGGCTGAGCCATCCTCAGCAACAAACGTGGCCTGCAATAATCAGAACACTGGTTTTTCAGCCCCTACCTGGTCCAGCATGCTCCATTCTTCCATCCAGCTGAAGCAGAAAACTGTATTTCAGCTTTAGAAACACACTTGAGCCAGCATCCCAGGTAAGATCACGCTGATGCTCCGTTCAAATTGACTGGGACGTGAGAAAAGACGAGTGCTTCAGGAAGGGAGTGAGGAACCATAAAGCAGGCAAAGTGACAAACAGCAGCATGTCAGGAAGGGGAGATGTGCCTGGTGGGCTCAGCACAGATCCCTCCCAGACCCGTCTTGTTGTCACCTCTTCATTAACCAGCTGGAAAAAGGAGCAAAGAGCAAATAACAGAACTGGCAGACCCCACTATGTTAGGAGGTGATGCCATCCCCCAGTGAAGGACAGGGACATAAAACAAATGAGAAGACAGGTCAGAAATCAGGGTAGGAAATAAAGAACAGTCAGAAAAATGTCTCTCCACACAGATTTACAGAGGAGATCAAAACCATTCAGGCAACCAGAAATTCCCCTCTGCAAAGGGTTCTGGTATTTCAGATTTGTAGGTGCTGTTAAACAAAAGCCAAAACTGTCCCCAGAAGAAAGTGAGTGTCCCTGGTTCCAAGTGTCAGGCAATTATTTACTGTTTGCTGGGGATTTTTCTCTCTGAAAAGGAAGTTCATGAATATTTCAGACAGCAGGGACATGAAGATCTGCCCCCATGGGCATCTCCACAGTCACCCTGTGGGAATTCAGTCCCATCACTCACTATCCAAAAAGCCTGGGGATGGGCACCTGGTCTGATCTCATAACCTCAGAGTACATCCGTCTTCAGCTCCCAGGCTTTGCTTCTTCCTTTCTCCTCAGAATCCCTTTTTGCTTTAGTAAGGGTTATGTAAACACTGGACTGGCAGAAGCAGCACTGTAAGGAAACAGGAATACTCACACGAGCCTCCAGCATCCCTCTCCAGCCAGCGAAGCTCCAAGGAGCCAAGCAATGAATTCGTGCACCCAGAAAAACTCTCAGGAATTCTTAAGGAGACTCCATCGGCCGCATGCAAAAGGAAACCCCAGTGGAGTGATTGGGAGTGTTGTTTTTAAAGCCACACTTGAGGTGTAAGAGCGGGAGGTGCCTTGGTGGTTCACTCGGGCACCTCCTGCAGTTCCCCTGGATGTGGACACAAGAACAAGACTCAGACAAGACAGATGCACACACAAACAGCCAAGAGGGGTAGGAGGGCTGAATAAACACACAGCTCTGGGGTTTCAGTGGCTGCATACAGATATATCTATTTTTTTAATCATATATACAATATTAGGTGGGTGCAGAGATGCTCAGAAATCTTTGAAGATGACCCGAGGAGGTCTCAGTGTGAACAATCACCCTTCCCAGAATTTTTTCCTCTTCTTCCTTGCTTTCTCCTCTTGGATCAGAGAGCCAGCACGGTGGACTATAAATGAACACTCAGCAGCACTGGCCCTCTCCCAAGCCTTAAATTGTTTATAGCCCATTCGATCTGCACTTACAGCCTTGGATCTGCTAATCCAATTGCATCTCCTTTCTATGGCTTGGCTTTTTTCCTTTTAAACACCGTCTTATCTAATCAGCACCATTTGCATTGTGTGAAGTCTATACGTGCTCCAGGAGCCCAGTCAATCAGATTTAATACATCAAAGAGCATTTTTTTCTAAAGCTCAGCAATTTTTTATTTTTTATTTATTTAAGCATGAATATGTGTGCTCAAAGCAGGGATTTGTGGAGATTCTGCAGGATTGGGTTTTCTTCTCATTCTTAGGGGAAAATGTGGTGCTGAAGTGTGGCCAGAGTTTCTGTGCTCCCACACCACATCTTCCTCTCCACTTCCCAGCTCCCGCAGCGGGGATGCCGCTGTGACCTTCTTCCACATGGGACAGGCACAGTTTGTGTGGGGGCACGAGGACAGCTCTGAGCAAGGAGAGGCACCACGGCTCCAGCAGGACTCTAGAACAGGCCGTGGGACACAGCAGCGGCATGGTGGGGATCCCAGGAGAGCTCTGCACCTTCCCTGAGCAGCTGGTGCGGAGCGATGGGAGCGGTACCGGGCAGTGACCAGTGGCCCGATGGACCTCAGCTGATCTCCTCACTCTCCAGCTGGCCCCTGCTGCCCTCAGCCCCTTGGATCTCCTGAGAGGCCAAAGGCACATCATCCTGAACGCTTTCTGGGTTTTTCCCTGGCCGAGCTCACAAGCCAGAGGCAGCGCAGCAGCGTCTCCAAAGCGTCCTCGCCGCTTAGCAGGCAGCAGAGGAAACACAACGGAGAATCTCAGAGCCGGGTGGGAAATGCGCTTTTTTCCCTCTTCGGGCAGCTCGCACCAGGTAGCCTGATCTAAAGCAAAAGCGTTCCCAAGAACAAAGGAGGCGGAAAGGGCTCAGTCCAAGAAGCTTTTAATCCGAAGGATTCAGGAGCTAGACTGGCGAATTCAGGAACTAGACTGGCCCCGAGAGGGGCGTGGAGACCCTTTTTCAAGGGGGGCGGTAACAGAATGGGAACAATGGGGAACAGGTAAAGGGGAGGGCACAGCAGGGATGCAATCCAATGAGGGAGTTTTGGAGGCAGGGACTGTAACACAGCACCGAGGAAGAACCGAACTTAACAGAACTTTCCAGACCAAGGGGAAGAACAATCTTCAGGGTGCCACCCAGTGGGCTGTGGCTTACAATCAGGCTAAGCCACCCCCACATCGTCCCATAGGTCACTGTGCAAGGAGGACGCCTTCCAGGCTGCTGCAGCTTGCTGGTTCCTGATTTATAAGCACTCTTCCCCTTCCAGCACTGATTCATGCGGCAGAGAAGGTTCCATCTCCCCTCTGTGCAATTACTGAGCACAAACATTGGCTTTTAATTACAAGATTAAAGTTCCCATTAAAAATGAAATTCTTAGAGACTTAATAACCAAAGTTTTTAGGAAGGGACCGTGATCCTACTTGCAGAGACCGACCACACAGACCCCTTTAACTTGGCATATCAAACTGGGCACACATTTGCTCTCATTCTCCAGAGTCCTTCCTCCATGCCTGCAATTTCTGCTCAGCCTTGACCTCTGGTTTCCCCAGACTGCAGTCACTGCTGCAGAAATGCAGCTGAAGTCTGCAGGTTGTTCTCCAGCCCACTTCTGAAAGCTTGTGGGAAAGCAACCGTGTCACCTCAGCTCCTCCTGCCACTCCCCAGCTATGGTAGACATCAGAAGAGGGGGTTTGTCCAACACTCACACAGAATCCTTTGAAAAATTCAACCAAATTTGTATGAAAAAGCAGATTTCTGCTGTTTAGTCATGGCATGACCAGCCCGGGGCTCTCTTTTGTCCTAGACCTCGTCCTGAAGGGTTTGAATTAGGACCAGCGGCACCACAGCTTTTGCCTCTTGGATCTACCCTGAATGGAGAATCCCAGCTGTCCCCTGCCACGAGGCTCTGAGTGGGATCAAATTAGAGTCAGGATGAGGCCAGAACATAGATCTGGGTCTGTTGGGTTATTTTTCCTCTACCAACAAACAAAAAAAGGAGGTAACACCCACGTCTATGACTTACCCACCAACTTATTCACTCCTCCCCTACCACTGCTAACATAACCACACCCCAAGGACATCCCAACCCCACTGCTAAAATAACAACACCCCAAAGACATCCCAACCCCACTGCTAAAATAACGACATCCCAAAGACATCCCAACCCCACTGCTAAAATAACGACACTCCAAAGACTTCACAGCCTTCTCCTGCCAGACCAGCTGAGTGCCACCCTGGTGAGGGACAGGTGTCCTCCTTTTCCTGGGAGAGCTGATCCCGAGCTTCAATTAAAGCGGATCTCAATAGACTGGAATCCAACAGGCTTCCGAATTATTCCCTTTTTCTTTCTGGGCATGTCTGGTCACTGAGTCTTGTTTCTCTCCACAGGGAAGTCGCTCACTAAACCTGCCTGCTTACTTAAACCTCGGCAGCCCCACTCCACTGCCATTTTGCCACCTGACACCAAAAACCTGGAGTCCCCGAGTCATTAAAAGCAAGATGCAATTAGCACCAATTCTGCCTGGCTCACTCCCTCCTATTCCATGCCCATGTCTGAAGCTCCTTCCTTTGTGAGCTCTAATGCGTGTTTAATGTTCAACTTAATTATTTGATTACAACAGCGTAATTGTGTAATTGTAATGTATTGTGCAAGTTGGCTGGAAGGAGAGGGGAGACATTTGCTGAGTGACGTGGAATCCACAGAACAACAACAGCAACAAGGAAACAGGAGAACTCCAATGAGACGATAATTTGGAGGAATAGTTCAGAAAATGGGCACTTTGGAAAATGAAAAGTGCCTGGACTTTTTTTTTAATCTTTATAATTAATTTGTTCTTCCCTCTCGTTGCGTTGCAATCAGTGAGAAATTCCCTGCTCGTTGCCAAAGCACGAGCCAGCGTGGCTGTGCTGGAAGCACGGGGCCGGGCAGCCTCTCCTCCAGGGAAAACTGAAGATATGCCCAAATTGTTTTGAGCTAGCCCTCGAAAAATGGTAGCAGAGCAAACACACGGAGGTTTTACTGGATCAAAGGCACTCACGGCTCAGCAACGACCACGCACGAGCCAACGGAGCCAAGCAACCTCCCATGGAATGACCTTGCCATGGAAATAGGAAGAAATGCACAGAGGGGCTCATGGCAATTCATCACAGAGTAGTAATTCAAGTACCTGGATGAGCCCCCTGGGCCATCTTGGGGCAACACATCTGCTCTCCAGCATCTGGACTTTGGATCAGAATGCTCCTGTCCATGGGCTGAACCCAAAATTGAGGGGAAAAACCCTGGGAGAATTCAATCAAGGTAAGCAACAGACACGGGAGCTCACTGCAAGGATCGCAAACCACATCTTGCAGATCAGTTCTGAGCCCAGCTCCATGAGCTCTCCGGTTTCTCCTGCGCTCCTTCAAAAGACTTTAATGACTCCCTGTCCCCCAGCAGCAAGGAGAGCCACATTCCCAAGGAGAGCCACGTTCCCAGGGACGCCACATCAATAAATAAGAGGAGCAGCAGCTGAGACAGCCAGCTCAGCCTCCTCATCCCACATCTGCTGAGGTACAGTCTGCCTGCACCATCCCCAGTTTCTGTGGGAGACACAAGCCCTCAGGAATTATTTTAGGGAGACCACTGAACCTGTTTCTCATCAGCAGTGATGGATAACTGGCGAGGGCTCGTGCCAGTAATGCTTTCCACAGCCTGGTTTCCCCATCGGAGCGCAGCTCCCGCGGCGCTGGAGCCCTCGTAGACAGGAGATCTGTCCCCAAATCCTGGCAGCTGCACGCACTGCCACAGGCTGCTTCACAGGGGCCATTTCCACACAGCTGGGGTTACACTCGTGGCCATTTCAGCCGAGTTCCTCCCTTGAAACAGCCTCCCAAGCCAAGCTTTGGCACACAGACTGTGGGATTCCGACCCATTGCAAAGCCTGCTCTGGTCTGAGCACAAATGCCAGAGCAAGGAGCACTGAGACTGCTGCGATGTCAGCCACGCCAAGGGAGGCAGTGACAGCCTGTCCATCTGCCGCTCTCCAAATCAGATTAAGGAGCAAACTCCGGGATGTGGAAGTGGTCCCTCCGCCAGTAACTGTGAGCTCTGGTAGCAGTGCCAGCCAGGGAGGGACTGTGAATGGAACCAAATAATTGCAGTTATGCCCAGGCTAAATTTGCCACAATTCTAATTAATACTCTTAGACAAGAGCCAGTTTCAGACCAAAGGGACTGTTTCTCCCTGGGGTCTCTCGCTGTGTTCATACCAGGGTCAACAGCACAACACACACAGTTACGATGTAAAGCTTCGCTCCCCAGTTTGCCCCTGGAAAGAGCTGCAGGAACACTGGGAGGCTCCACCCTTTCCCAGAACCAGACATTTTGGAATTTGAATCATACACCACAACCCTCAAAAATTCTGCCATCTCCAGGCTTGCAGTGAGACAAGGAAATATTTTCTACCAAAACAAGAAGTCAGCACTCAGAGATGATGCTTCGAGATAAAAGCGTTTGTTTGCTGAAGTTTATTTTTTAAAGAATGTCATCTGAAGCCAGAGTAAAAACATTTCTGGTTTACAATTAGAGAAAATAAAGATTTGTATGCACAAAATAAAAAAGAAAAAAAAGGAGGATTTAATGGAATCCTAACAGAGTCGATTTGACATATCCCAAACGTTCCATTGCTTTAGAATAAAAATGACAAGCAAACTTTCTGTGCTGAAGCTTTCTTGCTGTTTGGCTGACTGCAAGGCAAAAAGAGGCTGCAGATAGGCCTGGGCCATCAAGGATTTCCAGAGCATCTCTCAGAAGCAATCAGGGCTATCAGCCTTAAAACCCACTGCTGATTCCTCTGCCATTCCAGAGGAATTCATTAACATTTTGCTCCCGGACAAAAGAAGAGAGGCCTTCTGCTGTGGATGTGGGCAGCTGCTGGGCCCCCCAGCAGCATCCATCAGCCAGCATGTGAGGTCTGGAATTCCTGCCGGTGCACCAGAGTGTTTGTGCGCATTTGTGAGTGCCTGAGAGTTGTGATGTTGTGCCAAGGCCTGTCTGACTCTTCGGGGAGGTCACTCAGACGTGCTGTAATTCAACAGACGTGCAAGAAACACAATTTAGCACCATCTTTCCACCTTCCAACACTCCTACTCCGAGGAAAACAAAACAAAATGTTCATAATGCATCAGTGGCGGGTTCCCGATCTCCCAGCACAGCTGCCGCCCGTGCTGCCCAACACACAAACAAAATCTGGGATGGGAGGAGATTCGGAGTTGTTTTTCCAGAGGAGTGAGCCTCGGGCTCATCCACTGGTGTGATCCCTCACAGTGCCCTGCAGTGAGGGCTGGAAAGCTCTGCCAGAGAAGGAAATCTGGATTAATGCTGCTAATTAAAAGGGACAGAGGACATGGCGGGCAGGACAAAATATCTTCTCTTTCGTGGAGGAGATGCATACAGGATATCAGAGAGTCATGGAATGGCCTGGATTGGAAGGGAACCTTAAAGCCCATCCAGTCCCACCCCCTCCCACGGGCAGGGACACCTTCCACTAGCCCAGGGTGCTCCAAGCCCCAGTGTCCAACCTGGCCTTGGGCACTGCCAGGGATCCAGGGGCAGCCACAGCTTCTCTGGGCACGCTCTGCCAGGGCCTCCCCACCCTTACAGGGAGGAATTCCTTCCCAACACCCAGGCTAAACCTACTCTCTGGCAGTGGGAAGCCATCTCCCAGTACTCCAGACTCTTGTAAAGTCTCTATCCATTTTTCTTGTTGGCTCCTTCAGGTACTGGAATGTCCCAGTAATCTAAGATCATATAACTCACTATGAGCTGCAGCCTAAAAACGTGTGTGGACACTTGGCAGTGCTCTGTTTCTCCATCAGATCTCTTCACATCCTTCATTGTTGCCAAAAACCTGCTAAAATTGGTCAGAGCCTGTCCCAGATTTTGGACCAGGTCTTTTTCACATGAGCACAGGCCACAAGCACTGCCAGAGAAGCCACAAGGCAAAGGGACCAGGGCACAAGGACAAGAGGCAACGGGCACAAACTGAAACACAGCAACTTCCAGATGAAGAGGAGGAAGAACTTTTCCTGAGCACTGAACAGATTGTCCAGAGACAGTGGGGAGTCTCCCTCACTGGGGATATTCCAGGACCCACTGCGGTCCCTTCCAGCCTCACCCACCCTGGGATTCTGTGACATCCAACCCATTCATTTTAGCTGGAGAGTTAAGGGGCCTCAAGGCCAGAGAAGACCACAGAAATTATGGATTCTGATGCCCTGGGAACACAAGATAGGTACTCTTTCCCATTGGGCTGGAACAGATCTTCCAGAAAAAGCATCCAGCTTTGCCAAGGCTTCACTGCCTCCCCTGGGAAACGGCCCAAGGCTTTACAGGCAAAGCCCACAAGGGAAGTTCCTCCAGGACAGGCACACACAAAGGCACCACCCCTGGCTGAGGAGGCCTCCCCAGTGCCAGACCTGGAACAGAACAACAGGCGAAGAAGCACCACCATACTTTTACCAAGTTCCCTTGACCTTCTCAGGAAGTGTCAGAAAGAAACTGGAGGGGTGACTCCCTGCTCTCCTATCCTCCTCCAATAGAAGCTGGGGTGCTGTTTGTGGATTTTCTGTTGGTTCTCTGAAGCTTAGACTCATCAGACCTCTGTTCTCAGAAGAAAACCCTCTGTCTCTCCTGCTTACAGACTCCAATCCACCTGTCTTATCCCATGCACAGCTCTGAAACATTGAAATTTTCCCATTTCTCTAGGAATGTCCTGGCCAGTTGGATCCCAACCTCTTCTCCCTCCTTCCCCATTGTTTATGAGCCCCTTGGCCTCTCCTCTGCCCAACCTACATGTGCTTAATAGAAAAAAAAATACAACCCAACACCGTTCCTTATAGAAAAGCAGCTTTCCATGTAGGCATTAAATATCAATTACACGAGAAGCCATGCAGTGCTTTAATTACACTCATGAAAAATCGTCCCATTAATCAAGTTTCTAATCAGCTAATTTCTCATAAAAAGGTGGAAACTGTTATTTTATCGATTAACTCTTAACAATCACCCAGACGAAGCAATTCTACTTTTTTTGCATATATCCCATTTTACAACAGGAAAAATTCTTCCTTTATCAGGGACTTGCCTGAGCGTGAAATAAGTTCCTTGCTTCTTGTTTCGGGCAGTGCTGAGCTTGTGGTTGGAATGTGGGCTCCTTGCTCTCGCACCCCCCATCCCAGCACCCAGCATCTCCATGGAAAGGGCACTGGCATCTTTCAAAGCTCTGATTTGGGTCCACTCCAGACTGGGTCCACTCCAGATCAAAAAGACCTGCAAAAATAGCGGGTGATACAAGGAACAGCTTTGCCTTTTGAGGGGAGATGAAAAGAGCTCAGCTCACTTAGTCCAGCAAAACAAAGCCAAGAAGGGGCATGGCTGGGGCCTGGAAATACCTGGAGGGCTGGAGAAGGGAAAAGGGAGGGAGGAAAATAGCAGGGGAAAAGAGCCATTCCAGTCGATGAACAGAGCAGCTGGGAATTAATGTAAGCTGGAGTTTAGAAACACATGCTGAGACTTTCTAACAGGCTTCCCTTGGGAGTTGCTGGGCAAAACCTAAAAAAGGGTTTTGCATAACTGGAGCTCCTGCAAGGCATTTGCAGTGGTTGCAAAGGAACATCAGGCTCCACGGAGCCTGTCCTGTCCTCAGCAGAGGGTTTTCTGCGATCCACAGCCAGCCTAGACAAGAAGCCACTTGATTAATTATTGCCTCTGCTGACTTCTCCCACCTACTGCTCCGTTCAACCCCAATTATTCAGGATCAGCTCCTAACAATCTATTGAAGAGGTACAGCTTTTCATTTGCATAAGCAGTTTCAGCCAACACAGTCTGTTGAGACAGAAAATATACACTGAATATTTAGCAAGTCTGATGGCATTTCAAGAGCCTGTGATGGCACACAATTGATGACATCATGCATTTCTCCTGTTTCCTGAAGCTGAAGTCTCATGTGGCCCAGAACTTCACCCAAAACGGATTGGCTCAGGGTTAAAAAAATAATTAAAAGAAAGAAATGTATGCAGAGTGTTTCTAGATTTAGATGCAACTCCCAGAGAACACCATCCAGTAATATCAAAGTTTATACAGAACTGCAAAATTAGATGCAAAGCCCTGGAGTAGGAATAGAGATTAGAGACAAGTATTTCTCTCCTCCTCCTGGGAGAGGTGCAACGAGCTGCTCTGCTGAGGTTCCAGGTGGGTTTGGGCCACAAACCCACTGTCAGATCGTACGATCCCCAGCCTGCCATTCCAGCCTGGCAGGTGGCTGTGGCCCAGCTGCAGGAGCATGCCCAGGTTTCAGAGAGACCAGCTCCTTGCTGGGATTGGCTCCTGAGTGCTCATGAACAGAGATGTTCCCAGAGCAACACATTTTTTTGCTGTTGTGGCCTCTCCTCCGGTATCTGAATGTCCCTCGGCTGGGGTGGATCAGTATCAGTGCAAAAGTCTCCATGTGCCCTCTCTCCTGTCCCACGGATCTTTTCCTGGCTCTGTTCCACACGTTCTACAGTACCTGGAGCAATCACCAGTCCATTAAAGGATGCTCCGGGGGGCCTGGCTGGTCCCGAGGAAGGGCAGCCAGCAGCACACATCTGGCTGGGTGTCATGTGGCCTCACACAATCCCTTTTCAGCTCCTCAATCATAGAATTTGAGAATGGTTTGCGTTGGACGGGACCTTAAGGACCTTCCACCATCCCAGTCTGCTCCAGGCCCTGTCCAGCCTGGCCTCGGACACTTCCAGGGATCCAGGGGCAGCCACAGCTTCTCTGGGCACCCTGTGCCAGGGCCTCACCGCCCTCACAGCCAACAATTCCTTCCCAATATCCCATCCCAACCTGCCCTTTTCAGCTTTAAGCCATCCCCCCTTACCTTGTCACTTCACGTCCTTGCCAGAAGTCCCTCCCCGGCTCTCTTGGACAAATCTCCCAATCCCATTTATTTCTCCCATGCTTTTGTTGCTACAGCACCACCCCATCTGACCCCAGCGTTAGCAGGAACACCCTGCGAAGCTGCAGAGACACAAATTCGCATTCGCCTCCATTCCACAGCGTGTGGCCAGCCCTCCCTCCTGCTCTTGCTCCCATCCCACAGCTACAGAAGAAGCATTTGGAGCATGAGCAGCACACGGCAGCACGGCATGGGACAGTGCGGGACAGACAGGAGCTGGGATAGCAGCCGGGATGGGGAACTGCCAGTGGAAAGGGGGCAGGATGCAAACAGCCTCTGCTGGGGGAGGGACAGCCTCACACCCCTCCCAGCTGCTCTGAGACCGGTGTCAGATGTGTCTGACGAGTCTCACGCATGAAGAAGTGGCACCTGCGCCGAACGGTCACACCCAACAGGCCTTGGGAAAATCCACCTGGCAAAGGATTAACACCTGGGCTGGCCCTGCTGGCAGCTCGTTCCACACTTTGTCAGGCACCGTGTGAGGGGTGCTGGGCACTGACGAGCTCTGCTTGGGGTAAAATAGAGATCAGCAGTGCGCTGAGAAACACAACAAATCCCCGACGGAGCCTCCAGCATCCCAGGCTGTTTCTGATACCCTCAGATCCACCCTCTCGCCTCTGCAGCTGGGTCAGGAAAAGGTTTTGCTCCTTGTTGTGAGGACCAGTGCTGTCAGAAGTCCTGTCTGCATTGAAAAAAGCACCGCTCCACTCCACTACGTGCCCAGGACAACAGCCCTGGCCACTGATTTTAACTGACATAAACCAAGAAATCTTTCCGTACCAGTACCTGTGGCTCTGAGGGGAAAAGGACCACAAATCTACACCCGACTGTACCGAAGCCCTGCCGTGCCCTACAGAGCATCACCCCGCACACACCCACCCCCACCCTGTGCTCCCAGCGTCTTTCAGCACCACAGCACTGGCAGGAAAACCACAAAACCATCCCAGAGAAATCTTCCCCCGAAGAGTGCAGTCGCCCGAGTCTGTAAAGGATAATAAACGGCCCCCCTGCGCCGCTGCCACTGCCCGCCCTCCCTCGGGAAGCCTTGTTCAGCCCCGGGAATGCTTTCACGCGTGCGGCCCGGGGCAGCAGCCCCCGGCGGGGAGCGAAAGGAGCGGGCAGGGGCAGCGGGAGGGCAGGGGCACAGGGAGGGATGCTGCGCGCCTTGCCAGGCTCCGCTCGGGGCGGGAGAGAGGGACAGCAGCGAGCCGCTCAAAGCGCCAGCGCAGCCGCAGCCGCCTCATTTATCCTCTGCCGCTGCAATTATTTATACATAAATTAACCAGAAAGAGGAGCGAGGCCGGATGCCTGCTCAGAGGTGGCATTTGTGGGAGGAAGGAAGGTACAGCGACCCCACCCAGGGACGGTGTCTGACACGTCTCCTTCCCCAGCCGCAATCATAACCTCTCATTTAATTATCTTAGTGGCAACGGGCGTGAAAAAAATACCGAAGACAAGAGCAGACACTTTTTCTCAGGCAAAGGCTTCTCCTGATGCTCAGGCTCACTGTGCCTGCTCCCTGGACATCCCCTTGTCCCACATCCCTTGGGGAAAAGCCACAGACTTACAGTCCCGCTGTTCTTCCCCTGTCAGCACAAAGACTGCTCTGTGAAACACGGGCTGATGGAGGGATGCTCCCCTCCTCATGCCCTTCCCGGAGATGTTCCCCAGCCACATCCAGCCCTGCAGGCCAGGGGCCCCCACCTGGGGATACTCCGACCAGCAAGGACAGGCTTTCGTGTCAGGGAAGGAGTGAAAACGCCCAGGGAAACAAAGGGAGAACAATTACATGAAACAGCTCGCTAGCACGAGATCAATGCCATTGAATAAGAGATTTTCAGGCCAAGCCTTGTGGGTCTCAGAGACAGCCTGAACAAGCCAGGAAGAATTTGGACAGATGATCAGTACCAAGGAACCCAAGCACGGCTTCCCAAGCGCCAGGTTTCGCTCTGGGATCTGAAGACAGCACGCTCTGGGGAGGGGTATTTGCCTGCTGGCTCTTTGCCGCTCAGGAATCTCATTTTCCAGGATGTCAACAAGGCCAGGAGGGGCAGAACTGTACATTTGCCTTTTAGTGACAGCTGAACTACACGAAATCTGGCTCTGGGGCTCTTGGAAAGCGCAATAAATACCGTTAAGACTTGCAATAAAACTGCTCTGCTTGGCAACAGGAGGCTTTTCTTATCCACCGCTCCCCCGTGCCTCTTCGTCTTGGCTCACCAGGAGCTAGGGTTTGGAGCCCAGCCTCCCTCCCAGCACCTCACAAGTGAGCAAATCAGCTTCCTGCCCTGGAAGAAGGAGAAAGTGAGGTTCAACAGAGCCCTGGGCAGCTTGACCATGCCTGGCATGGGGCAGGGGAGCCCCTCTCTGCAAAGTCTCTGCAACCCTCTGGCACCACACAGCTGAGAAGGTGCTTCACCCCAAACTTGTGTGATCCCAACCCCACTAGGCACTAGCCTGGCTCCATGCTGCCATACAAGTGGGCCCGTCAAGCATAAGTGGATTTTATCTTCTCAGAGGAGAGGGGAATAAAGAGATGAAAGAGGCTTTGTGGGTCAGCAACCCCTGCAAGTGACACGTACTGCAACTCCATAGGGATCCTGAACAAATGCCACCTCAGAACCATCCTCGTTGCAGCTGGAACAGCTCGGAGGACAGACTCTTGCAATTCCCAGTGGCAAGGAGGAGGCTGACCCACCCCAGCACCCACAGGGCACTTAAACCCTTCCCCATCCTGCTCTCCCACTCCCGTCAGCGCTGCCCCAGGCTCAGCAGCTCCCCCAGCTCTGGCAGTTCCAGAGCGCGGGATTTAAATCTTGAGCATGTTTCAATGTTCCATGGGGGAAATTAATAATAAACCAAATGAAAAGTATCATTTACCCCTAAGTGGGACATCACTCACAAAAACAAAAGAGGCAAGAGGAGCCTGTCCCCAGGGCTGCAAAATGTCACAGTCTCACCTCCACTTTGTCACCAAGAGTCCTTCACAGAGCTTATCAGTGACTCAAACCAAGAAACACAGCAGGTGATGAGAGAAGGGCTCCCTCTCCAAAACCTCAGCAGTGTGCAAACCCCTCACTCCCAAGCCCAAAAACTCCTTCACCCAAACCTGCACCCCAAATCTGCTCCTTGTGCAAGGAGGAACCAGGCAAGATGGGATCCCCAAGCTGTCCACCCACACAAAGCCAATCCATACCAGCTAGAGAAGCAGGAGATGTGTTTCCATGTCCTTAGGATGACACAAAACGTCTCTGAGTCATCTTGAGTCATTCCTGAAAGTTATTAGGATCTCCTCTTCTTGCTCCTCTGGAAGCTCCGCTCCCAGCATCTGCCATGCTTTCCTGGCTGAAGAGGACAAGGAGAACACGTCACTGCCGACTCCCAGACAGCCTCACACACACACAGGGAAATGCAGCTTTCAGCCCATCTTTGAAGCCCAGCAGAGGTGGGAGCAGGCAGCCCTGCCGTTCCTAGAAGGATCTCTCTCCAAAGCTCCTGCAGACGGCTCCACGCGCTTTAGTGACAGCGTAATTGTACATTATCTCCTACAATTACACTCTGACAGTTTAGGGGACAATACAAAGAGCAGAGAGACTGTAATATTCATACTGACATTCCCCCAAAAAGCCTCCTTTCCTGGTAAAGCCCTTGTCTTATGAATATGGAAAGCTGCCTGGAGGCTTTGCTTAAACACAGTGTGTTGGTGTTTAATCAGAGGAGGTGGAGCGGGAGCAGCCCCTGCACAGCAACAGCCCAGCACTTTTTAGGATGTGCAAGACATTCTCCATTTTCATGGACAATTCTGTTTACAATCCCTGCTTTAAAACAGCTTATAAAAGATTCACTCTGCCTCAGCGTTTGAAAGAAGAGTTAGTCAGAGAACAGGATTCCGTCTGCTATTCCTGCCCCGTGGGAATTTCTAATGAAAACCATTTTTTGTCTCAACTTTTCCATAAGAAACAAAAAGAATTTTTTTTCTTCCTTGGTAAAAAAGAAGTAAAGACTGAAATACTTCAGTCACAGCCCAACATTCCCAACATGAACTGGAACGACTGCCAGAGTGCCTGTGGAGAAGAGGAAGCACAGGGAGACTTGCAAGGGAAGAGCTGGAGAAGGGAAGCACGGTGTTTTATGGATTGAGTGACCCCCAAAAGTGATGCCAAGCTTTTGCTGGAAATCCAGTTTCCATGACTTTCAGCAAGGACAAGAATTCCCAAAGCTGCCTGTGCCTTTGGGTGCACATCTCCCAGGAACAGAGAAACTGGATCTGCTGTGTCTTCCGCTAAGTTGACTTGGAGGACAAGTAAATGCTTGGGCCAAACAGCAAAAAAGAACATTCCTTTCTCCCTTTCTCCGCCGAGGGTGAAGTCCATGGAAGCTTGTGGGATTTTTGTTCAGGGGTTCAGCCGAGTCATGACTTCCCCCCTGCGGTTTTTGTCCACAGTCCATGGATGTGTCTCCACACCCTTGACGGACACACAGCCCCTCGGCTGCCGGATCCCGCCCTGAGAGCCACGAGGAGGATATTCCCCCCGGCCCCATCGCTTCCCTCTCTGGATGCAGATCCTGGCAATCAATTGTCTCCCTTCAACGCTGCTGCAGAGAAAGAAGAGTCTGATTTTGACAGATTTATATTTAGACTCACTTTCTTTCTTTCTTTCTTTTTTTTTTAATTTAAGGATTTCTGTTTACCTTCTGGGTAGAACTCTAAGTTCACCCACGGAAGCAACCACTGAACCATGGAAAACAACAAAAAGTAAAGGATGTACTAAAAAAAAATCCATTGTATCTGTAATACCTCAATTAAGGGAGCACGAGTATTGAAGCCTGAAGTATCTTGATAATCTGAACCATCAATTCTGACAGCAGAGAAGGTGCCACTACTGGAGCTGGGAAAAAAAATCTTTGCCTTTCAGCTCACGAGCAGGGAATCTCTCTCACCCTGAAAAGACAAAAAATAATAACTACATAAAAATATTCTTTTAAGTTCTGTCAAATCCCACAGTTTTGGTTTGACATTCTGCCTTTTGGCTTCCTACTGGTAAAACTGGTTTTCTTCCTGATCCCATGAACATTCTGATTTGTCAGTATTGCTGGAAAGGTTTAAAAGAAAAGGTTTTTCCGCTCCCCTGAGCTGGCCAGCTGTCAGGGATTCAAGGATGTGGAGTATAAAAGGGGTAAGCAAACTTTTGGTCATGGGCCAAATCTCAGAGAGTAGGGCAAGAAAATCTGTCCACAGATGACACCAGTGAACTAGAAAACACCTTCAAAGATGGCCAAACACTTCCTCAAAGAGGCTGAGAATGGGAATTCTGGGAAAAGTCATGGTTCAGGGAGCATTTTGCTGTCAGGTGCTCTTTCACTCCACATCTTCCTTTTGAGGAACAGCAGAACAGACAGCATTGGTATTTGGAAAGCTTTTTTGTTTCTGCACCCACTAGTTCCTCGGACAAGCCCCCTCCAGAAGCTAAATCCTTCCATTTGATATCCTTCCAGGTCAGCAGCCAATCTGTCACATCCCTGGTGTGACCTGGCTTTTTCAGGAGCCAGAAAGCCACGGGGAAGTGCTGCTTTATTCCCTGCAAAGGGCAGAGCAGCAAAGCCCGGCCTTGAGGCAGTGGCTGAAGGGCACAGGACCTTCCTCGGCCACCCAAGGTTTTGTCCCAGGGATTCCAGGCAGGAGAAGGGGTTTTCTTCCCAGGCACAAGAAGAGGTTCAGCAGGATGCAATGGGCATCTTGCTCCCGGCTTCAGAGCCAGGACAAAGACAGATCCTCCTGGGAAACGGCGATGAGTGTCACCAGGAGCGCAGAAACGCTTCCAGCTTCCCGGATCCAAGGCTTGGCAAGGCTGCCCAAACCGGCCAAGTCCTGCCAGGCTCCCCACAGCTCTCACCTCCTGCTCCAGCCCCTGACTTCAGCCCAGGCAAACACCATTGTCCTGTGGCTGGGCTGGACCTGCAGGGACCTTTCCCCAGGTCACGCCGGGCTATTGCTCTTCCCAAGGAAAAGCGAGGCGTTTTGCCTCTTCCCATGCTGAGCGCGATATTGGGACCATCCAGCCAAGCGCAAAGCCCAAGCTGGGCCTGCCCAAGAGCCATATGTCAGGAGTGGGAAGGACATTCCAGCCCACTCACCGTGGAAATTGTCACTCTCTGCCTCCCGGGCACCAATCACACGCTCACCCGGCACCGGCCCCAGGGCTCCCTGGGACAGCAGCTGCCAGCCAAGGACACAGGCTCCGCTCATCCATTGCTCTCCCTTGAGGCGAGCTGAAAGGTTGGACCCAAACAACCACCAGGAATTCACATCAGATGTTTCTGCCTCTCTCCAGCCTCAATGCAGCGATGGGCACTGTGGGCTCTTCCGTAGGGAGCAGCAGCAGCAGCAGCTGACCCTTGGCATTCCCCAAGGGATTCCATTGGAGCCACCTGCACGGCTGGGTCCCCAGCACAGGGGGACAACCCCCCATTCCGGGCCACCTGCACGGCCGGGTCCCCAGCACAGAGAGACAAATCCCTCATTCTGTTGGCACACGAGGGCGAGTGCTTCCAGAGTGGTGCTGAGACCCCTCGGCCCCAGGCAGCCGCCCACCCCTCCATCCCAGCAGCAGGTTTTTCCCAGAGCTGCTCCCAGCAGCTGAGCCTGTGGGAAGCACCTGGCCTCGAGCCACCCGGGTTAGTGCTGTGTGCTGGAGGATGAACTCGGGAGCCCGAAGCACAGCTTCATTTTATTGCAATAACGAGGAATCAAGTAATGACAAGGCGAGGGGTGAGCGATGGGGTAATGGGAGAGCTGCCACAGAGCAGAGCCAAAGGAGAGCAGCTCCTCCTGCTCTTTGCCTTCACCCACTGCTTGGAATTGCCTACGGAAGCGCTAGGCTCTGCGGAGGAAGCTGTCACCGACGGACTAATTCATGGGCAAGTCACAATTTATGCTCAGCCTTTGAGCCGGGCTGCTTCCTCCAACTATGGAATTTATGAGAGCCCTCCCAGCCCTGCCTGCTCCCCACCTGCCCAGCCAGGCTGCACCCCTGCTCTGAAGTCACCCCACCATCAGTTCTGCATTACCAGCACTCGCTGGAATTGCCACCAAGGAATATTGCCAAGCACAGGGCATTTGCTTTCATGGCGAGGGAGAAGTAGTCCTGCCTGCACAGACACAGCTCTGCTCCAAGGAGAGGCTTGCAAAGGAATGGGTGAAGCCCTGAGGTTTGCTGGCAGGATGAAGCGGTCCCCCGAGGCAGGATTGGTTTTACAATTCCTTGCCCAAGCAGATTTTCCTGGTACTGCACTCTTGGCCCTACTAAGATCCCAGGCAAGCTCAGCTGACCACTTACCCTAAATTAGGGCCATGTCCTGGCCCTCTCAACAGCAGGGCCCTTTAGCAGAGCTAAGAGCATCCCGATATGTCACAAAGCACATGCAGAAACACGGAAGCACTGCCAGACTCCGGGGTAAAGATCCAGCTCCACTCCCTCCAAGATTGTTTTAGCTGGGGTGCTCCTTGAACTGGAACCACAGAAATAATTTGCCAGTGAGAAACCCAGACCTTCAGGTGCAATCCAGGTATCCATCCTAATTCAATTTTCCTGAAGAAGCAGAGTGTACCAGGACAATCAGAAAAGCAATCTGTACTTTTCCTCGGATGCCTCACAGCAGCCCTAATGGAAGAACCACAAATGAGATGTCCACCCCCACATCAAAATGAGATTTTAGCAAAGCCCACCTCCACAACAGATTAATAAATATGCAGACAGTTTGTGCCAAAAAAACCCCAGATCCAAATTCCCTTAGAAACAGGGGAGAAGGGGATGAGAGCCCACTTTGTAAACTCTGTGACTGATACCAGTCCCTACAAACAGCCAAGGGCACCAGACCTCGAAGGGGTGGAGAGAGGATTCGACCCTCTCTTCCCTATCATTTGTGTGCACTTCTGATTTCTCTCCCCCTGAGGAGCCCAGGGTGCCCAGCTGGACGAGCAGGAAGCTGATAAGCACGGTGGCTATCAGCTGCCAGGCTGGCACAGACCCTGGCACCAAAGGGTGGGGGAAGAGGCTGTGGGTGTGTGCTGGAAGAGCCCCTGCTCAGAGGCGCAGTGGCCGCCCTCCCTCCGCTGTGCAGAGCAGCGCAGCCGACGGCCCTGCACCCGGGGAAAAGCCGCGTCCGTGCGAACGACAGCAGAGGGGGTGTCATGGCCCATCAAAGGCCCCCAAAGGGGTCCCCGGGCCCTACACCAGAGATGGTGCAACAAATCCGCGGTGCTGCAAGGGACAGCGTCAAACTGGCCCCTGCGAGGGAGGCACGTGGGCATTCCCACCTGGCCCAAGGGAAACATTAATCCACGGGATTCTGTACTCCCCGGCGTGGCGGCAGGGGACCCTCACCACCAAGAAGAGCAGATGGAAGGGAGCAACTTGATGTCGTTGGGACCCTCGGAAGGGTGATATGCTTCCACCTAACCCCTGTCACCTCTCCCTGTTCCCCCACCCCCCACACACCTTCTTCTTCTATTTCTTCCCTTCTTTCTTTTTTCTTTCTCTTTGCCTCTCTTACTGTTAAATAAAATACATCAATTTTTTGGCACCAACATCTAGCCTCGTTTGGTTTTAATCTCGTTTTTGGGTATATTTTGAACCTTTCCAGTTCTTTCCAGTTTATACACAGAGACACAATTTTTCTTTGCTCTTCTGGGGTTTAACTGGATCGTAACAGCACTGCTGATGATCAGCCTCCACCTCAGCCTCATGCTGCTGATCAACACCCTCTACTTAAAAACTCGGAGTATCAACTCTTAAAATCACTTCCTCACAGGGCAGAGCCTGTTTGCAAAGTTCTACCTCCCCCAAGCCTCCTGCTTTCTCCAAACTTTTAAATAAGTAGGCCTTTTAAACACCCCTTCCCCCCTTTTAAACCTTTTTTCCTCCCTCCTTCCCACCGGCAGCACAGGGAGACAGGGCACGAGAGCTTTGGTCAGTTTCTCACTCAAAAAAATCTTTCTTCAATTCGCTGAGGGAAAAGTTTCTTTTTCTGCTGTGCCATGGGGTTCTTCCCACAAGAGACAGTTCTTTGTGAACTTTTCTTGCATGGTTCTAATATTCACGAATAGCAGTCCCACCTGACCGGCTGTAATGTGAGTCCCTCCCACAGGCAAAGCAGTCCTCCCAAAACTGCACAGCATGGGTCATCTAGTTCATGGGGTGTAGTCTGTGAAGGATAAGCTGTTCTAGTTTGGAAGCAAAGGCTCTCTGTCTCTGCCAGCAAGGGTCTTCTCTCTTTCCTTGAGTTTCCCACTAGATTACAGCTTTTTAGCATCCATCCGCTCCAGCGTGAGCGCTTTTTCTCATGGGCAGCGAGGGGATCTCTGCATCCCCCCATGCACTTCATGGATTGCAGGGAAACAGTTTGTTGTATTACAGTCCTCACCACGGCTTGCAGAGAGATCTCGACTCTGACGCTTGGAGCGCCTCCTGCCCCTCTTCCTTTTCACTGACCTTGGTGTCGCTGTGTTGGTTTTCTCCACGTGTCCTCACTTTCTCCTCTTTCTCCGACTGAGAAGAAAAAAACTGCTGCTCGTAAGTACCACTGTCAACAAATGCCACCAGTTCAAGGATTTCGGTAGGATTTTGCAGCGCTGAGAAGTTGATCTCATCTGGACTCCGTGCTGGGGAATTGCTCACCCAGTTTTCGTCGCTGGCCGCGTGGCCCCCGCCGGCCGCACATGGGCGGTCCCTGCCGCGGCGCCGGCTCCATTCGGCGCCTCTCTGTGCGGAGCGCCGGGAAGGAGACAGCGCTGCTGCTGCCTCTGCCCTTCTGCTCGCAGCACGGCTGCCTAAAGGCGGCCAAGCAGGCCAAGCTCACTGCGAGCCGCGCCGAGATGGCCCCGGCCGCTCCCAGCCCCAAGAGGGCCCCGGCCCC
>WEIT01001519.1:1249-62454 GCA_013389985.1 Dryoscopus gambensis
AGTTTCAGAGTCCTTCAGGTTGAACCCAAAAAACAAAACAGAATTTTTAATAGCATCTAGCCATTAAGAGCTGCTGATACTCAGTGAAAGATAAAAACTGAAACACCCACTGTAACTATAGGATGTTCCCCCTAATCTTTAATAGTGAATGCATATTAGTGCATCACCTTGGGAAAAATTAGAAATTAGCACTTGATTGCCAAAATAAATCAAGCTAAAAATCTAGTTTTATGTTAATGATTTCTATTTGTTTGTTTATTTAGTTATTTATTTTTTAACACGGACCCTTCCAAAGCGAATTTTGAGATGCGTCTTTTTCAAAGCAACCAAGTCATTGAGTCACCCCAAACTGAAAGGAGATATATTGCAGCGGAACAGCAGAGGAAATAGAGGGGATGAGGAACTCCAACCAGACTGCTTTTGGAAAGCACTGAATAAACAAATCAAACCTGAATTAAAAAAAGGCTTTTAAGGTACTTCTCCTTTCCCAAACAAAAGGGAAAAAGAAGGTGTAATCAAGCAGAGTACAAACACATCATGCCTTAGACATAAATCTCAACTCAGTACATTATCTATCCCATCATGTATATACGATGAGAGGAAAGAAGCAAACATCTGGAATGTGCAGTGAAAGATGAAAGGCATGCAAGCCCATACGTTCTACATTGAAAGGAGAATGTTTACATCAATTTTGGTCTAGGATAATCTTTTCAGACCCATTAACTCACTGACTTGCCAAGTTAGGTGACCTCAAGAGTAAAGGCTACTCTCTAGCAGTGGTTAAGAGGTTCAGGTTTCCAGGAAGAGAGCATTCATTGCACAGAATATATGGCATGAGTGTGACAATGATACCTACAAGTACATGCCACACGTGTGTGATAACAGCTAGAAGGAGGCAGGGAAGTGTTGCCATTTGCTGTGGAAAGGGACTCCTCTGCTAATATTGCAAAGATTTATGAGCCCTTAATCGGCAGGCATTAAGGCACTGATGAGAAAAGCAGCAAAACAGGCAAAGCTCTCTAAGCTCCCTGCTAAGCTCCTGCAACCATAAAGATTGTGCAGTGACACAAAGGCTGGCTACTTAAAGTCTTCAGGAAAAGAAACCATTGGCCTCATCAGATAATTATATTTTGCTCATTTATTCACAGAGTTGAATTAGATCATGTCTCTTCCTTTTTTCAGACATCTCAGAGGAAGGAAAAACAAGACAATGTTATATCTGTGCAATAGATGCCTCTTTTTGTCCAATGTATTATGAAAAAAACACTATACTCAAACTGGTATATTAAAACTTGCTTATGTGGTTGACAAAATGCACAAACCATACTTTTTCACCTCCTTAACTGAGCCTGGCAACTAAAAAGACCCCACAAACCCTGTACCATTTGCTCCTCTGCCACTGGCAAAGCAGTGGGGGAGTTATTGTCTTCTTTCCTACACATTGGTACCATTTGATATATTTTCTAATGTAGTTTTGCAGGGTCTTACCTGAAGATGGAGACTGAAGACATTTTTCTAAGGAACGGCACTTTGCAAGAACATGTTTTATCTGATGTGCAGCTGCCACGTGCGAAGATAAATTGTTTATATACTGTTTAAGATAAATCTTTCTGAAGCCTGCTATTTCTGTAGCCCATATGTTTGAAAGCTTTTACCCAAAGCATGATTTTTTTTATGCCACAAGAAAGTTGCTTCATTCCCTAATAAGAATTGAGGTTTTGGAACATAGTTTCTCAAGGGGATTTTTTTTTTTTTTAATCTAACAAGTACTGCTGAAAGCTTCATTCCAAGTATTTGGGGAAACTGGATTAGTAAGTGAATATTCACACTTGGATATGCACATATGTATTTCTTTCTTACGTGGCTAACAGCTGTGCAAAGTACTGTCTTTCCAAGGAATCATAACACAAAACAAGTTGCTTGTCTCTAAGATTTCCACCACGATGGAAATAATTTTTATGTTTTGGGTTTTTCTCCCCCTGCTTTCCTTTAATAAGCTATCCCATTGTTTCTGGGTGCTTAAGCATTCCCATATTTAATTCCATCTTGTACAATTCTCTCCTGTTTCTGTTACAAAGTTAAAGACTGCACATTTTATAATGTTCATTTCTTTAAATAAGGAAAACCATGGGGTTCCCCAGCCTGTGCTCTCCACATGACACTTCACTGAGTGAGCCAGCAATTGCATTCTGTACTGACCAAACCTTCCAAAATGCAAAAGTTGCTATGATCCAGCCTAAAAGTGAGAGCTGCACAGGCAGACAGGCTACCAGTCACAGGCAGGAGAATCTCCTCACTAAGCTTTGCCTGTAGGTTTACAAGAGCGGATTGCATTCAAACTGAGCTCCAGTGGTTGATGCACTTCACTGTCTGCTTGAGGAAAAGTTTCACTCTCTGCTCTGTGACTCTACAACATCCCTATTAAGAAAGATTTAAACTCTGATTATCAGGTCAGCTTTGGTTTGGTCTGTAGACCAAAAATTGTACAAAGATATACTGCATTCACATTTCAACACTGTGATAATTCACCTAGGCAAAAGGTAAGATGAATATTACCAATTTACTAGGCACCATGNNGCACCATGACTGTGAGGAGAAATATATACCCGACTTAAAGTGGAGAAGCATGCTCTTCTCCTGCCTGAAATCTTTTGGGACAAGATGCTGGCAGCATATCAATACAGAATGCTACAAGCAGAAAGGGCACAGCTCATTCAGACAGTACCTGGCTCCCGAAGTAAACATCCCTGCTTTGCAAGAGGGAGAGCTAGTGAAATTTTGACTCATTGCTATTTTCATCTATGAAATAGTATGCTGGCACAGTGCNACATCAAGGAAGCAGAACTGAAACAGAAACCCCAAATGATTATGCTCAATGTGAAAAATTAAAGTAACAAGGAAAAATACATTGATCAATAAAATGCCAGTGCATTTTAGGCCTCTGAAAAACATAAAAGATGGCTGCACTCTTTAGAAGTTAGAGCACATTTTTTCAAACACTTGCCCCCCCCCCCCCCCCCNNNCCCCCTTTTTTTTTTAATCTCCTGCAAAGTCAAGATAGGATCACAAAGTTCAGCTGGTTTTAGGAGGATTAAGGTTTAGAGATTTAACTTCATTCATTTGGGGATGTAAATTAGCAGCAGAGGGACAGCAGCTGACTGGTGAGGAAAGGGAGGAAGGAGGAGGCAGGTCAAAGAGCAAACCATGCACGACTGCAGGGTTTTGCCGGCATAAATCTCAAATGACAATGTATCTCGCGCCCTACCACAAGAAAGTAAAATAAAGGAATATTGTCCTATATACTTCAAAATCTTTCTCTGTTACTAAGTGCATAAAGACAGAATGATAAAATCCAGGTTTCTATTAGCAATAGCATCAATGATAAGTAGGTCCTTGTTCCACCCTTCCTATACTTAATAGTGCAAGGAGAATAGAAATAGATCTTTTTTCCGAAGAATTACTCTGGCTCTGGCAGACCTTCACATATACAAAAAGAAAACAAATCAACCCCATACTTTGCTCCTAATTTGACTGCCCTGGGCAGCAGTAGCAATGTGGCGGCACAGGGCTATGACCATAACACACTTCCATGACCTGAGAGCCTTCATATCCATAGGCTCCCTGTATAATTACAAATGCTTATACGATTCATCATCCCAGCAGCAATGGAAAATTAACATGCAATTCCTCTCAGCCGCCCTTTCGGCTGCCTACCTCTGCAACTACAGTGACTACGTTAGAAATATATCACAACTAAGCCTCCACAACAGTACTTTTAACTACAGCTACCTGCCTTCGGTATGCATCACATCTGCTGAAGTTACCAGCAAAATAATTACTCCCATTGACAAGACTAAAATGATCTAGTAATGAAAGTTATGTCATGCTCTATTAGAAACAGAAATCCCAAAGCATTTCCATAGTCCAGCTTTTTTACTGGCTAAGCGACAGGTTGCATTTTACAGATCAAGATTGGCTTGCAATGTTTGCCATTAGAAAAGCTCGCTCTGGCTTGAAAACTGAGTAAACATCGTCAGGAAGTGATTGAAGGCACACAGATCGGCCAGATATAATTTATAGTTACTTTCCCACACTTCAAACTATAGTTCTGTCCTTCGGACTCCAAAATTATTGATATAATTAAAATACTAGATTGCCAATCCAGAAGTGCCTGATATTATCTAATTCAATTGTCACTGTTTATTTCAGTCCATTTTAAAAGCCAAGTTATCTCTTACAAACAAATCTGGAAAGAAATCATTCCAAAAATATACACACACGCACATATATACACACATCCATACATAAACTGAAGTCCTACGAGTCTCTCAAGCCTGTGTTGCCATTTCAACCTCAATTATTTATGAAGCTATAAAACAATTTTATGTATGGACCAGATGAGCCAGTGGTTAAGTAGGCAGGTCTTGTACCAAACATGAAATCTTAGCTCTACTTTGTGTCAGGGCACTACTTTTAGAAGATGAACCAAACACAGATCTGAGAGCCCTCTGCTGCACAGAGACCATTTCTCTCGGACATGTATTTCCACTCCCTGATACTTGGTAACCCAGAAACTACCCCAAGATAGGTGCTAGGCAGGTTCACCTGCTGTCTTCCTTCTGTCAAATTCCCACCAGCACACCTAGAAAAAAACTCCTTGAGAACAAGATTGCCCTGGACTGGGATGTCCCAAAATTGCAGTCAGCGGCTAGAAATAACTGAGGCAGAAGCATTTTAGAGGTGAAGGGTCTGCAAGGATCAAGCAGCTCGTTTGTATCTCAATGGAAGCTCCTTCCCCCCTTCCTCTACTTGTTGATTGCAAATGCACTTCATCCACTTTACTTCCCTCACCAGCTGCGCCAAGCTTCCATTCCTCTTCCCTCCACACTTTTCCCTACACTCCTCCATGCTGTGGCTCCACTCCTCATTTTCTTCTGTCATCCAGCCTTTACACCTTCCCAACTCCTTTCTTGTACATCTGTGTAGAAGCATGGCCATAACATGACACAGAGAAATTAGTATTTTTACACTGTTTCCTTTTTTGCCTTTTCTTTCATCTATTTACATGGAGCAACATTTTACAACAGCATGCACGGAAATTACCATCCCCCTTTACTTTCAGTGAGGCAATATACTTAGGCAGCCTGCAATGTAAAATTTGGCTTCTGGTGATGACAACAATGAAAATTCATCCTCAGTTTTGTTGCTGGAGGGAAGGGATGCCATCCAGAGGGCCCTTGACAGGCTTGAGATACAGGCCAATGCAAACATCATGAAGTTCAAGTCACCTGGATCACGGCGATTGCAGACACACCTACAGGTGAGGCAGAGAGGTGATTCAGAGCAGCCCTGCGGAGAAAACTTGGCAGAAAAACTGCAGGGGAAAACTGGGTTGATGAAAAACTCAGCACGAGCCAGCAATGTGCACTGGCAGCCCAGAAAGCCAGCTGTATCCTGGGTTGCATCCAAAGCAACATGGCCAGCAGGGCAAGGGAGAGGATTCTGCCCCTCTGCTCTGCTCTGGTGAGACCCTGCCTGGAGTGCTGTGCACAGTTCTGGTGTCCCCAACATAAGAAGAAAAGGAACTGTTGCAGTGAGTCCAGAGGAGGGCCATGGAGTGGATTAGAGGACTAGAGCACCTTTCCTAAATAACCAGGCCAAGAGAGTTGGGGCTGGTCAGCCTGGACAAGAGAAGGTTGCATGGATATGCCATAGCAACCTCCCAGTATCAGAAGGGAGCCTACAGGGAAGTCAGAGAGGGACTCTTCATCAGGAGATGTAGTGATAGGACGAAGAGTAATGGGTACAAACCGAAAGAGGGGAAATTTTGGTTAGATCAGGGAGAAAAATCAGCCTACAGTCTTTTATGTTTAAAATTTTCTGACATATAACATGTCAGTAAAACACATGTATTGGCACCTAACACGTAGGGAAGGAAATAGAAATTTGCATTACTAAGACAAAAACAAAGATAGCTTCAGTGGATGTAACTGACAACCCCAAAGAATTACTGTTCTCTTCAGCTAATTAATGACAAAATTTAGAGAGGACAGGGTCCTTAGCCTGCGCACAGCACAGTTGCTGCTCCCATGTCACACTTATGTTGTTACTTTCAGTTTGCTTTCTTCAATTACCAAGATTGAATTATTGTGATTCGGCCTGATCTTCACCACTATCTTCTTCAAGAAGGTCCTGTTTCCCCTTTACTCTGAACATGGTGCTTTGCTTCTTCAGTGACTTTGGTCATTAACTTCACTACTTTTACATAACCTGCCTGATTCCTGAATCTGATGAGGGAGCTGCAGGTAGAAAGCCATCTTACTGTGATGACATATTACTTCTAGTGCTCCCACTGCACTTAACTTTGTAGCTGGGATGATGCCATGTTCACCTGAGAAAAATCCCAGAGTTACCATCAAGCTCTACCACTGAAAATGTTGGGCTGCCTTTCTGGGTTGTACAGAACAATAAACTGAGAAGGAACTGAACTGTGCTATAATTCTTAAAACAGGCTGAAAGAAAGAACACAGAAAAGAAACTGTGCTCCTATTTCAGCATGGTGAACAATTTGTCACCATCTTTCTGCTTCCAATATTTCATTTTATTCAGTTAATGAAGGCCCAGATAATTAGAGGATCTTTCTTCCCCAGATAACTTTTTTTTTTGACCTGTGAATGCAAGAAGCAAGCAAGCAAATTTAAGTCTCACCTCCGTCTCAAATAAACCTATCCAATTACCAGCCAGAAAGTCTTCGGTTGCCTCCCCCCTAATGGCATTTAGTGGGAATGAACAAAAAAAGTCCTGCTGTACCTATCTCTGTTTATCACACTCTATCTCCCTATATACACTCAACCACCAGCTAATAATAACACTGAAACTAATGACATTTTATGCCACTGACTTGATGCCAACAGAATTTCATTTTTTGCACCTTTTGTAGACAGCAGATACATCAACACACTGTGTGTTTGCCCTCCCAGTTAACAGCAGAATTAAAAATTCCTAGAAAAGTCACCTAGAGCAGACCCTACCAGGAATATTCTTCACGGCAGATAAGGAACAGACCAAACAACATTCAGGCATTGCGTTACATACCTGAGGAAGCTAAAGGAGACAGGGGCATCATACTGAACAACATTTCCCGTTTCAAGTCAAACATTCGTAGTGATTAGAGAATGAATACTGGTGGCTTCCCAAGTTTTAGGCTATCTTTATGGGGTAAGCAGTTCACATTTTTTACTCTCATTAAGCACTGTTTAGATCTAAGCCTGTAACATTGTCTAGACATGAAGAAGGAACTCTACTTGCTAATAAAACTGAGAAACTCATTTTGACATTTAATTTGTCATATGTATTTTATTTATAATCTCTAAACAGTAACGAGACATCTCCTTTGTAAAAGAGGATTAAATAGTTCTGTAAACTGCTACATAGAACTCTGGTGAATTCATTTTGGGAAGGAAATGAAGGTTTCTCTTCTTCATGACTTAACCAAGAACCCTTCCAAGAGCCCTGTAAGAGGCTCTTATAGGGGAGAGGTGGCAGGCAGCCTGCCTCACAAGTGATGACAGCAGCCCCTAAATCAAGTGTCACACACCTTCAAACCCTAAGGAGTCATCAGTCATGCTTGCAGGAGGGGAAGGAGCAGCCTCCTTCCTTGAGATCAATGAGGCAAACACAGAATACTCCTTCTGCGCTCCTAAGGATGATTGATGACTCCTTAGCAGCTGAAGTGTGTGACATTTGATTTCACTCACTGATAAGATTGAGTCTATCCAAACACCTTCTAGTTAACGTTTCCAGGGCCCCCACATAGCTGTTCTTTGTGACATTTTTTACACAAAGCTCAATTGTTCAATGATTAATGAATTTCCCAACAATAGAAGAAAATGGTGTAAGAGAATTGAATTTTGTAACTGTATCTCTTGATACTCCGAACACAACACAAAACAGGAATCTAGGCTCTTCAAGAAAACTAATGGGAGATCTCCTGCACCTGTCAAATGACACTTTTAGGCAAAACAGTCCTAAAAGAGAACTGGCTTTTTTCCTGAACACTTGAAAATATACACTTTAGGTCTGCTTTCCAGAAAACCCAATGATTGGCAGATATTGATTAAACATATTTTCCAAAACTTTAACAAGCAGATTTACACAAGGTTAGATTTAAACAGACTTGAGACATGCTTTATGGCTTTCTTATTTTTCTTGCAACGTCATATTCTTATCCAGTTATTTCCTGTTTTGAAATGATGCCATCAACATGATTTGAAACTATGCTTTGTAATTACAAGGTACACTTGCTTATAGGTTCTAAAACATGCATGCTTTGTATTACACCCAGTTGTATCACAGGCCTGGTTAAATAAACTTTATTAATATAACTTAAATCTCAGAGCACTATTTACATTTATTATTGTGCTTTTGCTCAATTTTTTTTTGCTTTTAAGATTGATACTGAATTAGATTTTTTAAGCAGATGTATTTTTAACTCTCGTACGAAATCAAGAATGTTTTTTGAGCCTGATTTTCTAAGTGCCATCTTTGGCTGGATTCTGCTCAATGCCTTTGGAAGTTTTAGCACTTTGCACAAAAATCATGACTCTTTGATATATACGAGAACCAGGCGATTCAGAAGCCTGTCAGAAAATCCATTCAAAGGTAAGGAAACTGTACTGGTTGTCAGTTGTATCTTACTCTGTAAGTTTGTTAGCCAAAAAGCATACTGGTAAACAGAGGAAGAAAACTGCAGTACAATCTAGAAAAAGATGATGATTGTGGCTCTCTCACCCCTTCAGAATGAATGACTGGAACAGAATGGCAGTACTGTCAAAGCAAAACGCTCCACATAACCTTTATCATTTTGCCAAAACCAGCCCACCAGAAGAAATCAAAGAGAAATTCCAAGTTTGGACTTGCCAAGTGAATCTTTCATCTAAATTTTGAAACAAAGACATTGCTTTTGCCAAACATTGCTAAGCTTTGCTGAGGCCTCACGTGAAAAATCAAGAGCTCCGACTATTTGGAATTCAAATTCAATATAAGACTTGGGCTTATTCCCAATTAATGCAAATGAGAGACTGCACATTACCTTGAAGGTCCTTAAATTAAAAAAGATCCTGACATAGAATTGTGCCAAATTAAGTCAGCAATGATGAAATTACAAAAAAAATGTTGTTATGAACTGCCCTGGCACTTAAAGACATGCTGAAGTCNAGACATGATGAAGTCTCCACAACACTCTGAAAACATGTTATTGTGAAAACACTCTTGTTTAAGTCAACATTTTATTCCCAAAATATTACACTCTCGAGGAATTTAAAATACTATCTATAATGGCATACAAAATAAAAAAATATATTTTTGTTGAAAAACACACTTTAAAAAAACATTTACCATAATGATGAATTTCTAATGCTGACATACTTTCATGTCATATAAAAAAAAAATTAGGTATGACATTTTGGACGTTTTGTTTATAATATAACCTTATTATATTTACTTGTATTTTTCTTCAGTAAAGAACTGGAACAGCTTTTCTTTCTAAAACTGATACAAAAATTACCTTACATTCTCTCTCATGGTTCATCATGAGCTAAACTAAAATCACACTCAAAGGATGCCCTTAGTAATGCTGTTGTTAAGGACAGCAAAGCTGGCAAGCAAACTGGAGTTGACAGGGGCTTGTTTTCCAGTTGAAAGTGTACTACCTCAAATACTTGAGCATATTATATGAATACCCTCCAGCATGAGGAACGCTTTTCAATTACCCCCCAAGAGAATCTGTATTTTAAGAGTATATGTAGATTTTTTTTTTAAGGGAATGTTTGCTTGGAAATTAGCCACAGTTCTACCAGAAAAAGCCAGAAAATTATGTGGTAACTGATAATTCCAAAATCCTTTTCCATACCTTAGAAATCACATACATTAGAAAACAAGAAAGGAAATTCTTCAAGGAAAATTATGTCCTGAAACAGTCAGACACATTTTATTTAAGATTGAATTCATACACAGATATAAGTTGTGTGCATCACTTTTCCCTTCTCTCTTGTTACTCTTCAACACAGTCAACTCCTTAAATTAACTAGGATAAATATTTAAAACAAATTTTCAGTAGAACAGCTGATCAGCTGGAAGAGAGAGACCTTACTGGTGTGTTCTCTGAAAGCACTGAGCATTTGTCAAATTACCTACAAGGAAGAGGACATTTATGAATACCCAAACTGGGAGAATTCATGATGGAAGTGCATGGGAGGTGCAGGCTGGGTGGGAAGAGAGGCTTGGCACTCACTGCTAAATATGTGTGAGTGCCCAGATTATCTGTGGAATACATAAATGCATCGAAACACAAATATTTCCCAGAAACAGCCGAAGTGCACAAAAAGAGAAGAAACCAGAAAAGACTCTTGGAAACCTGCCTGACTTCCTCTGAGCCCACAGTCCACATGCTTGGCAAGCTCACAGGGAAACCCAACTTGCATCCTTGTGACTCTCAAGCAGTCTCCCTCTGGGAGTGAGGGACAATGTCTCCTGAAGAGACAATGGTTTTCTCAATCTGCAGTCATGAGATGACCAGACAGTTTTGAACTGAAACTACTTCTTTGTCTGAAAATTTCAAAATTCCGGGGGATATTTTTCTGACCCAGAGCACATCTTCAACTACCAATATTTAGCATTAAATGGTCCGCCCTTCACCACTCACTCCTATTGTTCAGAAAATTTTAATTCTGGCATTTTCTAAATTCTAAATGCTTGACTTTGAAACCTATAAAAAGGATTATGTGTTTAGAAAATTTGCAATTCTGCAGTCTTGCAGATTTCTTAAATTTTTTTTTATTCCTGGAATAAATGTCTATTTAAAACAAAGCAAAAATGTTAAACTAAGAGTTTGAAATCTTTCCACCTACCTATTATAGCTAAAAAAAAGGATTATAGGTTGTCATCCTCCATCTGGATCCATTAGTAAAGGAGCAGAGGTACTCCTCTTACTGATTTCACTTTTATTTACAGAAAATTGAGTGTCTGAAATGAATTTCATTTTAGGATCACAGTCATAGTATGCTCTAATTCTCAGAGATGGGGGGGGTTTTTTTCACTTTTCCTGACCTGTTCTCTCCAACAAGTTGCCTTGCAGTCCTGCAGTTTTCCCAAGTCCTTCTCCTTATCCAGTAAAACCAATCTGAAATCTAAGCTTTTAATTCAAGCAAATTTCTTATCAACCATACCACTTGTCTATCATATTGTCTACTTCCCCACAGGACCCAAAAAACTCCAGATTTCAGATCTCCTCCATAATGAACACTCACATTCAAATCTATGCCTTTCCTTAAAATGATCAGTCACTACTATATCCTCCTCAGCTCTGTGAAGCATCTTTTTGGCTTACCAGTAAATCTTTTCTTCCTCTGAACTCAGTCTAAGTTCAAACACATTCAGAGATCTCCCAGTACATTTTGGTTCCTCATCAGAACTGTCGTGTATCTCCCACAAGTCTTTTCAGTTTCTGATGTGGCTTAAACCCAGACCAGTTGTCCATTACCAGGCCAACACTGGGCCATCACCCTAACTCATGGTTTCCTGGCTCACCTTTTGAAATTCCCCTCCAAGTCTTCCCAATACCAAGCTATGCCACTGCCTAAGGAGCAGTCTAAATTTCCACCTAAGAGTTTCAATTTTCTTGTCTCCTCTCCCGACAGGTTTACACTACTCACTTTGCCATTATGCCACGTCTGGCCCTGCCTTCTGACAGACTGAAGGAACACGGGAAGGTTTACAGACTATGAAAATAAAAGGCCCTCAGAAGCAATTGGCTAATTGCAAATTACAAATGAAGTCTTCAAAGTCTCTTTTGCCAGAAACTCTAAGTTGTTCTCTATATATAAAAAAATAAAAATAAATTAAATTCATGTTCAAATCACAGAATAGACAGCTATTATTTGCTCACCTGAAATATTTGTTTCAAGGAAAAAAGTGCCCGTCTCAGCTCCCGTCCATTGGAATTGTAAAGTTTTTCTGTGAAAACAAAATAAGACAACAGAAAAAACTTCAGCATAAACAAAACTGACAACACAGCAAGAATGTAGTACAGCTTTTGAAGGAGTCCTAGCACTCACTTCCCATTAGGCAGACTGCTCTTAAAAAAATTAGCTTTTTAAAATATAGATATAGGACTTATTCATTAAATGTGCATATAAACCAGAATTTAGTTGCCTGCAACTTCAGATGCCATCTGCAGGTAAATTCACAATAGCTTCAACAAGATCAGTGAGAAATAATTCTCTCTGGAGTTTTTGAAAATGCTTAGAAATTCTGTTTTTTCTGCATTAAGGTAAATTTAGGGTTTACTGAAAGTACCAGATTAATCTCAAAAGACTCGGCTGAGACCACTCTTTGCCTTTGTTATCAAAGCTAGAGCCACTGAATCCCATTCCTGACTGCCTTCCCTCTAGACATTCTTTTCTCATGTTCTCATCTTTCTATTGTTAAATCCTTTCTCCAATAGCAATGAACGTTAATACCAGAAATAGTCGGACAGTCTGTTCTAAGCATAATTCAAAACAGTGTTTTATTCTCATGAAAACTGATCTTGACCTTTTTCTAAATGAAGCAGAAGCCTTCTTTTCATCATCCAATAGTGAAATGTATTACTTCATTTATTCCCCTACTAATGCATCCTCACAGAAATAATTTAAAGAAGACAAAAGCAACTCCTCTGCTGTCCTTCTGAACCCTGCTACAATGTTTGTGCCTATGGAAGAAATCTTGGGACTGTGCATCTCAAGTTTGTTGTTGCAAATTTGGAAGTGATTTGTGACTGTGCAGGAACAGAGCAGAAGGTGATCTCTTCAAATCTTCTTCTACTATGTTTAGTATTACTATTATCTGATAGAGACTTTATGCAACACTTCTATGGTCTTAAATTTAATTTTATTACATTACTACAATCTAAGGGCAATGACAAAGGAAAATCAAATCTTTGTGGTCACCTCAGATGACACACTAAGCCTCATCCACAGATGATCAGGAAAGCACCATCTCTGCAATGCACAGTGGCCAGCAGGTCCTGAGATCAAAGCTGGAATGCCCATGGAGTGATAATATTCTTAGAGAAAATTCAATATCGAACCCCGGCATTTTATTTCTTACTTTCCCTTGTCTATTTCTCTTTCAATTACCACTTTATACTAGAAAACAAAATTAAATTTTATTTCCCTCTGTCAGGAAGTTGCAAAAAGGGCCTAGCATTTGAGGATTCAATGAATTTATAACTCAGTAATAATTTTTTACTTCAATCAAGGAAGGTGGGGCTTAATTTTAGAAAAATATTTCTTATTCCCAACGGTCACCTTCAACCAAAGGAAAAATATGAAGTAAAATGTCAGCAAAACTAACACTTTTTTTAAACTTTGAAAGCAATTTTGTTCATCCCTAATTGCCTCTGATTTCAAAGGCAGAATGTACAGAACTGGCAAAACTATTGTTGTTATAAGTTGTCTCCTTTCTTGCACTTTTTATAGATTCTTGACAAAACACTGGAGGAATGGATTTCACTTCAAGCCATAAACTTAGAGGCACACTTTAATTACTCTCACTTAAAAACGCACTGGCATGTGGGACCACATTTCTTGGCAGGATAAAGAGTAATTTTGTCAGGAAAGCCTAAAGAATAATAAAGATCTTCTAAGACCCAGTCTGTCAACTTTACATGCCACATTACACAAAATATTCCTTTTGAAAGTTACCTCCATCTGGCATTTGTTATTACTAATTTCCCTCTATTCATAATTCACCAGCATCATTATGAGCAGAATGTCTCCAAACAAGGCAGTGCATTATCATCTTAATTAAGAGAGGCACCACTTCTTAAAGTCCTGGCAACTTTGTACATAAATATCAATGTCCTAACAAATGCCATCTGTTGGTCTTGGTCTGAAACAGAAATCATCATCCCAGCCCGGGGTGAAGTCCTAACAAACCATTGTTATGATACCATAACACTGGTTGTTTCATTGGTGCGTGAAGATTTTTGGTACATCTCAGAGGAACACTGCTGAACATTTTTTCTCCTTGGTCTTTTCACAGAGCATAACCTCATCCTTGGCAATCAGCACAAACAATGCTCTCCCTGCTTGTCTGCAGCAAAGAGGACAGAAGTTACAGACTGCAGCTCAAAAAGGCGTCTATCGTTAGAACAAAGCATCAACAACTACTGCAAGTACCAAGTTTGACAACAGCTGTGGCACGTATCACAAATGCTTGAGATGGGTTGAAAATCCATCTGAGGAGTGACAGTCCAAGTAAGTCATCTCATTTCTGACGTCTTCTACCAGACACAATGTCCACTTGCAGGTACCTCCTCAAGCAGAGCTAATCTTGTTGGATCAGCTCAAAGAAAGAAGTCCCCAGCACCTTCACCTGTTACTCTTACGCATGGGCAACACACTCTCTGCCTAAGTCTTGACACCCATTTCTTACAGTGCTGGCAGCCATCAGAAACATTCACTGAGCACAACCCAAGGAGGAAAGAGAGATGCCCATGCTACATCAGAAGATGTTTTGGTTTAGAAAACCTCAGTCTAGGACAAACCTTACCCAGGGCAGGAAAGCCTGCGTAAGCCAAGGTACTGCAAGGACCCTTAAAAACGCCTTTTATGGTGTGTGCTGCTTTTCAGATTACAGCTGGGGGACACTTGCTAAGATGCTCTTGAGGTCTTAGAGAATTCCCATTTGCTAACAGTAACTTTAACACCCCAGGGACCTCAGGCTCATCCCCAAAGCCCTAGACTGTGACTGAGGCTATGAAAATGCATCAGCAGAAGCTGAACGGCAAAAATAACTTCTGAGCCTTTTTCCTATGGAAGAAAGACAGAATAAAAAAAAAAAAGAGAGAGAGAGAGAAGAAGAAAAGCCACATTTGCTTACGATGTTTTCACACTGCAGACAATTCAGAAACTAGACAGCAAAAGCTTTTTAATACTTGTTTTACATAAGCAGTTTAAAGTGCTGCCCTCTGAGGCAGACTGAGAAATAACCTTCCATGTTAAAACACAGAAGTGACTAATTCCCATGGTACATCCCTGGCAGAGTTGTCTGTAACTGAAACAAATGATGTCTACAGCACTGAAACAGGAGTCTAGCCTGCTACTATCACCAAACCCACAAAATTCTGAGGTCCTCCAAGGATAGTCCAAAAGACTCACATGCTCACTGCTTTGTTATAAGGTGTCGGATAAGCTTAAGTACGTACACCAGGACTGCTTAACGCCAGAAGACAAACCTCTGAACTTCAAGCAGGAACATGTGCTACTACACCTCTCCCAGAAACTTCTCTGGCCCTTTGGTAAAACACATTTCCTGTCCTCCCCCAGGCCAGGAGCAGGCTGGAGACATTACACATTTATATACTTCAAGATAAGAGAAGATAAAACAGGTCAGTGAGTTCATAGGTCCGGGAGCTTGCGATATCTGACTTCATCTACCTATTAATGATGGTGTTTCTGACAGCTGAGTCCTGATAAGCGACGCTGTTGCAGTCACTTTTACTACTTTTCTTCAAGAAATTAGGAGCTGCATCCGTGGCCGTGAAACAGCTTTAATTGCATGTACACAGACCTTGTAGTCCCCTCTGACGTTAACTAACACTAGAGGGCACTGCTTATTTCTTTATTTTATGAAAGAAAAGGCACTCTGTCCTTCCATGGGCTTTCCACTGATAGAGCAATACTGTTTGGGATGCAGAGTTGGTACTTCATTAACCTTGAAAACCTGTTTTTAATCTGTAGACTGTAGGATATCCTACGAAATTAAAAAGCATCAGCACTGCCAATCTCAAACATTCAAAATCAGAGTCAACTCTTTTGAAAATGATAGAAAACCAGGTACTGGTAAGGGCCCAAGTTTTATTTACCTTTCTGCAAGAAGCAAGAGTCACATTTATTAAGTTATCGTTCACATCACAGCAGGGACGTCTAAATCCTTGAAAGACAGAAGATTCCCTTAGTTCAGCACTTGTTTCTGGAGGCAGAGACTCATAGATAACCAGGCTCGTGGTAGAGACAGATACGTGTGAGAGGTAGCAATCTGCAAGAGGCTATTTTCCTTCAACAGCAAAACTTTGGCCAAGAGAAGCCTTCACACTCTAAAAGAAAAGTATTATTTATTACTCTGTATTTTTGCTTGCTTTTACTTTTTTGAGAAACAACTCACAACTCACTTCACTAAGTGAAAAGGGATTCCTATGGGTGAATTTGGTACAAATGTAGCAGTGGAGTGAAGGCAGTTTGGTTTGCAATCAAAATCTTTTCAGAAAGGAAGAGAAGTCTTTAAAGATCTTTTATTAGACAACTTGCAGCTTTCAAAGAGATTTTGTATTTTCAAAGATAATTGTCAGAAGCTAAAATTTAATTGGGTAGTCACCTCTTTTGACTATGTGGGAAAAGGGATTTTTAAAATAAAATAATAATTCGTCCTTATATTCTTAATTAAAGTACTGACTTTTCTTCTGCCTTCTATGGGAAAAATTAGTGTTTTCAATCCACAGTAATAAAAGAAAAAGTGGAACTGGCTGAACATTGCTTGGTTCAGTCCCACATGTTACACCTGACCTCTGACCGACAGGGTACCATCCTCCTCCCTTCCTCTTCCATCACACCCATTGAATTAGTCCCTGGGATATAGTAATTTATACAGCATCAGCCTTTTGAACTGTTGGCAAAGGCTTGTGAACATCTGGCTGAGCACAAATGGGAGTTGCTCTGCTTCACTTGCTGCTGCCTGAATGACCTCCATGTCTCCCATCCATGCCTCTTTTCTTTAAGCTATAATTTCAAGATGAAGCTCCCTTCCTTACAAAAACATAAAAGGGAGATTAACTCCACATTTGATTACATTAGCAGGATACCTGGTGCAGATCCACTTAAATTACATTTGAAACATTTCCTGCCATTCATTTTTACCTTGCATGGGACAGAAGTAGCAATATTCTCTGTCTTCCAGTAGCCACTTGCAAATTAGCCAGTACTTAGAAACTAAAAAAATTAATTCCTCTCTCTGCAACAAGGAATAGAATATTATTTTAAATGCTCACTAGGAAGAAGTATTAGTGATGAAATTAAAAGGCTTTCAGAATGTAAATGAACTGCCTACCTTTTCAGCAGCACTCATGGGGAAAAAAAAAAAACTTGAAAGAACAAAGAAAAGTGTTCATAATGACAAAAAATTTTGGCATTCACTCTTTCTGTGAATGCCAATGCCACACTTCTAAATTTATTACTGCACTGTTCCAATTTTAAATGCATGTTATTTTATCTGAATGAATGTATACAATTGTAAAACTAGGGAAAAATTAAGCAATACAGCAAGAAGTCAGGCATACAGGTGAACAGGCATCAGGAAGCAGCCTGGTAGACTTTGCTGAGTAGGCCCACGAGTACATATAGTGCTGCAGATCTATAAAACAACTGTATATAAAACTAATTAGCATAGTGTGCCAGTCTTTCGCTGTATGTCAAACAAATTAAAGCAGTTCTCTAAGAAAAGACCTGGTCCTGTGCCAAGAATAGGCTCTTTTCTTAATTTTGCTTTTGTCCATTAAAGTTAGTCATAAATGTGTTGGCCAGACAAGGCACTCTCCTTTTCTTCCCAGACCCCCTAGAAAATGCATGAAGAAGAGATTCATTCACAGGCATATTGCCCACTATTGCGTTAACACAACTGCTGCTTCTGCTGAGATTACTTTGTTTTGCATATTACAAATTTCCTTTTTTTCCCTCTGAATCTGATCTTATTTTGTCTGGATAAATGCATTATGCATTAATTAGTGGAACATGTCACATGTGAACTCAAGCTACATATTCTCCCACTGATCCAGGGATAAATGATTAGCACTTTGCGCAGGAAAGGAGCTTTCTCACAATAAAGGACCTTTAGGCCAAGCGAGTGGCTGCGTACAAATTTCGGGAAGCTGAGCCCGCATCGCTGTCAGCACCGACTGCTTTGGAGGAATGTGCAGGCTGCCTCCAAGGAATGCCGCCCCAGCTCCCCAGCAGAGAAAAAAAACCTCCCTACTCTCCTTTTCATTCAGACACACAGCAGCTGCTTAGCTAATTATCTGGGACAGTGGGTCCCCTCAGCGAGCAGGGTCCTTTGCCCCCACTGGGAGAGGGGGATCCTTTGTCGGGAAAGGATCCTATTACGCCTGCACATGAGAAGAGCTCAGCTTCCAGCCTGCATCCTTATTCCCTTTCTCTGTAAAGGACCTGCAGGTGGGGAGTGGGAGGAGGCAAAGACAAAACAGCCTTGGACACCCTTTCTTATCCCATACCCTAAAGCCATGCTGGCAGAGGCTCAAAGTAGAGTGCAAAGAGCCACCTGCAAACCCCAGAGAGCCTGTGGGTTTGGACAGACAAGCAGGGAGAACGCCAGGGCAGGATCTCCCCTGGGAATGAAAAATACGAGATTCGGCCAGCACTTCAGAGCAATTCTATACGCTCACGCTTAGGGATTTTCCTGCCTCTCTGAGAGCAGAAGTCTGCTTTCCTGACACTGCAAAAAGTACCCAGCAGAAACAGTCCCCGGATTTCCACAGGGAGAGTACACAGGGCAAAACCCCCACTCTGGGAAGATGGGTTGGAGCTAACCTTTTTTGAATATTTATCTGAAATGCCAAATGTCTTAAGTTCTGTCACAAGGGAGTTAACATAACACTGGCAGCACAAGAATGATGATACATTTAAATCTACTGAAAAAAGTATCTGCTCCTCCAGGTGCAAGTGTCCTCTCTTACTTCTTGCTCCTGTGTTTCCAAGAGATATGAAATTACATTCAATCAATTGTGGGAAATAAGTAATACATAAGAAAAGTCCAGAGGATCAAGAAGAAAGACGATGACCCTGAGGATGAGGAATCAGAGACATATAACAACAGGTCCTTTTCATTCTGAACACATCATTCCATAATGTCCTGGTGACTCCCCTATGCTTGGTTCTAGGTATTAGTCAGTGCTGGAGGTTACGCATAAACTACAGTAACATCTAAATAATTCCATGAGATTTAAAAGAAGGAGGTTTTTATGCAGATATCTGGTAGAAGGGACTTTCCAGTCTTTCTCATAGTCCACTGTCATGGTTTAACCCCAGCTGGCAGCCAAGTCCCATGCAGCCACTTGTTCACTCCCCCCCAAGCAGGATGAGGGAGAGAATGGAAAGTGTAAAATTGAGAAAACCTGTGGGTTTAGATAAAGACAGTTTAATAGTAAAACAAAAATCCACCCACACAAGCAAAGCCAAACAAAGAATTCATTCACCACTGCCCATGGCAGGCAGGTGTTCAGCCATCTCCAGGAAAGCAGGGCTCCATCATGCCTAACAGTGACTTGGGAAGACAAACGCTTTCATTCCCAACATTGCCCCCTTCCTCCTTCTTTCCCCAGCTTTATATGCTGAGCATGACACCATATGACATGGAATGTCCCTTTTTGGTACGCTGGGGTCACTTCTTGTGCACCCCCAGCCCCCTCGCTGATGGGGTTGGACGAGAAGCAGAAAAGGCCTGGACTCTGTGTAAGCGCTGCTCAGCAATAACAAACACATCCCTGGATTACCAACACTGTCTTCAGCAGAAATCCAAAAGAGTACAAAAGTCTGTCCCAAACTAGGTACTATGCAGAAAATTAACTCTACCGCAGCCAAAACCTGCACATCCCCTCTGGCAGCATAACAGGACTATGCGGCTCTCTTCTCAACCGTTTCTACCAAACTTTTGCACATTCTGCTTGGTTTCATGCAAACTACATGACATGGATAAACCATTAGCCAGAGTTTCCCCTTTACAGAGCTCTAAATTACTATCCTTTTGCTCCTGTAGACCCACCCACGTGGAACTAGGAAGAACATTTGTCGTGCTATCTGCACACATTATGGCAAACAAATGCCAACGATTTACACTAAAGGGAGATGTTAAAACGCAGCAAGTGTTTATATAGTTAAGTGCAAAAGGAAACCTTAGTCTTCATCTGCTGGATCCAGGCGTTTACAGCTGTGGAAGATGGTGCTCTCTCTGTAGGTTGCACTGCATTACGTTAAGATCTTAAACACTGATGATGTCAAAACTTCCTCTTACTGTTTCCATTTCTAAATTACTTGGTGTATTAAGGCCCTGCTTGCTCATAAGCAAAAGAAAGGATATAAGGTCATGTGGGCTGAGAGCAGAGTGAAGCCGCCGCACAGAAAGAGCTAGTACTTTTCCTCTTATATCTCTCTGCTCGCTACTGTTTTCCGAATTCTCTACTGCAGAAACCTGTGTCAGTTGCTGCTGTGGAAAAATGGACATAAGCAATGAGAAAGCTCAACAGCGGGAGACCACAACAGCAAGTTTTACCTAACTTATGAAGTAAAAATCAGACCGGGACATTAAAACTCAGTGTCAACAAGGAATCACTTAACAGAAAGCAACAGCAACAATCCCAAGAAACTTGAATAGCCTGTGAATTTCCATGATTAAAATCCCCAGGCTTTTAAAATTAGTTGTATCTGGAGAGATAAAGAAAATGCATGGGACGTCCATTGCCAAAAGACCTTTCTTAGAACTGGCTTTCAGGGTCTGGCTGGGGAAAATACTGCAGCCAGTGCCACAAAAAGCTTTTCCTGCCCTCTATGAGCCAAAAACTGTGACTGGAACAGCAAGGCAGCTCTGAATCCACTTCCCATCTGGTTACCACCACAGCTTTTATTTCCAGCTCCAAATTACTTTTCTCGTGTATCCTTTCTGATTTTGTAAGCTAGAATACAGAATTCCTCTTTAGAATTACAGTTACATTTCCCAGTGAGTCTGATTCCTACTGATAACTTTGAACCCATGGGGACACTATGTAGGTCTAAGCACACAAACTGCTCAATCAGCTCAGTCTTCCTTCCTTCCTTGAAATAAAAAGCCATATTCAAAATTTACAGCCTTTCCAACATATTAACAAAATAAAGAGCCTCTACCTCTTCAGCCTACTTATTCCAGCTATGGAACAGGCACCATAGTGTACTTCCCTACAATGATTTATTTATATAGGTCCTCTCCACTTGAATGCAAAAGGCACTAATATGCTCTTTAGTTCTGAAGTGCAGGAAACAGTACTCTGGGTTAACAGCTTCAAAGGAGGGCACTTCTGCATGTCCAAAAAATGCTATGACTGCTCTCCTGTAAAAGTCAAAGGGTTACAAAAGGGAAAAGGCTGCATAACAAGGTCAAATATTACAGCACCATATTAGAGCAAGCGGTGATGGAAAAGATTTGAGAGGTCATCTTGTTCATCCCCCTGCTAATGCAAAATTGTTCCCTAGAGAGTAATACAGCAGGAAAGTAGTTGTTATACTAAAATACATGTTACATAATTCAAGAGAATGGGACTGGGGAAAATTGCTAGAAAAGAAAATAATATAGAAGAACTTACTGCTTCTTTAGAGATTACTGTAGCAAAACGGAGACTAAACCATAATTTTAAAAAGTATGTGGAGACCAATCTTTAATGTTTGTTTCAGTTTACAACTTGGTCTCTGAGTTGCTGACCTGTGTGCTTGTGCTTGAGCAAGCACATCAGCCAGTGCCTCCTGGATAACAAATATTTAATAAGAACATGCTAGTCATGATTTGAGTTTTCTGGTTTTATTCTGTTTTAAACACAGTGCCAACATGTTGCTTTGCATGTTCAATCAGTACTAGTAAACAAAGAGCAGCAAGAAAATTATAGCAACCCATCACCAAAAAAAGACAAAAAACTTAGGCACACCCTCACTATCCCTTGAATTATGGATGACTTATCTGTGCTGACAGCTTGGCAAAAGGCAAAACCTCTGAGTGCAAAGACATCACAGCTTTGTGCCAAGAACCTGAATGAGCTCCTGAGCTTAAAGCTCATATCAAGTTTTTCTGTTGCATAATACATGACAAAATATGTCAGATGCTACCTCCAAGACCAAGCTGTTGCAGTGATCCTCAGTCCAGCCTCAGGAAGCGCATCAGAACTTAACCAGTCCTTTCACTTCAGAGGATGCAACCTCCTAATTAATTGCATGCATTAAAGCATCAGTTTGTTCAAAAATTTGGAAAGCAAGGATGAAACCATTCATCTGATAGCAAGGCAACAGCCAAAAGAGCAGAAGCAGCAGTTCATGTTGAAAACCTGATAAAGCTACTTCTCCTCATACTGCTGCTAGCAGTTACAGCAGTGTATGCATTTTTAAATACCTGAGCCTGCATTCCCTATGTGCATGTGAGACTTCCCGGTCTCACAGCCATGCTGCTGGAGGCAACTGGTTCCAACTCAGTGCTAGGAGTTTTTTTGACCATTTGAAGTGGCTAAGATCAAAAATCCACCACAAAATCCTCAAACACAAAAACCAGTAGATGTGCCTGTGACTGAGACACACTATCAATATTAAGGATTAGTATTTACTTGTACTTCAGCGTTCCCCAGAAACATCAGCCACACAATCACAAAGATCCCTTCTGGAAAGCTTCTAGAGGTGGTACTGGAATCCACTGGAGCTTCATCTTGAGGATTTTTTATCCCAAAATTAATTAAAAAAGAGAATAAGCAAAGCGTTCCAATGTAAATGCCACACCATCTTCAGGATATTTATTTCAATTTTTCATTACATTTAGTGACGACAATACTGATTTCTAAAACAACTTTTAATAATTTAAATTCAATATACAGACCTCCTCAGTCTGAAACTCTTGCAATATCTCCATATAACAGCCTCTTTCTTATGTTAGGAACTTTACTTGTAGCTCGTCTATTCTACACCTTCCTGTTCTTGTGTACATCCTCTAATCAATTCACATCTTTAAATGTGTAAACCCAGACACAGCAATTCAACTAAGGCTTTACTGATTCTGAGTAATGAGGAGAAAGCATTTCAATAGAGAAAGATTTGGTTTTGCTTTAGTATTACCGTCACACAACAAAGAACGATCCCTTAAGTAATAGTCTCATAGCTCCTAGCAGACGTGATCTCAGTCAAAAACAATAAGCTCGTTAACCAGCTTTGTTCTAATAACTTAAACTGCCTTTTCCCATGTGTCCTGATGCATTTTCGGGTTTTTGGAAGGGTGCTTCTTTAGAATACTTGAAGGATATAGTTAAATTGACAGAAATTAAATTAACAGAGATGGATTTGGAACAGAGGGAGAATGAAGAAATATCAGATGTGCAGAAGGAAAGACTGCAGCATAAATACTTTTAGCAGATGTCAAAGTAATTCAGGGTCAGCAAGTTTCCCATCACTCTGAAATTGCTGGGACACATGAAAAACGCACCATTTTGGCAACTGAAAAGCAAACCCCACAAATAAACTGGAACAGAACCACTAAGATCTCAGGCTAAATCCATGCCAACGCATGAGTCTCATCTGCTGCAGATGCCAGATCAAGCACATGGCCAGTCCTCCTGCAGTAGGCCAGGGAAGGCTGGGAGATCCCCGCTATGTGCTGGACAATTCACTTCCCAGCATTCCTACTGCTGCTGCACCCTGTGCCTTGCCATCTCCTGGGCCACACTGGCACACGGGGGTGCAGGTGGCTGGCACATCGCTGCTCCATCTGCTGTCCCATGTCTTACAGCAAGGGGGACAAGAACAGGCATCCCAGGAACGTGGCACAGGCACCCTGACCAGCTTAACACAGGAGGAAGGAAGGTGACACCCTGGGGCAGCCAACAGCCTCGAGATTCATGCTGCACACACAGCAGCCCTGCAAGAGAGCGCTGCTGCTGGCCTGCGCTCCAATCTCTTTGTCCTTCAGTTACCCTCTTGATTACCACTCAGACTGTTGGGAATACAAAGGCTATTTCAGAAGTGCAGACACTTTTGTACTCTCTCACGGACCTGTACATTAGACTGTAAAGATTTAACAGCGGAAGTACTTAGGAGTTTCACATCCATTTAAAAATGATGTAAAAGTAGGGTACATCTCCACTTTCCAAGCACCATGATTAGGGTGAAGGAAGGTGTCCAAAGCCACATGTATTAAAATCAGGAAATTACAGATAAAGACCATGTCAATCAGGTAGAAATTTCACTTTTGGGAATTCTCCCCCATTTTCATAGCTGAAAAATATCCTGGATTTTCCAGAAACAAGATGTATGATGCTTGTAGGGCCCAGAACAGTATGGTTGGATCTTTGAGAGGGAATACAAAACAAATATTGGAACAATCATTTCACCCCCATTAACAAACACAACAAATGTACACCTCTGTGCTAGATGCTTCTCTGAGTTCTACTTGGAAATCAGTGAGTCTGGTTAAGGGCATTAGCAGCCAGAGGGAAGCTGGTATATAAAACCACCCACTGCTCTGGCAACACATTTTCCCTTTTGAAACAAAAGCTGGCTGATGCCTCTCCAAGCAACGTCGTGCTACCCACTGGGGCACCAGCTCTTCACCTCTCTCGCTGTCTGCACAGAGGTGAGAGAGACCTTGGAGCGTTCCTAGCCTCACTTGGAATGATTTCCTGCCCCCCTCAACCTCTCCACATCAACAGTTTTTGCAACAAATAATTTAAATGAAAAGTCACTCAAGAGTATGGGGTTCCTTTCCATATGGCCCCATTCTCTGCTAGGCCAGGGCAGCTTCCAAGCAAGTTTGCAAGTTTCCAGGGTAAAAGGAAAGGCTACCCTCACAGCGCTCCAACCATACCACCCTACCAGACATTCACATTTTCAAACATTCCCCAAGCACAATTTCTGTTTACCATACCACGCGGAACTCAGCCTGAACTTGTTTAACACATGTTTGTGTTATTTATCCAAACTCGTTCATCACAGTTGTAAAACATCCGACAGATGATGGAGGTTTTCCAGTGTATATCAGGCCTCTCGCTTCATTCAACCACTGATTATTTCCACTTCTAAGCAATTTGACCAAAGCCACACGAAAGAATTCAGCTATACTAAATCTTTCTCTGTTTGTTATTAACTTGGTCACTGGCTGTAAGGAGCTCTTGCTCTCTCTTATCTAATTAATCAGAAGAATATCTATATACACATGTATACGATCTACATTAACACACAAAATACATATACACATTAGTTATATAAATAATATATTTTTAATATATATGATACACATATTCTACACAAATAAATGCAATAGTTTCTTTTAAGGAGAGTCCACGTGGTAAGAAAAGCTTAATTGCTACATGGATTGAATTGTCATTTGTACTACAAACAGCCAGCTGCGATGCAAAGTGCTTCCCCGTGCAAAATGCACACACTACAGCACACATTACTGAATGTGTATTCAGCTACTTAATGTGAAATTTTTAAATTCCCAGTCATGGGTAAAACATAGCATAAAATCCATGAATTCACAAATTCACTTAGCATAAGCACACTAAGTCAATGGAGTTTTAAATCAGATCCTGAAACTGGAAAGTAAAAACTCTTCTTTCTGTGATTACTGAGCACAAGCACTGTATTTATTCCCTTTTTACTTCTTGTCTCTTGCAAAAGTTCACTATTCCTATTTTTTTTTTGCATACTTCGCATTGCTCATTAATCACACTGACACGAATCTGTAACTATGAAACTAGAAGCAAGTTAACAGTTAAGACCTGCAAGAACATTAAAAGGACCAAATCCTATCTTCTATCTAGGCTTCCTAGAGTCAAAAAAATATAGTTCAAAAACTCTATGTGCTATATATGTGTCATATGTGCTGCGGGAATTCAAGATCTGTTCCCTGTTCCTGACAAACCCACAACTATTTGCTACATGGTTTGGCTGTCTCGTATGTTACTTTTTTTCCCCTTTGGAAGGCTGTATAAAAAACCATTATAAATTATGTCATCACACTTTCACTTGACAGCACAGGCTGGTTAGTGCAGACCTCAGAGTAAATAAATAAATCCCTGTCCTTTCTTACTTCAGGAATCAGAAGTGTCCTAGGAGTGAGAGGCCAAGGTAAAAGCTGGGGCAGTAAACAGAGAATGAAAAATCTCTGCTTCTCTTAAGTCAATGGTGTTGTGCCATTGCTTTTGAGAATGTCTACGTTCCAAGGGCTAGTATGAATCTGACCCCTTTGTCTCCTTCACTTCCCACACTATTATTATTTCTAAAGCCTACACCGAGACACTGGAAAATAAGGATGATAACAAGGGATGAGTACAGAACACAGCTCCAGCAAGAAAACAATAGGGTTTGCACATCTGATTATATTCTGTAACACTCAGAAAATAGGAAAATGTGGCTTCTTAGAAGAAATGCAGGATATATTATTACTGTCATCTACAGAAGGAAAACCATGAAGAAATAACCAGTTGCTCAAGGTTGCCTCAGTGGTTCCTGGTCTGCAGTCACTACTAATCTTTCATACAGAAAGCAGGCAATGAAGCTGAAGGGACAAAAGACTTTAAGAAAAAACCCCAACAATATCCTTATTCTTTTGACTGAGGAGTGCTCTCTTACTGTATACTTTTTTTTTTTGCTCTTGGCAAGGCTTTTTATGCAAATAAGTGCCCTACAGCCTACTGTCATACACTGTATATGAGACAACCTCTCAAGTGTGTACAGAAAACTTCAGCTGATGTAGGATTTGGCAACTAGCTTGTTAAGTGGCACTTTAGTTCATGAGCATATTAAATCCACGGTGCATAATCTTCTTGGGCAGCCTGCTAGTTTTAAGATGTTAGTCTAGACCTATAAAGCGCTAAATGTCTTGGGACCTATTTATCCAGCACTGAGCTTTTTTGGAGGTTTTCTGATGAAACAAAAGTTATAATCAGAAAACGTCAGTCACCAAATTGGAAACACTGCATTCAAAATATCTTGCAGCCAACAAACTTTCTTTAGATCCAAGACAGGAACCCAAAAAAGTTTGCCTCTATTCATTGTAACTGAGGACCCAGGAAGTATATGGTCTTCAGCCCTTAGATTGGTGCTGTGAGAAACTGTGGGGCTGCACCACGATGAGGCAAACCAGAGGAGAACAAAACTGCAGGTCCTAAAAAGCTGAGAGCTCTCAGAGCCCAAGCTGCACTGCAGACAACCCAGAGAACCCAATCCTGAGCGCAAGTGCCAAAAATCAGTCACAAATTTCAGAAAAGAAAAATTCATTTGTACTCAGACTTGTTCACTTCAATATCAGTTTTCTGCAGAGGTATTAGGATGGTATTTCCTGAGTAGTTTCCGAGTCGTGCCACAGAATATTGGGTGTGTTTGTGAAAGCTCTGTCACTCCTCACTCCCTGCAACTTCAGGGTTTTGCATGTCTGGAACAATCTTATTTTTTTCCGGTGTTTCATTAGCAGCCCCTTTCTGAGAAATGCCAGGTGGCACCATGCCCAGAATCGCTTGCCAGCTAATCTCAGAGGATTGGGCATTATGCCATTTGAATTAAAAGAGCTCAGCTCTAACTCACTGATAACATTTAGGAATCAAACCAATAAAATGGGAAAACAAAACGAATACAAATAACCTCTGAATGTACACAGATGATAGCTTTTAACTGAAAATGTATACAGTTGTGGAGGAAAAAAAAAAAACAACCAACCAACAAACCAGCAGAGGTCTTTTTTCCTAAACTTAAACCAGGAGTCAAGTGAGAAGAATCAGCTATGATTTCATTAGTTTCTGAAAACAGCAAAAAGAAAAAGAAAGAATTTGCACATTTAAGTACAGAGTTAATGTCATAGGGTTCCCTGCAACAGGGAGCTCAAACTTTAGGCAAGCTGTGCTACGCCAATCACCCCATGAAGTGCAGAGGAGAAAGAGGAAGAAAAGAATTTGCATTTGAAGGGAACAATGGAGTTTCCCCCTCAATCCCTTCATTCTGGCATTTTGACATGTCCTTCCTAAAATAAAGCTGACATTTAATTTATGAAGACCAATAAAATCATAAATAGCCAGTTAAAAAGTCTGCATAAATCCTAATGTTGTCCACATCAACAGTAAAACAAGGGATACTCCAGCATGTGCACGTAGTCGAGCGGGCAAGATCACAGACTAACGTTTTTGTAAATTATAAACTATTTTTCTATCACGAGTTATTAAGTTTTACAGGCTAGAAATTCCCACGTACAACACACCCCACAGGAGGGGTAAGGGAAGGAAAAACACAAGGCTAATAAGGATGTGACTATTAGGAAATAAAACAATTCAAAACCATTTCCTATAACACGGTTAAAGAAAAATATGGGAGGCAACTTTGGCTTATTGACTGCTGTCTTTATAAAGCATAACTGTGTTAATTTACATCTTCTCCTCTATTCTTTCAGAGACCATGAGTCAGTACAGGACAGCTATTTTTCCTTTCACTTCGTCATACATGTCTTGAAGCGTCAGATAGAACTGGTCTTGTAGTATTTTACAGCTAATTAACAGAGATAACAGCTAATCAAATTAAATAAATCATACAGAGAAAACTGTCCTTTTCCTACGGCATAACAACACCCAGGATATTTTTATAGGAGAAACAACTGAGAGAGGAGTTAGCAGGTCTCTCTCCACCTTACAAGCAAGGATAAAGCAGTTTTAACTTTGGTCAGAACAGTTCCCCAACAGCTCAGATGGATGAAGGCCCGCAAAAATCCCTTGCTTTTCCGGCTCTGTTTGCAAAGCACGGATATTAGCCATGGGCAGACACTTGAGCACCCTCCATACAAAGGCAGATATTTCCACAATCCTGTGTGAGATGCCTGCCCTTTCCCTGCCTTTGCCCCTCATGTGCCCTGCTGCCCGCAGGGGGCTGCAGGGACCTGCTCACCTTGTGCTCCCACGGCAGGAGGGGAAGCCAAGTGTCCACTGCGGCTGTGAGAGTCAAAAAGGAGCTCACACAGGCAGCTCTGCCCCTGCCCAGCACACTGCGTTCAGTGTCTGCCCTGAGCAGCCCTCGCCACTCCATGGCCCCAGCTCCACAGGCCTTGCCTCGAGGTGCCCACAGCGGCACCGGCAGAGCGGAGGCACAACGCACGGCTTGCGGCTAACACCCATCGCTGGCTCCTGCCATCCGCATCTTCTCCTGCAGACACAGCCTGACAGCCCATGCCAGTGGAGCGCAGGAAGCAGAGGAGCCTGGAAGTGAACCCTGCAGCACTCCTTTGTCCTTTCTCCTGCCATGGCTTGCAGAAATGACCACATTAGAAAGAAGTAAAAAAGATGATCATTATTGAAACACTGAATTGCATCGGCAATATCTTAATTACAAAACACACATTTCTTCCAGTGAGAATCACATCTGACTGGCTACTGACCCAGACAAATTAAGAAGGAAGGGACTAGCTTCTGAGGTGCTATCCATAAAAAGAAAGGTTTACTACTGAATTTGGTAGTTACTAATCATTCTGGGGTTTCTGGGGTGCCTCATCAATCCTCAGCAAAGCTTGCTTGTGACAAGACATGCAACAAAGCAAAACCAGAACCAAACCCTGCTCCAATGACAGCAGAGCAGATTGAACCTAGAAATTAATGAAGGACAAGAAGTGGAATTACAGATGACATTCGTACAAGGTCACTTCCACAGCACAGCAGTGTGTTTTCATACAGATTTTTTAGCTGCTGTGGGGCTGGATTAGTTACAGTGCTTACACTGACAAAGTTAGTCAGATTTTTAAATCATTCCACACATCCCATTTCTTTCAAGGGTATTAATACACCTTGCAGAAGTCCTCAAGTCATCAAATGTTATGGATAGCCAGAAACTACCCAGATTTGTCCTCTGTGTTATATCACATCCATCATCAATAATAAGCAGTCATATAAGATGAATTTGCAAGAAACACATGCACACATACAAACACATACGTATAATCAAAGTATATTGTCCCATCTGCATCTTTCTGGTACCTTGTTTTAGTCATACTTTTGATCAAAATACACTGTTGTTTTCCTCTACCAATAATATGGCTGGTAATTTATCAAATACCTGAATACCAAAAAAATTACGTGCCCTGAAAGATGTAAAGCATACCCACCGCAACTGCTTTTGCTTTGGCATGCTGGCCTTCCCCCCATCATGAACTGTGACAACAGACAGATTATAGTTTATGGACTTGAAGTAAAGTACCCTGGATAAACAAGACCTCTAGCTACAAGCAATCAGGAAAATCATCTCACTTCAAAATTTCTGACACTAGGAAACAGTAATGAAAAAAGTAGTAATAAAAAAAAAAATCAAAGTTCCTGTGAGAAGCAACCCAAGATCTGAACTTCAGATTCAATTACTCCCTAAGCCCTGGATTCACAGATGAGTCTGAACGTGGCAAACGTGCTCTCTCTAAAGACTACTAAAACAAATGTGACTTTATAATACAATTAAAAGCAAGCATCATTTTTCTGTCATTACATCAGAATTGCCTAAAGAAATCAACATTCCTGAAGCTGAAACACTCTAGCCATGCTACATGTGCTGTCAGAGGCAGGTTAAATCAGCTGGGAATCCTAAAGGTCTAGTATCTGCCTTCAATTTTCCCTGGCAGTTACTTCCTTAGCACTAAACTACAGTGAATCAGTACACTGCCAGGCATATTTCCTTTTCCTTCTCTTTTTGAGATACTGTCCTATGAAAATCCTAACTAAAAGAAATCTTTTGCAGGTGGATGGGAATTACTTCCCAGGCTACAGCCTTCAGCACATCACTGCACTACCTACCCACCAAAGACTTTTGCCATTAGATAAACATGTTCGTGTGTCCCTTGGTCATGCTTTTGTTTTGTCTCAGACTGCTTTCTGAAGGACAAAGCAGAAGACTGTGAACAGATTTGTGTAAGTGCTTTGGCATGGGAATGACTTCACACAGCAGCATTTCCATATCACCCTGATGGAGTAGGACAGTGTTGGTCCAGCAGCACAAACTGATGTCACACCAATTTGTTCTGTCTGGAGACAAAATGCTCCCCCCTCCCTATAGACCAAACCTGCAGAATCCACAGACACAGTTCTGCCTAAATCTGAAGAGATTAAGTGATAGCAAAAATGAACTTTTTTTCACCTACAAGACAAGCACAAAAAAATATCAGCAAAAAGCTACAGAGTTATGGTATGCACATATTTGGTTTGCACTTTCCTCCCTTTTGATAAACTTTTTCATTTTAGTCAAAAATAGCTTTCATGACAAGTCCTTGGTTGAAATCCTTGAAACTTTTACTCATTTGGCTCACTTAGATGAAAGCCCAAAACACAAAAACTTTTGTTTTCATGCCATCCCCAGCAAGCGGAACCAAAGCAAAGACTTGACGGCTATTTTATGTTTGAAATATTGGCTTCAAAGCAATGGGGACAGCACAGTGTGGGTGGGCCTGACACTACAGCTGTCTTAAAACAAAGAGCCTATATATTAAAAAAACCTCACAAGAGACAGGATTTACCCGGAAAAAATTACATCCAACAGAAATGAAGATGAGGAAGAGGACATGCATGCACATGTGTTCAGGGAAAGCAGGGGGGAAAGGGTAATGGTGCAGTTAAAAAAACCAAAAACAAACAACAAAAAGGTAGTGAAGAATGTTGTATCCACTTGCAGCTGTAACCATTTCAGTGGAAAGTATTTTTTAAAGAGCTTTCTGACTGCATTACACTATCAGTGCAGTATCATAAAAATGAGAAGAGTTAGAGCTAGTAATGGGGCAGCAAAGCACTCAGAAAAGGATTTGTATTCAAATGAGACATCCCATGCATCTATAAACTGACTTAGAATAACAAGATCCATAGGGTGAGTGAATAAAAACGTCGATGAGGTCGTTAAAGTTTAGATCATTCTTTTCATCTCTATAGTCCATTGCAATGGACTGGGAGTGATTTTGCTGTTTAAGCAACGGGAAGCAGCAAACATTAAAATATCACACCCACAAAATTCTTGTCGGCATGTATTATCAAAATAATAGCCTAATTTTAAACAGAAGTGAAATAGATGAAGGTTGCAGGGGCAAATCATTGCCACAATTGTGCCTGTGCCCAAGTTTGCCAATGGAGTTTATGATAGGTGAATATTTTGATTGCAACATCCATTTAAAACATTTGACAGGCTTCCAGGCACTGGGAGCTGTAAGTTCCCAGAGCCTAGATTCTCTCCTCTTACTGTTCCAACTGCTGAAGCCAGTGTGTTCACACAGAGCAGCAGTGTCTTCCTACGCCTATCCCAACAAAAAGGCTATCAGGAAGTAAATCAACATGAGCTCATTTCTGTCCCTCCCTCCTGGGACTGCACCTAACAATACAACACAGCTGGACACAGCCACCTCACCTCTGAAATGAAATGAAAACTGATGAAAATGTCACCTGCTGTTTTGGAAAGGCCACCACAGTGACAGAGTACACACACACTGTGCTTGAAAATGGCATTTCATCAAATCTCAGAGGTAAACTGGTTCACCTTTGGGACATAGGCATAGCAGATTTGAGATGAGAAGTGAGAACTGTAAAGACACACATCCATGGGATGCTGAAACCAATATCCTGACACCTCCCCCTCGGAAAAGACAGTGCTCTGGGTTATGCTGCAACATGTCAAAAAACATTTGGAGCCTCTCTCTTGGAGCTGGAATCTTGATAACCCGCACCACAAGTACCCACCACTCTCAACAGCCTAAGAGAGGTGTGGTTTTTTGGGCCAGCAATAAAGAACATCATCATCAGGGGCAGAAGCATGAGTTTAAAGCAAATCAGTATACCTTTGTATTATAAATCTCTCTTCTCTCACACACACACATGCACAGAAACTTGCTATTCGCCGGCTGCTCAACAAAATTATTTCTGTGTAGAAGCTGGGACCCTTCAACAAAGAATAACCATTCGTTGGGGACACAGGGATCTCCTTGATACCTAGAGAGAGAGGACAGCTGTAGCTCCATTTGGTCCCAAAAGGGCACTTCACTTCAGGGGCCCCCACACAGATGAAAGCTGCAAGTCTCTTTTGCAAACCTCTCTTTGTTTTGTTTTTCCCCTTTGCCAACTATGATGACTCCAGAGTCATTGATAACAAAAGCAGATGCTTACAGCCACATGGGAGGCTTCCCTGTATACAGTGGCTAGTGCATTACACTGCATTAATCACTCCATGACATCTACCATATGTATCACATTGATTAGTAGGCATTTTAAATCCCATCGACAGTGGTGGGATTAGATGTGCACAAATATTAAAATGTAGCCTCCTTCCCCATATGGTGATCATAAAAATGATTCTCTAAAACACAGGGGTTTTTTTCAGGATCCTCATTTCCCCAACTGAAAAGTGTGTGGATGGTTATATATTTTGCTGAGAAACAAAGATGAGGTTTTCATAGCACTTAATGCAATTGCAGGATCTATGATAAAGCCTTCACACTGTCTTTTATGTATTTTTTATGTATTTTAGAAAGCAGAATTTTCCTTCTATTTTGCGTATTTCTGGAGACAGTGCAAATATCTCTGTCATTCAACACAACTGACAACCTTGGTAGATTTCTCTGCTTTATATATCTAGAAAAGGGCTTCTGAAAGAAGAAACAAATATCCTTAAAATGACCACTGATATGTTCAGATCATTGCTACCTGGCCCTGGCGGGGGAAACTCAACCTGTGAATTGCTTCCTGCCATCCACTTAGTTTTGTTTGTTTTCCTCTGGTTCAGTATAGATTATTGGTCTGATTCACCGACTGCCTTTCATCCGACACCAAACCCTCCATTTCGACCATCAATTTTGCTTTCATCTGTGCTGAACCCAGTGCTGGGGCGTTTGATCTTCTATCAGCTCCATCCATAATCATTATTACAACTAAGGCCTGTTAGTGCTGGTATAAATGGTAGGTCATTGGAAAATTGTGGGTACTATTTACAGACTAAGCATTTCCCTGAAATTGCAAGTATGGCTTTAGTAACTCACACAAACATCAGTGCATTAAATGGAACGGAATTACTCATCAGCTGAGACCAAGACATCCTCAATAAACTTGTATTAGACATCCATGCACAGCAGAATCTGATTATCCTATGCTGATGGAGGCACAGATTTCATCCATCAGATAAGGATGGGTATAACACATGAAACTTTTCTGGTGATGTAATTTACAAAGAAGACTTGGTATATGATGCTGTCTGGGATCTGGCATTGTTAAAACAAAATCTTGAGGAGATGACTTCCAAGAAAATACGTTTTATAAACATCACCTATTACTGCAAGTTCTGCAGTGCTGACTTCCAATCACACATTCATTTCCTATGCCAAGCAGAAATGTGAAATCTTGTATTATTATCTGACTATAACTTCAGGGGATGCTGGGATTCAGCTGCTGTAACTAACGAAGCCCATTTTTAGCGTTCATTTACTGTCATAATGGGAACAAGCTGTTTTCTTTACAAGGCTGATTTCATGCTCGGCATGGCCTACTGCAGTATATTCATGAGGAACAATAAAAGTAGATAAAATTGTCACATAAAATCCCTGATCTTTCCTACAAATAACTAAGGTGTCACAAAATCAGATAAAAAAGCATTTTTTTTAAATGAAACACTAGATAAAAAACTAGACAGCCTGGTCCATTTTTGCTGTACTGCAGCATGCACAGCCTGCTGGGTCTCCTGCCCATCTGCCTCGGGATCCAAGCTCTACCGTGAGAGACAAACAGGACTGTTTGGCTCAGCCACCCCAATAGATTAGGGTGTTTGGGATCTGTGCGTTGGCAGGGCTCCAGGAGGCTCTGCAGCACACTGGGGATCTGGTAAGAGCAAACACACGTCAAGTCTCAAACCCCCCCTGGCACAGGGTAACAGGTAACATGCAGGGGCATCTCTCCACCTTCTTTCCCTGCCCTCCCCAGCCCAAATGGACAAGAAAAGACAACTTTGCAAACAACTTTGTATAGGGCTAACTTTTTCTTAGCACATTTCCTCAGAAGATAGGAGCTTTTCTGAAGGATAATGATGAACGATCTTAGGGACAACTCAAGTTTTTTGGAAGGCTGAATTCACAGGCACTGACTGCCCTTAAACTGACGAGCAGCATCAAAGGTCTGTCTCGTCCAGAACCTCCTTCTCTTCATGTCATGCAAAGAACTGCTGGGGCTACAAACTCAGTGCTGTGTTTCGTATCATTGTACTGGTAGCAAATTTAAGCACAACTCCCTAGACAGCACTCCTTGTGCTGGAAAATGGGAGAATACAACATTTACATTTGGTAACAACATTTACATTTGGTAACATTTTTCTCCGTTCTGGCGCAATTTGTGCTTTGCATGACAAAACAACACTGCATGAAAGACAGCAGCTGCGGCTGTGCCAACTCTCAAGCATGCCAGTGAACTCTGGATAAGTTTTAATTTCACACTGAAGAGCTTGTTAAGTCTCACTGAGACCTTCCTATAAAGTATTCCATCTGATAGATTCTGCCAGCTGAAAGCTAATCACATTGAGGTAAGCCCTTGCTGCAGCTCTCGAGAGAAGTAGGAGATGCATCTGGAAGCATGCACACATTTCTCCTTACATATCAGCTACTGCCTCACTGGCTGTTACATCTATACCATAAGCATCTTCACAATCCTTTCTCCTTGACCAGAAGTAATTGCAAAGAAAGTGGCCTGGGAGGTGAAGGACTGATGTATGCTTGGACAACCAACACAATCATACTCCTGCAAGCAAGCTATGCCTTGACTACTAAATTCCTCAGCACCTGTAATTATGAGTGAACCCCCAAAGCAAAAAATCCCATTTGTGTGCAAAGATTAAGTATTAGTCTTTGCTTAGCTATTTTTTGATTATTTTCTCATATTTAAAATGGGCAGAATAGTATTTTCATACTTAAAAGAAATTCAGATATGGCTTTGGAGCAGGCTGCTTTAAGTTGTTTTGTGATATATTTGTAAGCATGAGTCAAACATAAATAGATTTCCTAATGGATGCAGGATGGCACCGAACATTTGTTACACTCAGAACAGATTAGTTTTACTTTAAAGGGAGCAGAGGCAAAGCCGACACATCACACACAGCTACGTAAAATGCCAATCTCCAGCCCAAGAGGTATGAGATTTGCTGCTATGCACCTCTTACACCTGGGTTTTCAAATAGCTGGGTAGTGGAGCCAAATGCCTTCACAAATTTTGTTGCACTTGGAACTTCACTTAGCTGCACGACCAGCAATTTGCTCGCTGTTCAGACCCTTATCAGAGACCTGAATGGCATCTTGCTTTATTACTCAGCAGAGTTTAGCCTTGAAAATCATTTTAGAGTACCAAGGGAGGTGCAGGAGAAGTTGTCAAGATGCTTTAGCTCCGATGGCTATGATCTAGGATTTCAATCTGCCTTTGAAACAGCATGATTCCCACACAAGTCCAGCATGAGAAGTCAAGCTCTGTTGTTCAGTGGCACCACTCCTTCCCTAGCAGCAGACACTTGGAAACGGCAGAAGGTGCAAAACCCAACTGACTCCAAGTTCTCCAAAACATTAGAAAAACACGAATCTGAAGCTTGCAGCTGCATTTTATCAGATTTATCCATATAAATAGACCAAACCCAAAGTGGATCCAGACCTGAACTTTTCACCTTGTGTCCCTCCTGTGACGAAAATGTATCTCATTTTCTTACTCAGACCAGAAATTCTTTAAAGACTTATATTATATTTCTAGCTAAGGAATGACGCTCTCACCAAAACCCTACTGTGCTATGGTGCCTAAAATAGTTAGCCCACTAATACCGTCCAGGTTTGGAGGTTACACTCTGAACAACATGTTTTGACTGAATAAGGATTTTTTAATAATCTTTTCAGTTTTCTCCCATCATTTATCTTCTTGGAGCATAAGCACTCTGAGCCTGGACTGGTTACAAATACCAGTGAAGAGAACACTGCTCTCCTGTGGGCACTAGCAGAACATCATTAAAGAGAGGAAGAGATGTTCAGGAGGATATCACAAGTCTTTTGTCTGGTCTTCAGTGTATCATATACCTTGGAATGTCTCATTAACTCTTGGATAAATATCTCCCATACCGCATAATAAAATTACTGATGACTGATCAACTACCCTTCTTTATCAAGCCCTGTCTTTCATCAAAACCAGACATTTTCACAGTGATTCTGCAGTGTTTCTTTCCCCAAACTTAAACCCAAAACACCCCCCTTTCAGATTCGGAAATTGTGAAATTTCAGACACCATTTAAAAAAAAAAAGTATGAATCGCATGGAAATCACACGCACTAAACACAAACATTATTAGTATGTAGGTTTTGGGGGGATTTTAGACCTCAGAAGTTGGGAGTTTGGGTTTAATTAACACATTTTGCTGGAGCCAACTCTCTTTTAGTTGTCCTAGTGTGAAATGAGGGAGATGCTGATTTTCTTGTTAAAGAACAAGTATGGATAATGTTACTGCTTTCCAAGTTCTATCTCAGAAAGTCAAGCTCAGACACCTTCATGCTGCAGTCACCACTGCGTTCAGTGTCAAGGTAACAAGAAAAGACAGCACTGTCTGATGCCTGAGCTACTGCATCCCACTTGACTGAAGCCAGCCTGCACAGAGACAACACAGGGATCTCCCAGCTGGTAACACAATCCGGTTAGTTTCCTTTTAACAAGCCCAAGGTGATTTTACAGGTTTTTGCAATAAATATTTATAGGCATATGTCAGTTCTTTAGACTTATTCAGATACCTAAACAAGTTCAAAGCATCTCCTGACAAATTCCGAATTCTGAGGGACCTACCTCCTTGACAGCTGAAAGGGACAGGCAGCTCAATACAAAGGTACTGCAAACAAAAAGCACCACCAGAGCTTGCTATAGCCACAACTGGCTACTGTGCTGTATCCAAATGGAAGATGGGCCATGCAGCTCAATCACTCTTAAGCGGGACAACTTTCTTTAAAATTAGTGGAAGTTGTGAGTGGATGGCAGGATTCACCATCTGTTTTATTTTTCTTCTAAGTCTGTTTGAAAATCCATCCAATTCAAAGCTTATTTTAATTGTTTAGTTTTGTGGAAGCAGATGATTAAGCTTCACAAAAAGCAACAGTCTTGACTCGTAGGAGATGGTTGAAGCAGACTGCTTTTAAATGAAGCAACAGCTTTCTAGACCAGTTCTGGAGAGTATCTGCTGTGCCACTCGTTCACTTGTTCTCTGATGATTTTTTTCCCCTCAGCTTAAATTTATCACTAGCTTATTTTTCTTGCTTTGGTAGTGATGGGAGTCAATCCTACCAGAGTCAATCCTACCACAAGATAGCTTTTATTTATTACTAACCTTACAACTCTTGACAGCAGTAAACTTAATGTTTGTGTAAAATGCACTTACAAATAACCAGTATTCTGCTCTACAGCCATACAAAAATAGAGGAAGCCTAACGTATGAAAAGAATAAGCAAGTCCTCAAATGAGGTGCTGTGTGTATTGACAGGGTACAATCACTGGAAAGGAAAAAGTGTAAAGGAGTTAAATTTTTCCATCAATGAATCAAACAAATTCAGATTTCCCAGTTTCTTAAATTACTTGAGATATATGCCCCCACCCCTCTTACCAAAGCTTCAGTGCTGCAGCATGTCCTCCAAACAGCTTCTTACAGGCCCCAGACTTACAGTATCTACACAAGAGGTGCAGAACTCATATGTGCAGAACACTGTACGTGGTATTTAAAAAGAAGATTCCTGATCCTTGATCCAACCCTGTTGCAAACTAAATTAGGAGTAACACTGGCTACACTGCTGTGCAGGATGGTCCCAGGTACTGGTTTGGAGAACCTACTCTTACGTTAGCCCATGAATATGCAACACAAAAAACACTGGATTAAAACAACTCCAGCATAAGTCTGGGTTTATATAAATCACAAGATGACTTTAAGCTGGCTACCTGCACTGAGAGCCAGGAAACAAGAGCTCAGCCCTTCACAGAGGTCTCTCTTGCATTTGTTCCTGTGCTGCTGCAGATGCAAAAGCAAATCCTGCTGAAGGGCAAAGGAAACCAAGGGAGCATCAGATCTTCATTTATGCTAAGCAGAGAGGAGTGGACTCTCGTAACAACAGATCAGCTGTGTCAACCAAGAGCTCCTCTCATCATCACCATGGCATCATCCGTCCCTGGTAGAAATCTTAAACTACCTTAATTACAAAGTGCCATGGTTTTAATTTGCCGTACCTGCTAAGAGCAATCAAGGTGCAAACATGCTCTACACCCAACTCAGCAAAAACAAGTATAAAGTTACAGAATCAAAAATAATTTAGGCTGCAAAATGGAAGTCAATGGCACCTGGTCCGACCACCCACTCAAAGAAAGGCTCTGACAACCTAGGTATGAGCTAGCTGCTGCACTGCATGCAATAAAACCAGAAAACATCAAGACATCAAATTCCAGCATTCCATTTAGTGGAATGGCTATAGTTGGCTACATCTAGTTGTGAAGTCTCCATTGTCCTAAAGAGAACTATCAGATCCACTTTCTTCCACTGAATGGTTCTCAAATGCAAGGGACATATCATTTGAATGGCTGTTTTTTTCTAACCAAAGACATCCATTACACCCAAGAATCTGCAGCTGTTAAAACTGCTTAGGCTCCTACACTGAAATAGCTGTCTGGCTACTCAGAAGCAAAGGGTGAGACTTTACAGGGTGGTTAAAAGGGAGCCCAAATTTAAACATGAGACATAAAAAAAAAAATACGTAACACTTGAGCTGAAAAAGAGCTGACCAGAAAGGAATTAGGTTTTTGCAAATGAGAGAATTAACGTAGACAGTGATCAAATTATGGGTGAAAAAAAAGAGAAAGAGCAAAATATCATTAATGATTGTACTTTTCTTGTTTCCAGACTTTGAAAGCATTTCAATAAATACTAAATGACAGGGGTGCTTTGGAGATAAATGACTTTTATCCCATCTGTCTCTCTCACTGCATGAGTTTAAAATGGTAGTGCTTCTTAGTACTATATATAAAAGGTAGGGACTTGAGGGACTTGCTCACATCGCTAAGGCAAGTGAGTATCTCCAACAGTTTGCAAAGTTTATTCAATTCACATTTGAAGTTCTCCATGCAGGCCTTCTGAAAGCATGCAATGTGTGAGCAAATGGCAGAACAAGTGACATAATCCTGCTTTTACTAAAAACAATGGATAGCTTCCTGTTTGCTCCAAGAGGTTGCATGTAGCCATGAATATCTGGTTGCTTTACGGTCTGCCTATCTGATTTGCTTAAAACACATTTTTTTGCTTTAACATCTTTCTCTCTGTGTCTTTTAAGAGTGTTAAGAGTTCTGCCTGAACCTTGGTAGTTATTTCATTACTGTACTGCCAATTACTGCATTAAGCATACAGCTTTCTGGATCTCAAAATTGCTTTAGAGAAATTAGTGTATATCCCTTGCTTATTACACCAACCAGACTTTGTGATTTCCTGTTACAGCTGCTTTCCTAAGGTATCCCTCAGTTAAACTGTGTAATTACACTAATTCTGTATTCTCCCACAGCCTAGACTTATTTCCTGATGTCTTTCTCACCATTCAAGTTTTGCTGTAATGACAGCAACAGACCTTCAGCCGACGTCTCCTCTGCCACAGGGAATATATCCTGGCATGAAGGGCTGGGGGCTGACTTCCAACCAGGGGTGACATGGGCTGGAACCAAAACAAAAATGCCCACATCCACCTGTTCTGCATATGGACCCTGTGGTCTCCAGCCAGAAGGGCAGGATATTTCACACATAAACCCAAAATGCCAATTGTGCAATTCCTTACAGAAAATAAGCCTCTGGCCACTCAGATTTAGCCCCATGAAACAGCTGCCAGTGCAGCAAAAATAACCCAGTGATCCTGTAGAGCATGAAACAGTGAAACAGTGAATGTTACCACATCGCATTGGAACCTCAGCACCATCAGATGAAGAGAAACCACAAATACTTCAGCAACACCTTTGGTGAAAGCTTACATTCAGCCATAATTAAGCACTGAAACAGAATGCTGCTATTTAGGTATTGTTTAAAATGTCACGCATTTAAAACGCCCACTTTTGAAAGGTCTCCTCAGGGCATACAAGGAGATCAAGTGTCTCACAATGAGGTTGCAGTTTGGACAGACGAGAAGAAATGTGACTGTCTGCAGTTGGATTTTTATACATAACCATGCAGCTGATACTTGCCCTTTTCAGTAAGGAAGGATGTCATTTAACTGAGAGTAACCCATGAAGAAAATTTCTGATTCCTCTGAGAAACTGTCTGGGTAGGCATATCTGGATCTGTGTTAAAGGTTAAAAAAATACTCAAAAGTCACACTTAAGTAAAACATTTGAGTTTAGAACCTTGCAAATGCCATGACCTGTTACATTTATGACATCTTTTCTATTTAAGCAGTTAAGAGTTAATGTCATAAATTAAACATTTCATATCAGAACTTATCCATAATCAAGCTCTTACAAAGACAAACTGATATATACCTGTTATGTACCAATTTCAGATCAAACCACTATTCAAACTCCATTGATTAAAATTTGTCTATGAAATTCTCATGTTTCCTGTGAATCTGAAATCCTTCAAAGGATTTTTTTTTTATTTAGACATAAAGTAAAATATTCCGATAAATGGATAATCAAGATTAATGTGCAATTGCTTACCATGACAACAGTTTGATTCTAATTCTCAATGTAAAGTTATAATTATTGCCATATTACTGCCATAAATGCAACACAATTTGGGATTACAACTTTCTCAACTTGGAAATTGCTTGTGCACACCCAACGGTTGAAGCTGTTTAATACAGTTTCTAGTCCTGCATAAAACCCTGTAACTACAGAAGCCTTTGGATTTTCCCGTAGTTGAACTCTTTATCCAGTACATTTGAATTATTTCAACTTGTCCCACCCTGTCCTGAATCCTTTCAGCTTCTACAGTAATGATGCATAAATATACAGTTAATACAGAGAAATTGGAAGCTATTTTGGAAAATGTCTTCCAAACCCTCAGCAATTAGAACAGTGATTCAGACTGAAAGGTGTAGCTCCCGAAACCCAAGTTTTCACGAATGTTTAAACTTCCTCTCTGCCCCAATTCTTCTCTTGGAAACCAGAGAGACCCTGCTGCAGCGTGAGCATCATATGGTTGAGGAGCTAAACTGCACCTCCTTAGCGAGCTGTGAATCTCACACAGAAATTTCAGGTGGTTCAGCTCTTGTCAACAATGCTGAGGCACCCATTGCATCTGCCCTTGCATTTCTGCTGATATCTGAGTAACTGTGTGCGTACACGAGCAAGGCTGCGTGCAGTTTTCACGCCTGAAGCTCTTCTGCTAATGCCGGTCAGCATTTGGCACACACCCCTAATGACATATTTTTAGGACTGTTGAGAGCCTTAGCACCCCTGCTCTCCTCTGCTAGCCATAACACGGTACCACAAATAGCTTAGCAGTTGGCAGCACTTTCTATGTCTCATAAAAAGTTACTTCTGATCACAGACCAGGCTTTTCTACACATACTGTTCTGTCCAAACAGGCAAAATATATTGTGGGTGTAATGCTATCTTTTTGGGCAAATATCCTAGACAGAATTTAACTTTTCTTTTTATTTTTTAATAGTTTGATCTAGAATTGCAGCCTGAAGACTCAGTATGAAATTGCAGCAAACATTTTTGTGTTACTTCTTTCATCTTGGCTTCTTCTATATTGTTTACAGAAATTCCACAGCAGCAGGGCTAAGCTTAACATTTGTTCTCATCACCTTTTAAGCTCCAAGAGTTATCTGTTGCATCAGATCCAGTTTTTACTTATAATTCTCTCTAAAACCACCTTGTATCTGTGAGTGGCCTTAGGTTTGAAATATGATCTGAAAGCCCACTCATATGCAAGAGACTGACTGAAAAATACTGGGAAACTACTCAGGCACAAAACTGTACTGGAAGGTAATCAATCTTGCCCTTATTCCTGACTTGTTCCTTTCAGCCCTCAGTTACACACAACCTTTTGTCTTCTCCACTGCCCACAGCAGAACCAAACCCATGCACAGTTCAGCTGCCTTTCCTTGAAGAGGGCCTGGGGAAAGCTGCTCCAACAATTGGCTTGCTGTTGGGAGAAACCCGTCTTCTAGCCACCATTAAAACATAACATCTGAAAAAAGGCAAAAAGCATCAGCCCGAAACAGTCATGGAAATATGTGTACCAGTAAAGTGGCTAGATATCTCAAGATAAGATCTATGTGATCATATTCCTGTGTTCTCCAGGTATGGAAATAAAAAACAGGCATCTGTCTTATTTAGTAAAATATGAGAATACACTGGAAAGTTTTACCTCAAGGTTATAATTATGAAAAGAGATTTTGCACAGCCTGGGACAACACTTCAAACTGGTAGTGCTTCCTCCAGTGTTGTCAAAACGTGAAATGAGAACACAGCCAAGACAAGGTCTGAGGGTGGCGGGGATTTAGAAAAATATAAGTATTTTCAGCTCAACATTCCCACATCTTTTTCAGCTCCGAGATTAACAGTATGTTGAGCTAAACTTAATAGAAAAGAACAAGGAGTTATGTTATTCAGAAGGCCACAGGGTAAAAGAGTTATCTGTGCCAACTCCAGCACAGACTGTGAGGGACCAAGGGAAACAGGCTATTTAACAGATCAAACATGTACCAACCAAATAACCACCGCAAGTGACAAGAAGCACCCTCCTGGTTAGTGCTCTCAGAGCACAGGTCAAGGAAGTTGCAGTGCCCATGGAGCATGAGATGCCTATGCCAAGGGCCACCAGTCACCTCTTGAGCAGAAAGCTGGCCACTGAATCCTGCTGCCAGGATGTCCTGAGGAATCCTGATTCCCCCTGACACACAGCATTCAGTATTGTGGGGACAAGCACTTCATTCCCTGAGCCAACAATAATGTAATGGTCCATGACCATTACCACAGTATCAATTTTCAAACAGATTTTTATAAATTTCCTATACACTGACCATATTTTTTGAACAAATGACTAAAAAGCTCAAACAGGTACAAACATCTTAACCACGTACTTATCAAACTCCTACTTGTTTCTCTTACATAATAAAAGCAAAACTGACAGTCGACCTGCAATTTCCAGGATTTACCAACGTCAACTGGTATAATAAAAACTGGCTGCAGTCTTCAGGACTACTTTCAAAAGCAGAGAAGTAACTTAACAGCCAGGGTCAAATCCTGAAAAAGTGACCTAGGATATGGACCATAATGCTCAAGTGGCAGTATGAAAGATGCAGTTTTTCTTTTCCAAGCCAGTGCCAGAGTGCGCTGATAGGAACTCAGCAGAAGCTGAGTCAATTCCTGGAGCTGACACCTCTCTCCAAGTGCTATGCACCCCTGCTCCCAGGGCAGCGCTGGACCTGCTGAGCCACGCAACATCTACCCACTCACCACTGCCTGTGCCCAGCTTGTGATACCAGCTTTGGGCACGCCTGCAAGGGGAAATGGAGACTCTTGCATTCATGGAACTGTACCGCTTTCAGACAGGAATCTGTCACAAATTCATTGATGCTTTGATTGAGTTGTCAGAGGCAAGAGAAAGGCACGGACATTCAACACCTCCTTTGCTCAAAGTAGGCACCCCTGAATTTGGATCCAGCCCCTGGAATAAGCTCCCACACTCCCTCCTGCTGGACATGAGATCTCCAGTACAATCGTGCTGTGCTCCAGGAGACATTATCAGGCCCCATGATTGGACTGCACACTTTCCAAACTCATGCTCTTGTGCATTCCTGGTTTAGAAAGTACTTCTTCAGTGACACTACACAGTTGAAACAAATAGTAACAGGTTTTTCAAGGAGTTTATCTGAAACATATTTGCATTACATTCCGCAGGGGATTATGCAGCACAGATGGAGATAAAACAATCAAGAAAGTTCTTTATGCCAGATTAGTAAGGAGGGAGACATGGTGCCCACAGCCCTACCCAGAAGCTATACAGATCTACATACAAGACTCAGGGTGGAGATAGAAAGTCACATTTCAGTCGGGGATGAAAAAAAGAAGATACCATACAGAAAAAAAATGCAGTTTATACAGGTTGCTACTCTGTGAAACCGGGAAATGACAAACAAAAAGCCTCGCAAAATAAAATACAATACACAATATTCCAATTTGGGGGCGTGTTAATCATTTTAACTAAAATAATCATAAATAGTTTCAGTTATGCTTTGCATTTATGATCCAGTTTTACTAAAATGATGTGAACATATAGCCTCAAAGACTATTGAGTAATATATAAATATTCTTGATAACAAGGTTTATAGTTATTCTCTTTCTCTTGTTTGTCTCCAGAGAATTAAGTCAAGGTCGTTTTCAAACAAACATTGAAAAAAGCAAAGAATGTGCCTGAATCTCCCGCACTTAGAAATTCAAGAAAAGATGTCCTTCGAAATTCAAGATATTAATAACAATCCTTAAAAATGGTTGGTACATCTCGTCTTTTTCACTCTACACACAAACACACACACTGATACAATGGGTTGCTGGAGCAGCAGCTAAGGGACAAGACTGCCCAGACCATAGCTTGAGATAGAGAACTGGGCTGCTCCATTCCCACGGGAAACGCCAACTTGAGAAGACTGCACGTGCAGTTAATTCCAGTTAGCAAATTATTTTCCAACAACACTAACACTTCAAAAAAACTCTTACTCTGAAAAAAAACCAGACAGGGCTGCAATGCATGTAAATACAAAAACCCGAAGATTTTGAGATTGAGAATAGGAAGAGAACCTAAGCTGCATAAAAAAACCAGTATTTTGCCAAACAAATATCAATAACAAGAATGAAAAAACAGAGACGAGGGGACATATCTGTAATTTCTACCTCTGGAACTCACAAAACACTGGTTTCCAATATTCCTTAGTATTCCTTAGAAAGACTCGACCTACTGAGTTACAGCTAGTGTTAAAAACCCCATAATCATTTTACTTCCATCTCAAGTAAGATGAGCACAGATGTTCTGCAAAAAGACCATACAAGGAAGAAAAGAGGTGAAGAACATGTCTGTGTATTTTCTAACTGGATTTTGCCTATTGTTAAACTAATTTTCTGGCACTTTGTTTAAAGAAAAACAATATTTACAGAAAATTGTGGAGAACTGAACTTATTCAAGGAATGCTGCTTGTATCCTTATATCAAGGAATGCTGTACAAATCAGATTTTTCTTTGTACTGCTAGAATACTCACTGACTTGCAAACAGGAACAGAAAGGGTGACATCTCAATCTCAACTCAGGTCTTCACCTTACAGAGTGGGAAATTCTCACTTGCAAAGAAAATAAAGCCTAGGTGGATAGTCTTATTTTGGTATGTTGCGCACCTTTGGGGATTTTTTTTTCCACAGTATCCAATAAAATCTTCTATTAAATAAAAACAGGGAGTTTATTTCCTCACCTCCTTTCTCCACTTAACAGAAATATTATCATTCAATAATACTTCTCTTTAGAGATAAACATGGTAAAAATCTCTTTTCCCTTTTGCACAGTGTTGTCATTTGCTTTGAGACACATAACAGACTCACAGACCTTACTGTGGGACAAAAACATAACATCAATGTTTCTTTTATATTTCAACAGCTGATTAAATGCGTTAGGTGAAATTTATGTGAAATTTTAATCAAGACTAAGCTGACTTAGAGCTGCAGAGCTCACACTTTGGCAGGCCACGCTTGGCAACCGTACCCTCTAAAATCTATTTCAGCCACCAAAAGGAGATGTGAGGCACGAAGCCCCTTGTATGCCACACTCTGCATTACATCTCATGTCTAAGTTGCTCAGGTTGATGCTGGATATTTTCCAGATACACATCTGAATACTCATATTTAAGGGTGGCTTCAGCACTGATACTACACAGGAAAACTAAAAAAAACCCAACCCCTTGTGTGGCCCAAGACTGTAAAGACAGAAACCAACATTTTGAGCTGTAACAGGAAGCGGCTGATAACTGCATAGCATTTGGAGGAATGATGGAAAGCAATTGAAGAGAGGCATGGAATACATGAAGATTAATTAGTCTCCATTAGCCAAGCTATTTTCAGTGACAGGATAAGAGACAATGGGCACAAATGGAAACAAAGGAGACTCCATCCAGACATCAGGAAGCTCTGAGTGTGACCGAGCACTGGCATAGATTCCCCAGGGAGGCTATGGAGTCCCCATCCCTAGAGATGCTCAAAGGCCATTTGGACAGAATCCTCGAAAACAGGCTCTAGGTGTCCCTGCTTAAGTAGGGGGGACCAGGTGACCTTCAGTGGTCCCTTCCAACCTCGACCATTCTTTAATTCTGTCACTTGCATTTCCCTGTGTATTCTATGTACATCCTTCCAGACACATTGATGGTTAGATTCCTGCCAAAATTAAGACAACGGTAGGTGAAAACTAAGCACCAGAAATGCAGTTACTGAGTATAATTCCAATCAAAGACCCAGACTGTGAATACATGGATGAAAACAGAAGCAAGCACTGATACTTTGGTACAAGGCTTCATTTCTCAAGCTTGGACTGAAGCCCAGGCCAAAGTGCAAGAGTTAATATAATTCCCTTACAATGTAAAAATTAATGTAATAGACCACTGTTGTGCTCATGTGAAAGAGGATATAAGGCAGACTTTGTGAAGGAGAAAAAAAAAAGATGACCTAAAATGTATAAAAATTAATACTGTGATTCAGACTAAGGGAACTCCAGCTAAGAACTGGCTGACGCGAGGCTGACAGACCAAGCGGTGAGTGGGGGGTGAGACATGAGCAGAGTAATGAGAAATTCTGGAAGTTTGAGTTTACAAGGCTTGCTAAAAGCACACCACAAAACTTGTATAAATGTGCACTTACTGCAAAAACCTGGCGCGCAAACTATCCTCTTGTGCTGTAAAAGATGCTTGTTGGGCAAGTCTATTTCAACCACCAAGAAATACAGGATAGAAATCACTGAGCCAAAGCCCAGCTTGCTGAAGCAATTACACAGACCTGCAGGGCTCTGCAGCTGAACAGCCACGGTCCATTAATGAAGAGCTGAAGGATCCATCCCCTAAGGTGACCAAAACATAAAAACAATCTCCCAATCAGCCAAGACAACAGTTACCTTAGGACCGTGAAGGATAATGCTCTCTCAGTGGCAAACTCTGTTGCACATGCTCTATCAGGTAAATTCCCCAAATGCAGCAATGGGGCCATGGCTTCAGTGCAGCGAGGCTCCCACCCACAACACACAGCACAGAAGATTATAGAATAATGGAATCACAGAATATGCTAAGTTGGAAGGAACCCATCAGGATCATCAAGTCCAACTCCTGGCCCTGTGCAAGACATGCTGTCCTCTCCTCTGAGAGAGGTTAAAGAGCAACCCGGGACCAAAAGTTTTCTTGCAAACTTTCTTGGTAGGAGTTGAATGATTTTTTGCTGTGTCTACACAATTCTGTGAAGATGAACCACTGGCAAGTCACTACGAAAGAAAGAATTCATGTATAGCCTTGCTGTAAGGTATCTTGAGGGGAGGGGGAACGGAAGGGAAAAGGAAGGCAAAAGCCTTAAGGAAGCAAGGACTGCAATCACTCAAGGGTTATTCTTTCCAAAAAAAGATTCAAGACAGTATTTGTAATGGCAATAAACACTTTAGTTATAGGCTTACTGTATTTCAGATTAGCAGATATGTTAGCAGTCTGTCATACAATAGCTTTAGGGGCCGAATAGTTTGCTCAATTCAAGAATCTACTCTGAGACCCACAGGAGAATAAGTAAAACAATTTGAGCCAAGTATTTGTGTAAAATACTTATTTTGCCAGCACCCTAAAGAAAATAAGCAGAAAAATCTCAAGTTGCAACTTAAACATGAACATCTATTACCGTTTCCTTGCGGTCTATAAATCTAATCCTACTGCCCGTACATTAGACTTAGCCATGCCTTCTGCAACTTCTCAAGTGTCCTCTCTTTTAGGAAGCCTTAATCTGTATTAGCTTTTCTTCTTCATGTGAATTTAAGGTGCAAAACTGCACGTTGCTTCCTGAATTTATGTCTTTGAAAGACCTTACAATCACTTTTAGTTTTCTCCTTTTCCTAATGTAATATATTAACATAAATCAAATCAAAGAAGTGGGGTGGCAGCTATTCTGTGACAGATTCTGATGATCAGCAAATTTATCACAAAGCCAAAACCAGAGAAGTTCAGTGAAAGCAATTTCAGAGAAAAAAAGGGCCATCATCCCTTCTGAAAGCTCTGGTATTCTGCTAGTGTCAAATTACCAAAAGATGAAAATTGGTTTTGATGCTAAAGTTGTCCTTGATTTTAATTGGTTTTCTGCAATGCTGGCCTTTTAAAGCCATTTTTTGTTAAAAGAGATAGGTCTCTCCAATTCCCAGACTTCCACTCAGAAAAATGCTTGAACAGTCCATTCTGAGGAACATAAAGAATGCTTTTTTTTTAATGGTTAGATCTTCCATCTAGTACTCATATTTATGAATTTATGCATCTTATGCCCATGTAAGTGCAAATCTCTAAATTTGAAACATTTGTGAAAATGACACCACAGTCTAGTAATAAAAAACCCAGACTACTTAGCATCATTCTTAGATAAATAAATTAATAATGGAAAAATAACCTATCAATTATAAAAATAGTATCAACATAACCACTTACTGCATCCTTAGCTGTATCCTAAGTCTACAATTAGCTAATATTAAAATTCCTTTTTCTCTTTATTTCCAGGCAATGTTTCCCTGTGGTCAACAAACAGTACAGAAGGAAGGATTAGAAAGCTATCCCACAGAAAGCAGCGTGAATGCTTATTAACCTCAAAAGACTGACTCAGAGGAAACTAAATTCCAAAACTTGACACATCCTACTTCTTGTATCCCAACCAGCTCTGTGGTTTCCACCATGATTTCTCATTCTCCAGCAAAAACATCAAACTATTTGGAACCAGATGCAGTCCAGACAGTAATGGAGATCCCAAAACACAGCTTTTCTGAGCCATGGACAGACATCATCATCCAAGACTGGGCTTACACAGAGAAGCATGGTTAAAAGCAGATGTTATTCTACTGCAGATGCAAGGGCTTTGAAGTTTCCCAACTCATTTAAGAAGGTTGCTACACAGTAAGAATGCTGTCAGAATGCTGTCATATGCAACAGTGACAGAGCTGCTCACAAAACATCCGAAACCACGTCTTCAAAATTCTCTGCCTGCCCTTTGTCAGCAGGACACAATGAGGCATCCATTTTTCTGAACATAGTATCTTCCAATGACTTAAAAAGTAAGAGTGATTAAAAAATTTTTTTTCTAGGATACTACAATGCAAACTCCTGATCTGGTAAGATGTTTTTGAGGCTTCCTGCTTACTACAGCTAAAGCATTAAACCCAGTTATATTTTCTCTTAAAAAAACAGGTTAAGTCACATGAACAAAAAGCTTATAAAAAAACAATTAGTTCATCATTTAACAAACACTACAGTGATGAAAGTTGTCAGACTGGAAGTCAATATAAATATCCTTTAAACAAAAGTACGTCAAAAGTGCTGAACAAAAAAAAAAAAAACAGAGAAGATAACTGTATATTAAAATATATTAATATTGTATTGTCTGTTCAGCAGCTGCTTGCAAAAAAAAAGTCTCAAAACATTCTAACAATTAAAATAATTTCATATTTTCAAGGAATGAATGGAGAATACATCTCAAAGAGATTCAGCTTCTATTATCTCTGTAGTAGGAGCAGGAAATAGTCATGAATGGAGGTACAGATGGTTATTTGTGACCATGAACACACAAAGTTCACCATGTTCTAGAATGTGCCATCATCTTTTGCCTGAAAAACATGCAGAAAAAGCTAACAAAGGATGGCTACACTTAGGAGGTCAAATCATGAAACAATCACCGAGTTTCATGAGATAGCTTATCATGTTAGAATATTTCCAGCTACATAAATAATGGAATAACGGAACCATACAATAGGACCTTAAAAATCATGTAGTTCCAATCCCCCCACCACGGGCAGGGGCACCTTCCACTAGACTAGATTACTCAGAATGCCATCTAACCTGCCCTTCAACACTTCCAGGGATTGGGCATCCACAACTTCTGTGAGCAACCTGTTCTAGTGCCTCACCACCTTCCCACTACAGAATTTCTTCCTCACGTGTAATCTGAATCTCACCTCTTTTAGTTTAAAACCATTCCCTTCTGCTCTATCACTATATGCCTGTGTAAAAAGTCACTCTCCTTTTTTATAAGCTCCCTTCAAGTACTGGAAGGCTTCAATGAGGTCTCCCTGGAGCCTCCTCTCCTCCTGGCTGAACAACCCCAGCTCTCTCAGCCTGTCTCCACAGCAGAGGTGCTCCAGCCCTCTGACTGTCTTGATGTCCCTCCTCTGCACCCACTCCAACAGGTCCATGTCCTTCCTGTGCTGGAGACCCCAGAGCTGGATGCAGCACTGCAGGTGGGGTCTCACCAGAGCAGAGCAGAGGGGCAGAATCCCCTCCCTCGCCCTGCTGGCCACGCTGCTTTGGATGCAGCCCAGGACACGTTTGGCTCCCTGGGCTGCCAGTGCACAGTGCTGGCTCATGTCCAGCCTCTCATCCACAGGAATCCCCAAGTCCTTCTTCACAGGGAAGGACTGTCAATGAGTTCTTCTCCCAGTCTGTGCTCATGTCTGAGATCACCCTGATGCAGCTGTAGGACCTTGCCCTTGGACTTGTTGAACCTCATGAGGTTCCTGTGGGCCCACTTCTCATGTTTGTCCTGGTCCCTCTGGATGGTATCCCATCCTTGTGTTGTGCCAACTGCCCTGCTCAGCTTCCTTGTTGAGGATGCACTCAATCCCTCTGTGTCACTGATGAAGATACTGAAGAGCAATGATCTCAAGACAGAGCCCTGAGGGACAACACTGATCACCAGCACTGGTCTCATCTGGACATAGAGCCATTGACCACAACTGTCCAGCTGTGTCCATCCAGCCAAGCCCTTATGTACTAAACAATCCACCCTTTAAATCTATCTCTCTCCAATTCGGAGATAAGGATGTCGTGTGGGAAAGGAAAGATTGTCCTCATCCATTTAAGACTAAATTTAAAAGTGAATTCTCCCAAGTATTCTTGGGTTTCTAAGTTCAGCATTTAGAAGGTTTCTGATATGGTCAGGAATTTCATGTTTATACTAGCGATGACTGCCTTCTTTACAGTAAACATTTACCACAACCTCCCATGGCATCTAAGCCATTCTGTTAACCACAGACATGTTGCATATCACTATTTGTGGTAACAATCTGTTTGCATTCATAGTCTCTTATTCTGGTTTATCAGTGAACCTCTGTCACACAATGCATATTCCTATCAGTGGTTTTAGGTTTTTCATTTTTTTGTCTTGTCTTTCTTAGCTTGTTTCTTCCCATTTTTTCAAGCTTACAATTAAAAAAACCCTCAAACATTCAAAGACATAAAATGATATGGAGAAACAAAACTATGATATTGTGAAATTTCAAATAAACATAATCTAACAGTTCTGGTCGCACTTTTATGCTCTCAGGTCCCTGATATTCCAGAAAATAGTTTGTTACAGGTCTCATATTTTTATCTGCACACACAAATGCTACTATGCTTTTTTAATAAACATGATAATTTTAAACAATATTTTTTAAAATACTAGGAAAAGGAGAAATAATTTATTCAGCACCAGTTTAATGAATCCAGTACATCAGTACATCTCTTTTCATCCCTCTAATGAATCGGCAATTCACTGAGGCAAACAGTGCTTACTGTCCTCTTTTCTGCTTTCCCAAAGAGATCTGGCAGAATCAGACTTCTGCTTTGCCATGGTCAGCCAGACTTGATTCTTCTGACAGCAAAATCCCTGATGATTGAATTAAGAACTTCTAAATGAAAGCCAGCCAGATGATTAAAGCTGCTTCTGTTAAAACAAGGAGAAGTACTTAATTTGCCTAACTCAGTACCCATGCAACAGCCACAGAGTCCATCAGCAGCTCACACAAAGAGATGAGATGCAGCATCATCTACCTGAATGCAAGCAAGTAGGTATCAGGAGGGTGGGATGGGCCAGGGAGTAGATTTGAGAAAAGGGAGATGGTGATTTAAGTAGTACAGGTGTCGACCCTCAGTTTTGCCTCCCCGTTCTGTCAGATGCTTTGCCCTTGAGGGGGGCAAAGAAAGCCAGAAAGAAATCATTCCGCTTAATGGTCATTGCCTGTTCTGCTGCTGCTTTGAGCATAAAGAACTTGTACTAACCATGTGCGCTAAAAGTAAACAAAGCAATTTTTTTTTGCAATATATTCTTATTCTAGGGTTTAATCAATTTTTACGCATTCCCACTGTCCTTTTCCAGTTCACAAAGATTGCTTCCCTCAGCTTTTCTAACAGCATTGCTTTTGGAAGCAGCACAAGCTAACCTGGAGGCTGTCCTGTTTGGCCTGCTGTGCTCTTGCAGTAAATTTTGAGAAAAAACACTACATCAGCACAATTTCAGAACTCAGGTTCCTTTGCAAATCACAGGAAGCAAAGAATTTTGCAAGTTGGCAAATCATCAGAAGGACATCACCATAGTCAGGAGTGCAGCAGTTAACAGATCACAGAGAAAACCCTGAGGACACTGAGGGATGCATTTCCAAGGACATGCATGGGTTTCACCACCAGAACCAGATAGTGAGCAGACTTTTAAAATGCTGCTTTCTAAATGAAGGCCAATGGGATTTTTCCACCCTGTCACTCAATATTATAGAGTTAGCAAACATTTTAAATTGATCTATCTGGTTGTTCCCATCCTTCAAATAACCTCTGTTGACCTATCACTCTAGGCTGTATACTGCAAACTCCACATTAAAACACTGCTGGTTTCCTCTGCAAATTAAACAAAAGCCTTCTAACTGCACTTTAGCCAATACAGCAACAACACAGATGAAGTCTTTTAGTCAACAGCCTTTCAAAACACACACTTTTTTGTCTCTCAGAAAGTGTTTAAATCTGAAATACTACATCTCTTCTTAAATCCTGGAAAGCGTTCAGCTTCCCTTCACCATCGCAGTTCATTTATCTTGCAAGAAGTTTCCGAGTGCTTGCTACAGAAAATAAATTTTTAAAACGCACAGAGAGAGACAGAAAATGTCATGGTGCCTGACACTGGGCTCTGGACCTGATTCACCCAGGCTGCACCATGGAGAAGGCTGCACTCAGACCCATACTGGAGCCATCGTTTCAGCTGGCCCCTACTTTCACAGCTGGAGTTGTGAAAGTGTAAACAGAGGCACCACAAAATTATATGCTCATTTTATTTAGGATTTTACAAGTCTTTCTCCAGAGAACAGTTCTATTTCTTTCTGACCTCTACCACAACATACAGAAATTTTCAAGAATGCATCTAGATACAAAAGACCTTCTAAGCTAAAGTTATACAGAACTCAATGAGAACAGACAGACCCCTATAGTGATATTTTTTTAAGTTCTTCTCATATTCACCTCAGTCCCATTTCTGAAAACAGAAATCCTTGTGTTGAGTACCTCCTCCTGATCCCCTCCTCTCACAGGAAAAAAAAATAATTAAAAAAAAAGAGAATGCATTGGGATGTCTGGCATAGTCATGGGTAAGACACAGCTAAGGGGCATTTAGGTATGTTAGACAGAAAAATGTGAATATTTTTAAAGAGTGAGGTGCTCACTCTTTCCTCTGAGGCAGAATGGGAACACAACCTATAACTTTCTGTGGCCTTGCAAGTAAAATGTAAAAAAAGCAAAGTATCTGTTTGTGGCCACTAAAAACATCTTCTTTTTTTTTTTCAAATGAAGAGAAACCTCTACCTTCTGTGAAACTGAAAACATTCAACTTCAGCCTTTATCTCAATCTTCAAAAACCTTCAAAACTCTGGCAACAAAAAAATACAGAACCTTGTATGAATGTGGCCAAGTGAAGAAAATGCATGCAGCTCTAAGGATTGTGTAACACTGATATGACTTAAATGTAAAAGATTACCACCTAAATTTAAAAGGACTAGAGAGCAATATAGGTAATTAACCAATTTGAGGTGAATGCTCAAAATGCACACATTTGGGTGTGAGAGCCACCAAGGCAGGGGTGGGATTCAGTTTTGAGAGAACCAACTGTAAGCACTGGAAGGTAATGGAAAAGAAAAACTATCGTCTGAAAGGTCATTGAATTTATTTTCTGCTTTGCTGAGTGAGTTTTTCTTCTCTGAACTCATTCTGGCCAAATACAGATATCTACATAGGTTCTTGTTTTGCAGCATGATAATAAGAGAAAGTCTTTATGTATGAAAGTTGTTTGGTCACTGATTACAAAATTCTTTTTGAAGTTTTTTTCCTTCACTTAGCAGTAATTTCATTTTTCACCATCAAGCCAGCCACACCATCCTGTGAATTGTAATTCACTCATCACCAAGCAAAGGCAATTTAATCTTTATCTTATTAGTCAGTACCGGTTCCTCAGCTTCATTTATTATTTGTTCTGTCTGAAATACTTTGACACTGGATAGAATGAAGAATTAATATGGGGAATTTTCACAGATGCATATAAACATTTAATAAGGCCAAGTGACGTGAAGACTATGGACTGGGTCCAGTTAATTAGGGCCAAGATGTTGGCTTCTGCAAACTCAGCATGAGTATTTGCTGGACCAAGGCAGTCTGTAACACCTGTGAAACACATTCATTTTCAGAAATCTCAGAGATACTTCAAGCTGCTATGGCCAAAATGTTTTTTCAGCCTGATGTCAAGGGAACTGAGTGGTTTTCTGTCCTAGTTCTAGAAAGCCTTTCTTGTAAGCATCTCCTTTCCTCTTGAGACAAAACCAGCATGAGATGGCAACAGCCACAGCTGGTGCACTGACACAGAGGCAGGGACAGGGGAAGCTGGCATGTCCTCGGGTCCTGACCCCACACCAGCATCCATCTGATGGATCATTTCACTGCGGGGCTGACTGGGGATGAACCCGAGTTACCAAGCCTAGATTCCTACACACTCTTTTCCTATTTCCCTCCTTCCCTATGGTGATGGGCACCATACAGTGTCCAGTGGGGATCCTCAACCAGCTGACAACACGAATGCATGTAACTGACAAAGGGTGAGGAAAGAACAACAGCACCAGTGCCCATTTCTAAAATCACCAAAGAAACTGAGAAGCAGTTGGCAGCACTGAAGCATCTGCTTGGCACCCAGTTCTCATGCTTCATTTGGCTGCATTCCATGCATCTGTTGCCGTACAGGAAGGAAAGAAGGCAACTGAGATGGGGACACCTCAGAACATCAGAATTATTTTTGTCTTTCTAACATTTGTCTTTACATCAGAGGAGGTATTATTTTGTTTGTTTGTTTGTTTTCTTGTTGTGTTTTTTTTTTTTTTTTCCAGTACAAGGACAAATTTGACCAATCTGGCCAGGCTCTGGAGCAGGCTACAAAGAGACCTTGGGAGATGGTGGATACCTACTGACAATATGTATAAGGGCCTCAGAAGGCACACAAATTGGGACACCAATTTTTGTTAGAAGATTTGGGCAGGGGCAAAAGCTACCTTGAATGAAATTACTTCAAAATTACTGTGGTAACAACCCTCAGGAGGAATTACCATTTCTAGAGGGGAGAAAGGGGGAAAAAAGCACTATCATATGGGAAAAAAAATTTTATTTAAAAGGGGCAAGCTGCACTCAGAACTTGCAAAAATAAACTTCTTTTTTTTAGGACGCAAGGTGGGGTGTCTTCCATTCAGGTAAACTAAAGTCGCACTAGATTTTATCTCATAATGGCAGAAATTAAATCTTCTGAGATTTTATCTTTCATTAGATAAACATAATGCTAACAGGAACTTGGAAAAAACTAAAACACGTCACAAGATTTAGCTGCATCTTAAATGTCATTCTCATTTAGAGTACGTGCTTAAATCACCAAAATAAGACCTGAACCACCCAGCTAGAATTATTTAGGAATGATAATTTAATCAAATTGTCATACTGAATACAAAAACTGGTCTTGCTAGTGTACAGTGTTGCAAAACCAGCTGATTATTTCAACATGCTTTCTCCTGTTTTAATTGTTACAAGGGTTACCATGCCATTGCCTCTGTATTAGCATTACTTTTTCACAACTAAAGGAAATATACTGTGCTACAGCATACTGTAATATATTAATATATTATAGAGCATACTATGCTATAGAATAGTTTTGAAACTACTACCCTCTCAAAAGACATTCCTCACCATCCTCCTTCAAGTTTTGGCTCATGTTAAAATTTTTATTAAAGCATAAAAAAAAATGATAAGAAAATGTTTCTCAGTTCTACAGTAAGAAAATGACTGTAAAAACCCTATAAAAACAACAGCAAAGAAACAAAGAGCTTTTAATGTTTAACACCCTGTTTGGGCTTGAAAAACTCACTGAAGAAGGCAGGGATTGTGCGTCAGCAGCTGAACTTGAGACCGGGTCCAGGAAAAGCCACTGTGCAAGTGTGGAGAAAAAATAAAAAGTGCACAGAAAGGAGATTAACAGCTTCTCCAAAAAAATACATAATAAGCTACAGAACAGAATGTCAGTTCCAGAAAAGATAAGAAGCTATTGCTTTTTGGTTACAACCAAAGCTTAGGCCAAGATTTCAATCTAGCACTTAGTTGCAAAAGAGCCATCTAAGGCGAGAGGAGGATATGGGCAAAATGCTTCACTAAACGAATTTCTAAATGTTTCAAGAACAAAGGGCGATTTCAGAAAAACTGAACACTCCACATTTCAAGAGGCTTTTCCATCAAGACACCATATATAAATAAGATAAAATTTTGAAAACTGGATTTAACCTTGCAATTCTGCAAATAGAGTTTCACAAACTGACAAGGTACCCTGGCAGGGAATGCACACAGGCTGCATCCCCCTGGGCATCTCCAAATTTGGCTTCTGTGGAAAAGTAAGTACTCATTTAATTGAGTACTCAGTTAATTCAGCTGTTTTTGCTTTGATTGCTTTTGTTTTCTCAAGTACAAATTTTGAGGGGCTAAAAATAAAAATAGTCGTTACCCAGGAAGGAAAGCAGCATATATTAAAACATTTCTCAGGGAAAGACATTGTTCCTGTACGGTCTGAAATAAGACCCAGTGAGGGAAGTATTTCATGAATGTTAATCCAGGTCCACTGAGTCTCAGTCCAATACCCACAGGTTTGCATACATCAGTTCCACTAAATTACACTTCTATGCCTGTCTATTTGAGGTAATAACAATGATTTTCTCTTCACCATTATTCTGCTCTGGTGAAACCAATACTAATTTATGTATGTTTATTTTACATACAAGTTCCTTCCTTCATCTGTGTAATAACAGATAAATTAAAAATATTCTGCAGAACATGCATGCAAAATGAAAGAACAACTTAGTGTAACTTCCACACAAAACCTGACAAACCACAGTAGGAACACTAAAATCAGAGATGCCAAGGCAAGGCTAATTTTCACTCCCTTTTGTTTTTTTTTAATTAAAAAAAACCTGAGGACGTGAGCCTTTAACTTAACTTTCATGTGCTCTTCTAAAGACCATGTGCAAATGGGCTTAATAAATATGATTTCAGGGACTTTATTTATTTTTTTAATACCTGCTGCAACTTGAATCTGGGGTATGTATTTATCCTGGAGCTGTAAGAGAGTGCACTAATGCCTCATACAATGTAAGGAATGCTGCTGTCTGCATAGTTCACGTGTGAATGGGGGGACACCAGCTCCTACCTGGAAAGCGAAGTCTGCAGAACCCATGCCTTGGCATATTTCTAAATGTTTGACACCAAGACACACTGAAACCTCAGCAAGTAGTGGTGTAGTCAACATAGGCTGTGGTTTCAAGTGCTCCGAATCCAGTGGGCAGCAGTCACTGAACCAGAGCTAGCTCAGCTCCTTTGAGAAGGCATCCATTTGGTCCAGGCTCTGAGCAGGACTGGAAGAATGAGCTCCAAGAGCTGGTGCTGCAAAGAGCCACCTGTCAACTGTGACACCTGAGCTGTTATCTTGAAATACTCTGGTCAGCAGGCATTTTATCTCATCTTTTAGTGGTTGTCCTTTACTTTCAAAATACTCCAGTAACATCTGCTGTAGTATTCAGACATCCTAGAAGTGTGCTCTGATTTAAAAAAAACACATTATCTGAATTCTAAAACTTGGAAGAGTCAACTACCTGCTATGCTCTGCAATACAGGTAGAAATGCTGAAAGAAATGACTGAGCAGTAATGACTGGGCAGCAGTGTGGTTGAAAATGTTATTCAGCTCTTTGTCAAGATTACTGCATATGCTATAAAGTTGGAAGATTAGAACATGAGAATCTAGGACGCAGATGTATGAATTAAACCACAGCTTTAGGACACTAAGGCAGAAGGTCACCATTTCCAGGCATGGGACCAGGGCTGTGCTGCAGAGGAGACAGCCTGAGGTGTGCCAGCTGCTGTCAGGCAGGGCAGCAAGCAGCTTCTTCCATGACAGGCCTCAGGGGTTGAGGAGCAGGTTTATTGTGAGAAAATTCAGACTGTCACTGTGAAAGCCACCAACCCAGTAAGCAACTTAAAGCTAACCATCTCCTAATCACACTGCCTTGTCCCTTCAACACTCACAAAACAGGTTGTCTTTTTTATTTCCATGGTGCTACAGTATGCAAGTGAAAGCATGTCTTATTGCTATCAATATATCCACATCAACCAGTGATTGAGCCCAACCAATTTCTTCTGGAGGAAAAAAATAAATGGAAAAAAGGGATCTGTTGATTCAATAATTGGAACTGGTTATGTTATTTGTTCCAGAAATAACTGATGGACTTCACTTTTTCAGCTTCATATTCCTTTTACCCATTTTATTTGAATGATACACAATACATCTTAAAAAAAAAGAATTAAAAGCAGGTATTCCTGTATCCACTTGCCATAGTCCTGTGAAAACGAGATTGAAATCAAATTTGTAACTGAAATAAGATGTTGAGATTTTTACTATGAATTTTTGATTGAAGAGCGGGCTTTCATCTCATAATTCCCTGTGATGCTGTGCACAGTTGTTGTCTGCTTGATTGTTAAGAAGAGAAGCGACATTTTCAAGCATCATTGCTTGCCATCCTGGAAAACCTGTGCGTATTTCCTTGAAGGGAAAATACATGGAATTCTCAGGGGCAGCCTCACATAGCACGAAAACTGTAATGCAAAGTATCCTTTTTCAGAAGCAAGTGTAACACAACAAAACATATTTTGAGAAATAATATTTATGTAGCAGTCTGTTATATGTTAAAATGTTCTGCTACAGGGGAAAAGAACCCACAACAAAACAACAAACCTCCAACTTTTAACTTGCAATGCAGCGGATATTTCAGCTCCTCAAAGTATCATATTCTCTTACTCTCAGACAACCTAACCACCCAGCCTGTCATGTTAAATATGGGAGTAATTTACGGGCCAGACTTTAGGTCTAGTTCTCCAAAAGCAGTCCCTCAGCAGAGAGATGTCAGACTCATTGACCTGGGCACTGAGTGACAACCTTCTCCACAAACCAGGAGAAGGGGAAGGGAGAAACCTAGAGAGAAAAAGGTGAAAAATTATGTAATCTGGTACTCATAAATGCTAGTCCTCATTTGCAAAATATACCTACATAAAACTTTTTATTTTTCCCCTGTGGTTGTACACAACATTCAGCAGAGAAAAAATTATGCTGTTACATATTTTGCATGTTTTGAATCTCTATGAGGATTTAAACAGAAATGCTACATACTGGTAACTATACACTTTCCAGTTCACATCTCTCTTCCTCACACAGAGAAAAATCCTGTAGATGATTAATGACACTTGCTCATCACAGCCATCCCACCCATCTCCCAGGGAGAAGGGTGCTAGACTCAAGCTTTGCTAACACCTCAGAGGGCACATGGGCTCAGGTACATTCGTGCAGCTGGAGAGCTTTGGCAGGGGTCAGTGCTGTGCACAGATCCGTGGGCATGGACATGTACTCTGGACATCCATTAGGTCAAGAGAGTACTGCTTAAGGGATATAGATCCTCCAAGTGGGACTTTAGCACAGTCAGTCACCTCCAGCAAACTCTTGAGCCATCCACTTCTGCTATCACATCCTCTTCTGCTAAGGGGCAGGTAACAGATTGTTGGGGGTTTAGGAGGTTGGGGGTTTTTGTGTGTGTGTTCTTCTCCTTTTCCTCTTAAAGAATTTTTTCCCCATACTAAGGGATAACTGCTGGGTGCTTAAGAGAGACAAAAAGACCTGGGGGCGGAGATGCCACAAGATTTGAACTGAGAAAAAGGGGTTGGATACAGGGCCTGGCCTCTTTGCACTCCCAGCTTTCGGAGGGACAGAGAGGCTGCAG
>WEIT01001521.1:4631-48344 GCA_013389985.1 Dryoscopus gambensis
ACCTGAATCTTTAAAAACTGTTTGAGCTATTTTCAGCCTGGCTTACCAGTAAACATGCCAGTGATCCAAACCAGGGCTCTAGACAGGCACAGAGAGCAGATTCTCGGTGCTGATACCAGCAGTACTGTGGGACTAAAAGGAACTGGAAAGTGAAACAGCAATTCCAGAACTGGAATAGCAAGGTCATTCATGTGTCTCCCCTCCCTCTGCATGTTGCTGCTTTGCTTTATGAAGGAGATTTGGATGGTGTGGCAGAAATGATTTTAATGGAAGAATTTTCCCCTTAGGGTAAGGAACCTGAGGCCTGTGCATTGCAGAAATCCAGTTTGTTACTAATTAGCCCTGTGCACAGAGGTGATATTTCATCCAGTCTGGACAGTTTGAAGATTTATGGAAGCATTTGAGATTGTGGCAGTGTAATAATTGTTCCAACAAATAATGAATTTATCTCCTCTCTCATGAGGACATGCAGAAATCCTCACAGCAACAGCTGTACACCACTTTGAAGTAGCGTATGTTCAAGAATCACACTGACAGGAACAATGAGGTGAAGTGTGCATTTTTTTGCTGTATTAATTTCCATGATTCTTGAGAGGGAGGGATCAGAGGAACTATACCCCTGCACTAAGGCTTATAGCAGTGATTCTCCAAGTGAGAAATAGGAAATGTTCCTTAGATGTTCCTTAAAACACCCTTTTTTGTATTGCCAGTTTTACATGCAGTAAGTAGATTATATTCCAGATACTTATGTGCTATAAATCTGCATATTTCACAGTTTTTCTTCAGTGCCTGGCATCCTGGATGTTATTGAAGCAAAGTGAAACAAAAATCCAGATTTATTGCTAAAATAGTCTTTCTTTTCTTCTTGTTCCCGTGGTCCTTTAGTCAATAGCTGAAGGATGGAAACAACATCCACAGTTGGAAGTCCTGTGCATGTCCCAGCGTTGGGATCTCATTTCAAGCCAGTAAAGTTTTACACTTGTAAAAATGCAGCTACAGTGTGGTTACTGATCACAAGTTTTCAAAGGGCACTTGTATAACCAGTATAACCCTCACTGAAATTCCTGGAGGATTCCACCTGGGGAAAACTGAAAAATTGAACTAAACCATCAAATGCCATGCAAGCTGTGACAAGAAAGGGAAATCTGGCAATATTTACCATATTTAAGTTGTTGCCCCAAGGAAGTTCGATTTTTTTGTTGTTCTTTATTAAATGCCAAGGGATATTTTTCCTCTAAACATTTGTGGAAAAGCAGGTGGAATGCACAATAGTCTTTGCCTAGATTTCCTTAAGCCTTTTACAATATAAAGCATTTCATTTAAAAGGAGTGCAAGCTTCCAGAAATTGCAGCTAATCTCCTTTTGCAATTAAATATTATAACCATTCTAGCGGGGAAAATAGCACTTGGAATAATATTTGCTCTAATATGTAATATTATCTACTCCAGTTTATGAGAAATCAAGTCAAGAAATGTGAACTCCCTTTGTTAATCTTCGTAAGTGTAAACCTTCAAAGCAAAATGTGTGAAAGGCTAATGAAGGATCAGGCCAAATTTCGGGTTTAAAAATCAAAGTCAATGTAGTTAATAATAAAGACTATGTTAAAAAAAAAAGAAGGAAGATCTCTCAGTGATTTAACTTTGTCTCGCCATCTTGAAGCCATTTTAGAAGCATCTAAAAGGGCAGAAAACCTCAATCAATAGGATTCTAAACAGCAGATTGGTTGGGGATCTCACTAAGGTGTGTGCACAGCTAAGAAAGTGTGAAGTTCTTCATTTTATTTCTGTTTTTCTGTTCCCTTCTGCAGAATAACAGTTTCTGCTATGTGCTTCATGGATTTCAGTAGGTTTCCTCTGGACACACAGAACTGTTCTTTAGAACTGGAGAGCTGTAAGTTTAATTCCCAAGCGTTCTTCACGTGTGCATTCTTACCAGCATTCCATCTTGTGCATGATACCTCTTCCACTTACTTTGATGTGTGACCTGAACCCTTCAGCATGTACATATTGAACTGTAGGCAATTTGGCATCTTTCCAGAACTCAGTGAGCTTTGGGAAGGTAGAAAAACCATGATGCACCCTGCTTTATTTCCACTGGGCTGTTATTCCGAGGCCTAAATATAAAAATCTGTCTATAAAAATCTATAAAAAGAATGAGGGGTTTTTTTCTGAGACAAAATGTGCAAATTAAAAGTAAAATAAAATGTCAGTATTTGACTTGTTGCAAGAATGAAAATGGGTGCTTGTGTTACTGGGAAACATCTGCTTTTTCACCCCTGCCTCAGTTGTAAGCTGCTGGCAGGGCACAGGACTGGGCTGAACTTGGAACAAGATGGAACATGGTCTTTGCAAACTGTTTTCACATCAACTGACAAATTGGGGTGAAAAAAAGGTCTCTTTGGGGTTTTCCCAGATTGGTTGAGCGGTCTCCTCTCCCTAAGGAAGGAAAGAGGAAGTGATTTACTTTGGTAACTTTGTAACTTCAGTTTCTGCTTTCTCACAGATGCATACAATGAAGATGATCTGATGTTGTACTGGAAACATGGCAACAAGTCCCTGAGCACAGATGAGCACATCTCCCTCTCCCAGTTCTTCATCGAGGAATTCAGTGCTTCCAGTGGACTTGCTTTTTACAGCAGTACTGGTATAGTAAGCCCCTCTCCTTAGAAGAGAGAAGCACAGGATAGATAAAATCATGTAGAACGTCTTTCCCATTCAAATTCTTGGCTAAAAAATGACTGTGGCTGCTGAGAGATCAGTTAAAATGAGGTCTTGTCAGTCTCTTTGCATTACCAATGTGAAACTTTATTTTAGGGAAAAAAGGCCATAATAATACTTGTGACTTCATAGCTGACATTAAGACCCTGTAAGAAAAATGCACAGCAGCCAAATACATGCTGTTATGAGCTCTTGCAAAATTGTGGTGCTTCTCTGAAAGCCACTGGAGTATTGAATTTACAGGAATCTTTATGTCCTGGCTATATAGAAAAGCTTGAAAATGGAAATCCTAAAGGCTCAGATACTAGAAAGCAAAAAGATGAACTCCAGTGTGTTTTATTGGCTAAAATTTCCTCATTTTTGGAGCTGTGTGGTGTCACTAAAAGTCTACTAACTGGATGATTTTCATATGAGACCATTTATTACCTTTTCAGGTCTAATTCATGATTTGCCTAATTTTCCTTGTTTATACATAAAGTCGGAGGGAAAAAATCCCTTTATGTCACTGCTACATAATTTAAATTCAGGTTAATCTGCCCCAGACAGGCTTTTATTTCTCCCTGTAGATCTTGCTCTATGCTTTCTGGCAAACTGCACAGGGCTTTAGGAGTTTATTGTAGTCTTGATTTCATGCAAGGTGGCTTTTGTTTTCCTTGTATTTTACATGAAATTACAAATTTTGAAACACTTCTCTATGTAAGTAGTCTAACCATATGTTTTTAACCAGAGAAAACAGCACTCTTGCTATCGTACTTTAGTCTGAGTCAATTCATTTCAGTTGGGATATTGCCCTGTATATCAAAACAGATTAATAAAAGAGAAATTATTCCATTTAATATGATGAACTGCACAACACTTTGGAAAAAAAAGCCTTTAAGGAAAGCAGCAGATAGATTTATTTGGTGTATTTTATTTATTTTCATTTTTGTATTCAAAAAAAGGCCATTCGAGTTTGCGGTGGCTGATACTGAATGCAGAAATTCCTGTTTAAATTATGATGCAGCCTAAGCAGTGAGGAATTCACAGCTTGATAAGGTTCTTCACCCTTATCTCTTGCTCCTGTATGAGCTAAGAACAGAGCTCCATCTTTCAAGAGCCACTGTCATGCTAGAAGAGGGCGAGTGATACCCTGCTATCAAAACTGCCTTGTTGAGAACTACATAATTTGTCCTTGCCGTGATGTCTTGAATGGCTACGTAGAAACAGAGACTAGGCAGGAGTAAGGGAATAAAGGTGGGTATTTATTTGAAAGGCCTTCAAAGGTACACCCTGGGGAGCCAGAGGCTACTTCCAACACGGACCCCAAGGTGGACGGCAGGTCACGAGTTCTTCACACTTTTATAGGTTTGGTCCATTTGCATATCAGCATAAATTCACCAATTAAAACTTTAGCTTTCTTCAATTTCTCCACCTCTCTCGCAGCTATAGTTTACTCTTTTTGGGCCTAGGACAGTCTGAGTGTCCTTGAATAGCAAGCTCAGAGAAGCTTTGTTGTGTCTGTCTGGCCTACGAGAGCAGCGAACGAGCTACAGGAGACTTCAGAGTTACACACTAGGGGATACAGAATTTGAAAAAATATAAAAGTTAAAACCTAAAGCATCAGCTGCAAGAAGGAGACTGGGATATTTTCCACCAAACTGGGTTCCAGGAGCTCAGCTGGCTTCTTTCTGCCTTGCTATTTTTATTGAAAAGCACTTATGCTAGCAAGTAGAGCCTCGTGCACAGCAGCGCACCCTCACAGTGCCCCTGCCCCCAGAGCTTTGCAGCACCATCACAGCACCTTTGGCTTTGCAAAGTGTAACTGCTTGACTCTTAACGTGCAGAGGTTCTGAGGGTGAGCTTATTCAGCAATGTAAAGGTGAAAGGAAAGACTTTTTTTAAATCACAGGGACCACTGGGAAGTACCTGAATAATGCTTGAAGCATATCTGTTAGGCAGGATGCTGTCCTTTATAGACTTACACTTGTCTGGTTTTGAGGTTTTGTTTTGCTCGGGAGGTTCCACTTGCTCTTGGTTTTTTATTTTGTTTCTTGTTGGAAGAAAATTTACCCTCCAGGTAAATTATAGTGGAGAACAATCAGCACCACTCTAGTGGGAGTCATCATTCCCACAAAGCAGCTTTCTGCAGTTCAGGTTATGCATATCCTTTCCAGTGAATCTCAGTGAACAACACCTGTAGCGTTTAGGTTTTTGGAGTTCCCAGACCTCCAGAGGAACAACGATTGAAACCCCTTTTAAAGACAATGATTTTTAAAACAAAAAAGCCTTTCCCACAACTGAAAACACAGTGGAGTGTTTAATATTATTTGGGGTTCATTTTGATATGTTCTTTTCTATGGAGTCACTGGTCGTGATGGCAGGACTGCTCCAGCACAGGCTCACAGATGCCCCTGTCTGTCCTGGACAGGCAGATGTTGTGCAGCCACCCACTTTGGCCTTTTTACCTCGCTCTAACCTGGTTTCCCTGCCATGGCAGGAGGTACAGCACAGATGCAGTGCTGCTCGGGCAGAGCACGCCCCAAAATTCGCTAGATGGCAGCCTGTCCTCTGAAGTGAGCGCTGGGCCGGCAGGCAGGCAGCTCCGACCGAAAAAATAAGGAAGGAAGGGCTGCTTCTTGCCAGGTATTTGTAGCAGGCTGCTTTTCAGGGAAGGCAGGGTGTTGGCATCACTGGACAACTGTCTCCTGTCTGTATTCTCCTGGCAGTTTCACTCGAAATCAGTTTAATTTTTTCAATTTCCCAACCTCAGTTATAACAGAGCGTTTTACACATGCAGCCATGACCCTTCACTCCCATAAATGAGGGAAGCATGGACAGTTTGTAAAGCAATGTGTAAAACTAAGGTGGTGGCAAGATTTCTGAGGCGTTTACTGCTCCTGCTGTGGAAACACCACTCCTGCCAGAAGGAGGGGCCAGCAAACAGAGCTCACAAATAACACAGCTCCCTTCTCTTCTCCCCCAACTTGTTCCTCTCCCTTTTTTCCCAACAGGTTGGTACAATCGACTTTTTATCAACTTTGCACTCCGCAGGCATATTTTCTTTTTTGTGCTACAATCCTATTTCCCAGCCATGCTGATGGTGATGCTGTCTTGGGTTTCCTTTTGGATTGACAGAAGAGCTGTTCCTGCCAGGGTGTCACTAGGTAAATCCTTACTGTATATTCTTTGGGGAGTATAGAATGGAGAGGGGAGGGTTTGGAGTTACCTTAGCTTCTTATTTACACAGGACATGAGCAATATCAGGTAATTGCCTGAACAGCACTGTTATTACCACTGTTGTCATTACCTGCAGTCAATCTCTGCATTTGGAAAGGGGATGTTTGTTCAGACTGGCTTTGCTATATTTGGTAACAGCTCACACACCACAGAAGCACAAAAGGGATGATTCTGCAGCTTTCCTGATACAGAATTTTACTTAAATGCAAAACCTATTTTTATCTTCCCTCTTCCCAGCAAAGTAACAAGTTGTAGCAGGCAGTCAGATCCTTCCCCAAATCCATGGATCATTAGGTGTAGCACAATCTGTGGAAAAGCTCTGCAGCTCTTCTTTTTCCTCCAGAAACATTTGTTCTCTTCCTACCAACTTGGAAACAGTTGCCTGCGTGGCAAAGCCTTTCGTTGTTGGGCACCTTAGAAATGTTTGCTTTGGTGTCTTAGCTGTGCAAGGCACACAATCTTTTGTGGAAGCCAAAGAGTAAGCTGGGCAACTTTCTGCTCTCGCAGTTTTAGTTCTGAACACCTCATCATAGGAGAAGAGGACCCATTACAGTGTTTTTTATAGAAGTTTTTTTTTTTTTCTTAGTGGTGAATCAGTGGATGCCACTTCAAGGCTGCCTTTGTTGAGAATATAACACTGAAGGCCTTGGAATGAGTAAATTTTTTCAAAAATTAGGATCTCTGAAGATCTGATGGGAATTTGTTAAGATATCTGATGCAACCATAAATGCACCTCAGTCCTGCAACTGTCATTTCAAAATTAAGAGGCTCCTGTTCCTTCTTCTCACTGATGCTGGTCCCAGAAGCCAACTGTATGTTGCCATATTTCTTAGACAAGAGAAAAAGCCCTCAATTTTCTCTGTAACTATATCAATCTAGGAAAAAATAGGACTGTAGCCACTCAGGTCCCTTTCTATTGGCACAGTCTAAAGCTATTAATTCAGGAGATATAAATCTATTTGTTAATCTGAAAACAAATTATGGTACCTCCTAGCAACTTTTATTAATACATCTACCAATTCTTTTTATTGAGAAGAAATTTAGCTTCATCTTTAAAAATAACTTCTTAATTCTCAGTAGGCCATTTTTAATGTTGTCAAGATGGTTTTGCTGATCATGTTCTTTATGTATGGATTTCAGCAGAAGGTTATGCATCAGGAGTTCTATGAATAAAGCACATTTCATTAGCATAATCGTACATAATTTACAGCAAACCTTAACAACAAAGTTTAATAAGCCTAGCTCCTTAGCCTAGAGTATATGTATATTAAATAAATTGATTTCCTCTTACATGGTGTATTTCAAACTCCATCCTTCAACCTAAGGAAGTTGCAGAGAGGGAGGGGGAAAACTCTTGTGTGTTCCAGTGGACTTGAATTAGTGTAGAACTGGAGAAGGGCTACAGAGACCCAGCTGACAGTGCTGTCTCACAGATATCAAGATGTTTTCACTTCCAGAGTTACACTGATTTCTTTAAAAGCAGGGCCTGAGTTGGGTGTTGTTATTTTTCCTGAGCTGGAGTAAACCAAAATGAGATGAATAGCTGATGGAAGAGCAGAGATTGAAAAGATGAAAGTGAAATTCTGGACACACTGAGGCAAACAGTAATTTTTTCTTAGTTTCAGTGTCTGTAGCATTTTTATGCTAGATTGTTTTTAGAGAGCCGTGGAGTTAGGGCAGGGACATACAGGCTGATAGATGTTCTCAAGAAGTGCAATTTGAGAAGGGGTTGGGAGGGAAAATGGTGATTGTTTAGTGATTCTCCTGGACAAGAAAATGCGCAGTGGTGACCCTGGCTCTGGGAGGTGAGGGATGACCACAAACTTGCTTTCACTTCTGCAGCTGTGCCCAAAGCTGTCACAGAAATGTGTTCCTTATGCTGCTCAGTGACCATTCTGAGCACAGAGATGATTCACTGCTCTCAGTGCTGTGTGTGATGGGTCCTTCACGGGTCACTCCACTCCTCAGAGCCTGCATGAGGAAGTTAAAGGGGGTGTCAATCACATGCCCTCACAAAGCCGTGCTCTCCAAGCAGTGCTGAGGAGCTAAACAGACCCAGCTGGCCAGTGCTGTGATAACCTCTCTTTTCTTTGGCAGGTATAACTACAGTGCTGACAATGTCGACCATCATGACAGGAGTAAGTGCCTCAATGCCTCAAGTGTCTTACATAAAGGCTGTGGATGTCTATTTATGGATCAGCTTCCTTTTTGTCTTCCTGTCAGTCATTGAGTATGCAGCAGTGAACTATCTCACCACGATTGAAGAGAGAAAACAACTCAAAAAAAGGGGCAAGGTACAACCCTCTGTGTTTTGTTGCCTTCTGAAAGCGTCGTGGAAGCCACAGAATAGTCCTGATACACCACTGTGATAACAGTGATAACAGAACAGTAACAATCTCTGTCTCCACTCTGTATCTCACTTTTTTTTTTTCACTTGGATGGAGACAAAGTGTCCTCCTCTCTGAGATCCTGAGAAGGTCTGTGCTTGCTCTCCCTTTTCTTGTGGCAGAGGTTAGGGATATTTTTTTGCCGCCCTTTTGCCCCCTCAGAGGAATATAATCTGCCTTCCATTTTCAAATACCTATCAATCAAGGTATTTTTCCTGTCTCTGAAATAGACCTCAGCATGCCCTCGTATGATATTCCTCCCTATTTCCTGTTTCTTCTTTGTCCCAAGACCAGATGAGTGACAAGGTCATTTTTAGAAAAGTGTGCCTGAAGCAGAAATTGACACAAGTTAAACATCTGCTTTCTGTGAAGGTCTCACTTAAACCTTTGCTTGAAGAATATTCCCTCTCTAAACTCATTTTCTGGACTATCATGAGGGGGAGAACACAAAAAGGGTGCATATGTTGCTCACATGATTTGATAATCCCATCAAAACCCTACTCCCAGAAATGTTTGAAGTCATTTCCCACAGCTCCAGCAACACAGACCTACAGGAGAGAGTCTGATTCTTCTATTTCAGAAGCTGAGGCACGAATTGCCAGCCAGCAGCTGGCAATAATCAGGCAGACAAATGTGTTTTATGACATTTGATGACATTTGCTTGCTCATGTCCCGCTCAAGGGGGCAAGCCCCACAGAGAGCCATACTGTGAGACAGCCCCGTTCTCCACATGCTCTGCACAGAGATGACAACACTGAAGGGAAGGCTTTCTTGATGTTCTGTTTGATTCCTTTATGATTTGCCAGAGTGGCTGCTGCTAGACACAGAGTAACTCTCCTTTGTTGCCAGGCTTCAGGAATGTACAGCATGGACGCAGTGCAAGCAATGGCTTTCGACGGCTGCTTCCACGACACGGATGTGGACATGGACCTGCCTCCCTTCCCAGACCCCTGTGAGGAGAACGAGACCAGGGCAAGTCAAACCAACATCTCCAGTGAGGACACGCCTCGCTTGAGGAGGAAGAGATCTCTGAAGGGAAACGTGGGCAGGATTATTTTACAGAACAATCATGTTATTGACACGTATTCCAGGATTATATTTCCCAGTGTATATATTGTGTTCAACTTTTTTTACTGGGGTTTGTACATGTGAACAAAAATGCTTATAAACTAGACATTTTGTGTATGAGGGTTGCATCATACTTTGAAAATAATGCAACAGCAGTAGAGGAAAAGGATAAATTTTTCCAAAAGAGACTTTTGCATCAAACCTGGGCTGGTTTGGTTAGCAGCAAAACTCTTCATGAAAAACTCTCACGTGTGAGTTCTTTTCCAGCTGGACTGTGCAGTGCTTCACTGGGGTGATCCCATGCACAGGCTGCACTGCAGTAGCACAAGAGCTGTCTGCTCACTAAGGGAGCCCTTTGTCACCCCCTGAACAGACAGCAGCTCCCACCTGAGGTATTGCCCTGTTTCTGTCTGCACTCAGACCCTTCCTCTCGAATCAGGCCCTCTGTTCTTCAGCTGTGCTCTGTTTTGGTCAGCAGTCTGCACCAACTGCCTTGGGATAGCCTTGGGATAGCTCCAGCCTGAGTTTCACTTCCTGCATTTCAATTTTCCTGGGCAAACTGTGTGCACCTCAGCAGCCTCTGCCCTCGGATGGTAACCAGGGGGAAAATGATGGCTTAGCTGTGCAGTAGGGACCAGCAGGAAGCCAGGCTGCTGGGGCTTTGTAGATGGGTGTCTCAACAACACCTCAAGAAAACTCCTCACCCTTGTCAGCTGTCCATGACTCTCCATGGAGTCTTTTTTTGGAGAAATCTGGCTCACCAGTCCCTGAGGCAGCACAGGAACAACGTCCCAGACCCTGCCACTTGCAGCCACCTCCCAGGTGGATGAGCAGCATCACCAGCACGAGCTGTGCCCTTCACGTGTCACCCACACACCTCTGCCTCACCTAGACCTGCTGCAATCACCTTTTCTCTGCAGAACCCTTCGGTTTGGAAACACAGAAACACAGACTTTGAGACAGATTTTAGACGACTTTGTCAAGAGAACAAACCAACCACGCCTTCGGTTCTTCTGCTTTGTGTTGCACGTGAACTTGGGGTTTTGCCTCCCTCCCTCTCCCTTGGGCTTTTGAGATTGAATATTCCAGTGAGGAGAAGCTGCATCTGCCCCTTGCAGCAGTGATCCCCAGCACAGTTCCAGGAAATAAAAGGAAACAGCTGTGCCAAAACAGAGACACACACAGGAAACCTGCCAGTCTCAGATGAATCCTGCATGGAAGTATCCTTAGGTTCAGGATAAGGAGGCTGAATTAAGGATGTTCAGGGATACATACAAAAAGTGTTCACAGCTCCAGAAAAGAACAAGATTACTTTTTCTACTTTCCCAAATAAGGAGCATTTTCCACTAAATTCCTTGGATTTGTCTGTCATTTAATGAGCTGAGTTTATACTTACAAGGTCAGTTCAAAATGATTATTTGTGGTGGCAAAAAGTGTCACTAGGTAAATGCTTGGTCACTGCTTGGTCAAATTTATTGGTCAAGGAAGTGAGAATAAATTTGGAAGCCTAAATCACTCTCCGGTTTCTTTATTTACTTTATTTTATTTACTTACTTAATTTTCTAAATTTATTTAATTTACTTATTTTTCTTGCTCCCATCCTGGTTGTTCAGAGCATGGTGGCGTCTCATACTTTTTCAAAGAGCTGAATTTGTCAGGCTCCCAGTTCCAGAGCTGGAGAAGCGGTGACACAGTGCCTGCTGAGGGACTGAAATCTCACGGAGTGTGCGGGACAGATGGCTGCCAAACAAACGTATCAGAGCTGAGACAGCTTTGATACTTTTCCAGGAAATCCTGTCATGGAAAGCAGAACCATACCAGGAATGACAATGCTGGGAATGCAAAGCCAAAGGACACGCAGGCTTTGGCAACAGTAACAGCGCACCAGACCTCAAGCTGAGCAAATGTATGGTGTAGCTATATATAAAAATACACCATCACAGCCTTGTTCCTGCAGTGCCACTATGAGGCATCCTGCACAGATGTTCCAGACTGCCTGAGAAGATCCCATCTAGTTGCTCCAGATGTGTGATGTGTCTTCTAAACTTCTCACATGAACTAATATAACATCATTGTTTTCACATTTTTTTTTTAATCTGCCTTACAAGGAGAAGTATTTGTTGTGTAGCCAACAGCGAGGCCTCAGCCTCCAACAGAAAAAAATACTCAAATAAGTTTTCTTTTCTAAATTCCTTACAGGATTTGCAGCAGCAGAAGCCCTGCAGCACAGCATGCCCAAGGCCTGTGTAGGCTGCCCAGCAAACTGGTCCTCACGTGGAGGTGTGGAGGAAAAGAGATTCCTGCCTGCATTCACCTTCCAGGCACATCCTGTGCGGGTGCCAGAAAGCTGCAGAGCTTGATTTTGATGTTCCTTTCAGCTGTGAATGTAACCATTGGCCAAGGGTTCTCCCCACCCAGGGTACTACAGATCATCCAGTTCAACCCCCCCGCCCTGGGCAGGGAAATCTTTCATTTTCCCAGGTTGCTCAGAGCCTCATCCAGCCTGACCCGGAACACTTCCAGAGGCAGGGTCTTCACAAGTTCTCTGGCCAACCTGTTCCAGTGTCTTGCCACCCTCACAGTAAAGAATTTTTTTTCTAATATCCAATCTAACCTTACACTCTTTCAGTTTGAAGCCATTTCCCCTTGTGCTGTCACTACCTGCTCTTGTAAATGAGGATGAAATTCAACTGCATGCTTTTACAGCAAAGCTTATAATTTTTATCTTCTTAATGCAGTGACAGGGATGATATCAGGATCAACTATGCTTAAAAAAACCCTATTGCTTGTATGACTAGTAAAAGATAACAAACAGTATTTAAACGAATTATTTCGTATGTAGAGGGTGCTAGAGGGCTGCCTACAGCTCCCATGACCCTCCTCTGAAGTGTGTGTTAACTTCCTGACAGGTATGCTAATAAATACTTTCAGTCAATTTGTCTCTGCACACCAGCACGGAAGTCTTTAAAAAGGTATTCACGAGTATTTCCCATTCCTGCTGGTTTTGCAGCCAGCCCCATGCGTGGGTTTTATACCCCACAGCATTTACTGCGAGTTAAAGCACCACAGGCATTATGTAAATACATATTTGTGTGAGTGTTCATCCTGATGGCGTCCAGGCACTTACGCTGAGGGTACTTTGTGGATTTTTGGAGCAGAAATAATAGCTTGTCTCATGGTTTGGTGTGACCGGCTGAGGTGCAGGATGTGGCCTCACTATTTTTAACATCTGCTGCTACACCCATTTGCAGTATGAAAACATCCTGTGGGTGTTAGTGGAGGTGATGCAAACTTTTAAGTCCGGACAACTTCATTCTTGAAAGTTTTATAACTCTTCAAGCTATTAGTACACAGGAATTTGCTAAACAAAAGCCTACCTAATTTTTTTTCTGATGTCATTAGCCAGTGTAAACGAAACCATTAACAGGCCTCTTTAGTAAAGGTAATTAAGAATATTTCTGCAAGTTTTCATGCGCTCGGTGAGGATTCTAAAGATTTCTTTCAGGGAGCCTCAGGGGGATTCTGGAACAGGATTTTGGTCCAGGAAAAGGTCGCGCACCTAAAGCCCAGACACTGCCCCGTGTACCAAGTAAAATTTAATCCTCTGAATAACTTCAGTGGAGATACTGTCGGCGTTCCTGTTGGAATGCACGCAGGAACAACACTGGAATAGTGCCGTATTTCCTTCTGGCCGCCCGGAAGCGTCTCCTCCCGTGACACCCAGCGCGGCAGCGACCGCCTCCCGCTTCCACCGGGCACATCCTGCGCCGGGGGGCCGAACCAGCCCATTCCGTACCCGATCCGATCCGATCCATCCCGCCCCGCCCCGCCGCCGTTCCCTCCCTCCCTCCCGCCCGCCGGGTGAGTGCGGGGCTGCGGCAAGGGGAGGGGAAGGAGGGGGAGGGATGGCGGCGGCTGCTGCAGCGGTAGCGTGTTCCCAGAGCCGCCGCGTCCGCCTTTATTCCCGCTGCTTCCCCGGGAGCGAGTCCCGGCAGCTGCCGGGCCGTGCGGGAACACGCGCTGTGCGAGCGGCGCTGGCGACGCTGGTGACAGCAGCTGCCCCCGAGTGAGGCGGGAGCGGGCCCCTTCTGCTGCTCGGTCCTTGCCCCAGCCCTGCCGAGGAGGACCTGGGGGTGTGGGGCGGTGAGAAATGGGACCCGGGCCGGCCATGTGCGCTCGCAGCCCAGGTAGCCGATGGTGTCCTGGGCCACGCCGCCGTGAGGGAGGGGATTCTTCCCCTCTGCTCCGCGCCCCTGAGATCCCACCTGCAGAGCTGCCTCCAGCCCTGGGGTCCCCAGCACGGGAAGGACAGGGACCGGCTGGAGCGAGCCCAGAGGGTGCCACCGAGATGGTCAGAGAGCTGCAGCACCTCTGCCATGAAGACAGGCTGAGGTGGTTCAGCCTGGAGGAGAGAAGGCTCTCCAGGGGTCTTTTTGCAGCCTTTCAGTACTTAGATGCTGTAAGAAGGACAGAGAAAAGACTTTTTACCAGCGTCTGTAGCAACAGGACAAGGGGGAATGGTTTTGCATTGCAAGAGGGTAGGTTTAGATAAAATGTAAGGGAGGTTTTTTTCGGGTGAGGGTGGTGAGGGCCTGGACCGGCTGGCCCAGTGAAGCTGTGGCTGCACCATCCCTGAGAGTGTTCAAGGNCTTAGATTAAATGTAAGGGAGGATTTTTCGGGTGAGAGTGGTGAGGGCCTGGCCCGGCTGGCGCAGAGAAGCTGTGGCTGCACCATCCCTGGAAGTGNAGCTGAGAGGTTGATACGACATCTTTAGGTCTGGAATTCAAAACTGGCAATTCAGGGTTGGTTGCATTTGTGTGCTTGACATTTGGGGAACGTCAATTTTAGATCCTAGTGCCAGCAGCATGTTCAGATCTTGCTGTCAACCAGGGACTGATTTTGAGGCGTTATTTTTCTTAAGCATTCCCTTGCCTCTTGTAGAACAGTGGCTTCCTGCTGCTGGGAATGTCCATCCTGCCAGGCAGGTGGTGATGTGAATGTCCTCCTGCAGGACTGAGGTGACCGCAGGTTACTACTGAGGGACAGGCTGCTCTGGGAACTGCTGGTGAAGCATTGCCCAGGAGCTGGGGGATCAGCGGGGTGTCCCGGGCAAGGGAGAGCTTAGTGCTGCTTGGAAATACCAGAGCTGGAGTTTAAGTCTCAGGATAAGGGATCTGTGTAAGTAAAAGCATCTCAGTACATTGACAGCATTTGCTTTTGGGAGGAAAGCTGCCATTTTTACTCAGAAGTGAAAGCATCGGCGTGTCGTGACTCCTCATGGGTTGGCTTCTCAGACTCGCTCAGACGTGCCCAGAGCCAGTTTGAGTTGGCCAGCCCAGCCCAGGCTGCCCGGCTGTGCTGCTCCAGGGCTTGGTGCTGGCTCATCCGCAGGATGCTTAGCTCAGCTCCTCAGGCAGGCTGCTACTGCTGCTCCGGGGGAGGAAATGCTGGAGCAGACTCGAGGCAAATCTGTCTGCACATGGTTTAGACCTACTGCTAACTCGATTTGGGCCTTAACTTTCCTGAGAACTTGGCAGCTAAACCATTTGTGAACTAACTTCTTTATTCTTGCATAATTGTACACACCGTACTGTGTACCTGGAAAAACAAAGTAAATGATTTTCAGCCTCACAATTAAATGTCTGTTCTTGTATGAAAGAATTATTTTTATTCTACGTAAACCACAAAGTTTGACAGCTTGGCAGAAATCAAAGCAGAATCTTGGCATTTTAGTTTTTAAACTGGTAAATTTGACAAGTTTTAAGCTTGCAGATTTAGTAATTACATAGCATCAACAGAAAGGCCTAACAATATTCCCTCTTTTGTAAACTGTTACTGTTGAAGGAAGTGTAATAAGAATACAAGCTTCTGATCCTGTCCCCTCTCTCCACCTCCCTGTGCCTGTTGCCACTAAATCTCTTAGAGCTGAGTCGATTTTTTTCTCTTGCTACAGAAGACCACTTGACCACAGCTTTGTTGTGTGGGTGGGTTCCTGCGTTGGTAACGATCCATTGGGCTTCCTCAGGTGTTCTTTAGTATAAGCTCAGCTGTGGGGGTTGAGCTCCTGGGAGCACGGGCTCCCAGCAGAGCCCTTTGGAGTTTGCTGAGGTTTGAGAGAGGATTGGAGGCCTGCTTGGAGCAATTAGTGAGCCCCTGAAGCCACAGCTGTGCCCAGTGTGCTCTGATACCCCACTGGGTAGGCAAGAGCTGCTGCTCTGAGCCCGTGAGCTCTTGAGGTTGTGTGCTGGCTGACTGTTGTGGGTCTCTCTCCTCTCAGACAGGAAGATGCCCAGGAAAGGAGGGAAGCATGCTGGCACGGCAAAGGAAACACAGGCACAGTGTAAACGGCCCAAGCTGGAAGCAGCTGCTTCTCCGTCAGTCCTGAGTTTTGAGAGCCCGGACAGCCTCTTCAGGAGCCTGATCTCTCCCGTGGAAGAAGAGGTGTTTTTCAGGGAGTACTGGGAGCAAAAGCCACTGCTTGTGCAGAGGAATGATGCCCTGGTGGCTGCTTACTACCAGGGCCTGTTCCAGCTGTCAGACCTGGAGGAGCTGTGCAGCCAGGGCCTGTGCTACGGGCGAGACGTGAACGTCTGCAGGTGTGTGAATGGCAAGAAGAAGGTTTTAAATAAAGAAGGTCGAGTGAATTACGTGCAGCTGAAGAAGGATTTTGTCCAGAAAAAGGCAACAATACAGTTTCATCAGCCTCAGAGGTTTAAGGTGGGATTGTTTCGTTGTAATTAATGCTTGCTTTATAATGTGTGTGGCTTTTGTGAGTGGCACTAGACATGGCTTCATATCTGCCCCCACGGGAGGTAGTTGGCATTGATGAGCTGCTGAAATCTTTACATGAACTGTGTGAAAATACACTTTATACTTCTGCACTGCCCATCGTGTTTCAGTGCTCTGCAGTAAGAACAAAATCTGATTAATGCTATAATATTTTTCTATACTATTAGGTATTCTTTTTAAATGCATGTAATTGATGGTTAGGCATCTGTGCTTAAATTATCCCTTCTGCCCCACATTTTCCTTGTGCAAACAGGGACTTTTGTACCTCTTCCCTTTAATCAAGGGTGAGGTGTGAAACCACAAGAAGTATTTCCAGGGCGCTCCACCATTCTTGCCAATGGATTAGCATTGAATTGCACCATGGAAGTGACCACCCCATTTTAGCTGTGTCCTCAGTCTCTGTGTATGGGAAGGAGACAGTGGTGCTGCATGGTTGTAAAGGACGTGGATACTTGCAGGTACTTTGATTTAGGCAGTCCTTTTTTGTCCCAAGGTGTCAACACAGTCTGAGGTGGACCCAAATAAGGACTCAAATACACAGCTGGGTCCCATGTGGAGTGTCACTGACTGATCTCAGTTGTTGGCATCTCCTGGTGTTTCCCTGTTAACGTGTTGGGTGTTGATGAGTAAAGTTTATGCTTGAATATTCCCAGTTGGAGTCACTTGTAAAAGGTGTCTAACCCTTGTGTTATTCTCTCTTTGATGCAAGTCCTGCATGTGTTTATTTTTGCTGTTTGTGGGATGATGAGTGGTTTATTCTCCTCTGTTTAGCCTCATTTTTGCCTGGTTTTGCAGCCTGAAGATGGTACAGGGAAGAGGGCAAACATCAGCGTTCTGTTGAGGCACCAGACTTTTTGGCTTCCCCGTTGCTTTCGTGGCAGGTCTCCTTTGCTTCTGCAGCGCTTGCCTTCAGGCCAAACTGCTTCCCAGGCTCTGTGTCCCTGTGGGGATGTCACCATTCTGGTGGCAGCCAGGCTTGGCTGAGCTCTTCAGTAGTGCCAGCATCTTTTCTTTTTTTGTTGTGTAGGAGGAGCTGTGGAAGATTCAGGAGAAGCTGGAGTGCTACTTTGGGTCTCTGGTGGGGTCCAATGTTTACATCACTCCCCAGGGGTCTCAGGGCCTTCCCCCTCACTACGATGATGTTGAGGTAGGACACCACCACCTTGTCTGTGAAACTCTTGGTGGGCTCCTGGCACTGGAGGCCTCTGTGTGTGCTTGCACCTCTCCCCCCAAATAAACGTTCTAGAAAGACTTTTGTTTTTCCACTGAAAACTTAGGGTAATTATTTACAAATGTTTCTTTATGTATTTTTGCTGAAAGTGTACTAATAGTAACGGCTAAGTTTTAGTGACTGGGAGAAAAACAGAGATTTCCAGATCTGGGATAAAACAGCTCACACTTGACAACTTTTCTCTCTGTTGTCTCTAAATATAGCGCAAAAATTTAGTTCAAAAACGTAAATTTCTGCATTTAGGTATCTAAAAAGTAATGTGAAAGGAATTGTATTTGCCATGCTGGGAGTAGCTGAGAGCGGGGAAGGGGAAAACCTGTGTTTGTCAGAAAAGCAACCTGTGCCACTATTTCTGTCCCTGGTTCCTGGCTTGCTTCCACAGACTTGGCAAGTCAGAAGATAAATTAAAATACCTGGTGAGTTGGATGTGCGAGGGGCAGCAGGGTTTCCTTGGGCCCCCCAAAAAATTTGGATTTATGGTCTTTTGCAGGTGTTCATCCTTCAGCTGGAAGGAGAGAAGCACTGGCGACTCTACAAACCAACGGTGCCTTTGGCTCGGGAGTATAATGTTGAGTCAGAGGACAGGATTGGGAGTCCCACACATGAATTCATACTCAAGGTACTGTAATTTAATTGCTTCAGGTGGTCTGGGCTGTGGTAGCCAGGAAAGTAGTCACGTTTGGTAGGTTCTTAGAAGTAGCTGGTGTGACCAAATTTAAAGACCATAAGATTAATCAGGTTTCATCACTGTTGCTTTATGAACTTTCCCTGTGTGCTGGTGTTTATAAGACAAGCCGTAAGTAAACTGATTTTTCCTTCGTGGAGGCAATTTCATGTGCTTTGCACTTCTTTGTTGTCTTGACTTTCCTGATCTGTATTATTTTCAGTGTGGATATTTAATTTACCTAGGTGAGAAGCTAGAGGAGGAGGAGGAAGGTTCTACTTGTTTTTTAAGTGTCTTAACTAAAAATTTCAGACAGCATTTTTGTACAGGTTATGATTTTTATAGACTACTTGACTTTTCCATGTGGAACACTGGCCTTTTCTTTTGGTGTGATCTGATCAAAATCCCATGGCGCTGCTCCTCTGCCAGCAGGTTCATCTCAGCTGCTTCTTTGTCCCCTTCCTGCAGCTCAGCAGAACTGTGCATGTTCTAGCATGTTAAAAGCTCTGTTTGCAGACAGGGGCAGAGCAAATATGGGCAGTAGGTTGGAAAGTTGGAGGTGTTGGACTTCTGGCTTAGAGTGCTTTATGTTATTAAGGTGTACATTGGAGAATTGCTGGATTTTGTGATTTTAAAGAACATGTATTGTCAGTCTGTCTGCTCAGAGTATTTTCTGTTTGGACTACAGTAAGTTTGACCAAGTGGCCTAAATGTGTCAATTCTCTTTCATTTTCCTGCAGCCAGGTGACTTACTGTACTTCCCAAGAGGGACAATTCACCAGGCTGACACTCCTCAGGGGATCTCCTATTCAACACACGTGACCATCAGCACCTACCAAAACAAGTAATTCCTCTTTATTTCTTGTTTCGTGTGGCTTTCCTTTGCCAGATGATGTGTGTGAATAGTAGAGACCTGAAGCTGGTGTTTCAAGGAAGTGATGTCCTGTTTCTTAAAAAAAAAAAAAAAATCACTTCGTAATGAGCTCTGCTTGGATCTTTTCTGTGTTAATCTTATTTAGCCCTTGTGGGGTTTGTTTTCCTGTGGGTGCTACAGGGGTAGGGCACGTCACCTTCCCCCAGAGATGTGGTGACATGGAATATATGTAGATACCCCACTACTACACAGGTGCCCTGCCATTAGGGACAGAATCTAAGTAGCAGTAATTTATATTTTGGGGCTTGGGGGAAGGAGGGGAGCAAGACCATTGTTGTTTGAAGCAGCCTCTCTGCCAGGTTTTCATGCAGCAAGCTTGATTGTTTTGTAACTGCCTTTCTTATTATTTACTAGCTGGAGACTTTATTGTGGATGATAATGTTACCACTGCAAACTCACTGTTGTGTTTAAAAAACCCCTCACCAGTGGCTGAAGTTCCTGTTCATTTCATAATCCAGATAAAGAGCCATGAGTTATTCCTTTCATCAGGTTTTCTCCTGTATTTGAGGGTCACCCACACCTCTTCTGACAGAATCTTCCGTGCAAATATTTTCTGCTGATCTGTGTTTTTTTTCATCTCCTACCCCATGCATGAGAGTCAGATTTCTTTTGACACAGGTCAGGTCCTTGTCCCCCCACTGAAACATTGTTATCACACAGGGAAATGCTGCTGCTGCCACCTAATCAGCCTCTCAGGTTTGGAGTTACTAGCCTGAGTTTAGGATTTCTTGGATTGGGAAGGATTTCTGTTATCTGCCAAACAGGGCAGGACAAGTTGGGGCATATTTTAGATAAGTGTGAGATGAATCTCCAACCACCAGCTGTGCCACTGTGGAAGCACAGGATGTCAGTGCTGCTGGTAACCCTTCCTGTTGCCAGTGTGCACAGCAGGGTTTGTCCAGCTGGATCTGCACGGATTTATTGCTCAAGCCATGCTGGGAAGCCAAGGGTTCAGCTCCTTGTAATGGGATTTCTGGAGATCTGCAGCCTTGTGTGGAGTCAGTGCAGTTCCTCCATGGCTGCACCAGCCCAAGGCCAGGCCAGTGTGTGACTCGGCAGGAGCACATTCCCTGGGGATGTCTGTCGTGGGTGAGGAGAGGAGCAGGCAAAGCTTCAAGACTGCTCTTCGTCCAAGGTTAGAAAGTGGAATCATCACCCATTAAGGTTATTGGCAATGAAGTGTAGGAGCCTTCCTCTGCCCCTGCTGTCAGCAAGGGTAGGGAAAATAAGCAGCAGTCCTGGTGGCTTGATTTGGCTTGTAGATGGAAGTATGATGTGGAAACATTTCTGCGGAAAATCGAAGAGAATTGGAAAATGGCTGTGGAGGAAGGTGCTGGTGGAGGTGGCACTTGCGGGTATTTGTAGGCACCAAGACAAAAGGGACATCCCTGTGTGTGGGGGCAGATCCCAGCAGGCACAGGGCAGTGTGCACATGTGGGATGGGCAGGGCAGTTTGGAGAAGCAGTGGGTAGCTGAAGACACTTGCTGGCAGATGGGAACTGGGGGCAAGAGAAGCAATAAGAAGTAGATGTCCAGTTCCTTTTATTGGCCAGAGTTCTTCCTTCCCACTGGGAAGCAGACAGTGAAACATTTCAGTAGAGAAGATTAAAAAAAAAGAGACTATAATATAATTATTTTACATTTTAACATGAGTTTAGTTAGGGAAAAAAAAGTAAGATGTGCATTTTATTTCAGTGCAACTATTTCAGTAATTTTTTTGCCTTTTTTTTCCCCCTTTCCTATCCTTCAGCTCTTGGGGAGATTTCTTACTGGATGCAATTCCTGGCCTTGTGTTTGATACAGCAAAAGAGGACGTGGCGCTGCGGACAAGCATTCCAAGGCAACTGCTCATGGTTAGTAGGTGGGACTAGTGGTGCATCCAGGTGATCTGTCAGACAGAAAAAGTTCTGTCAGGCCAAGTTTTTGGAGCTGTAAAAGTCAGTGAAGCTGCGAATTGTTGTGGGACCTCTTCATGGTGGTCCTGTTGTGCTACTGCTCAGCTCGTCAGTGTGCAGGAGGAACAAGGGTCTCTTCAAATGCACTTGCAAGTCCTTTAGCCCCAGAGCAAGGGAGAGTGAGCTTCAGCTTTGATTTGTGAACAGCTCGTGGGGAACGTGTAAAAGAAACAAAGCTTGGTTTGGGACTAAGCAAAGATAAGAGCGTCCACAGTTTCACTGCTTTGCTGCACTGCTTTAAGGCCTGGTCTGTTCAACTTGGATTCTGTGTGGATGTTCAGCAGGTGAACACAGCTGGCTCCACCAAAAAGCTGAGCAGCCTTTTGAGAAGGCTTGCAGACCGCCTGGAGAGCTCCAGGGAACTGAGATCATCCGACATGAAGAAGGATTTCATTATGCACCGGTTGCCTCCGTACCTGGGATGTGACTCTGATCCTTTGACTCCAGGTAGAGTTTGAACTTTCTAAAACTGGCTGATGTGATGGTAGTGGCTAAGTCTGCCTCTTGGAACTTGCAGCATTTCATGGCAGGCCAGGATCACAGTCTAGGCCCAGCTTTGTGTGGTGCCTGGCTCCCTGTGCGTGGTCGCACACCTCTGTTGGTTAATTCCCAGTGTGTGGTGGGGGAGATGACCCACCTCCCTTAGAGTGAAAGAAAGGTTATCCTAGAAGTAAAAAATTTTTCTCCTTTCTCCCTCCACCACAAGTTTGAGAACATGTGGGTGTGCAAACACAGGTTAACAAAAAATTCTGGCTACAAGAGACTGGGTAGTGCATAGAGGGGACTCAATTTGTGCCGTGTCTGGTTTTCTTCCTTTTTAAGGGAGGATTTATTCTTCTTAGGTGGGAAATTGCCAAAAATAGATAGCAAAATCAGATTGCAGTTTAGAGACCATGCTATCATCACTGTGGAACCAGATCAAGAGAATGCTGTAAGTATAAGCAGCCCTGCCTTGTATGCCTGGGGTGGGGAGTGGGAGGCACGTGAATTGTAGCTCTGTTGTACTAAAAGGGTTGTGCCGTTCTGCTTGATTGGATCCTGCATGCCATTATTGCTGTTAGGAGATCCTGGGGCTGTTTGCTGAGCAGTGCTACTGCACATTCCAGCCTTCTGGAGGGAGGTGCAGAATTACATTCAGTCTGTGATTCTGCAAGGCTTTTATCTGAGCTTACATGGGGTAGATCATTACAGCAGCTAAAATGGCCTCTACAGCTCTGGATAATAGAATTTCGTTTAATTCTTTGTATTTAAGGACAGGAAGAAGTTATAAAATTAGGGTCCCTGAAGCGAGGGAATTCTCTTGGTTGCATTTAGTCTTCACTGCTGAGTTCTCTCTGTACCTAAGTGGGTGACAGTGGCACTGCTAAGTTGTTCCACAACAGAGATACAGGCATCTTGCATCATTCTGTGTTTATGCTGCTGCTGCTTATCTGTGAAAGTTTATTAGTATGAAATTGTAGAAGTGCTTTTTGTTACCTTAATTTTAAAAAAATGAGAGGGGGGCACACACCCAGGATGGATTATTTTGTACAGTTTTGGGGCTTTTTTCTTTTTTTTCATGAGTGGAATGTTTCCCTCCAAGAAAAACATACCAGAATTTCTGATTTTTCTCCTCCATTTCATTTGTGTCCATATTGCTGTGAGACTGTGTAGGGTTTGGAAACTTTTTTTTTCCCAGTTTTTTTTGCAACTGATTTGCACAGCTTTGACCAAGGTTTAATAATGGGCATGTGATTTTTAAGAGACTGATCTGTCTCAAACTGGAGATTTATTGATGCACACCTGTTCATTAAGACTTTTTAGGAGAACTGCCCTAAATGGCCTCTTTCCTACACAGCATCAGTCCTGTGACTGGAGCAGGGGCAGTTTTAAGGCAGAAGGTTGTAAATAAATTTTCAGAGGTGTTTTGGAGAGTCCCTTCTTGCTGTGGGAGGTGGCTGTTGGGTCATTCAGTTGAGAAGGTGACTTGCTTTCCTTGCTGTAACAGTGACCTCTGGAATTAAGGAGCTGGCACTGGACTGAGATATCTGAGTGTGAGGGTGTGGATCACCTGTTGTAACCATTTTCTTCCTGCTGTCTTTTAGGATGAAATTCGCAGGGAGATGGTGTATGTGTATCATTCCTTAAAGAACAGGAGAGAAACTCACATGATGGGGGCAGAGGATGACACCGCCAGTGAGGATGGCCTGGCACAGGTTTGTTCCTGCCACCACACCCCAAATGTGTTTGCCACTGTGAGTTTGGCTGTGTTCTTCAGCACCCAGAGCTTTTCATTCCCAAAGTACCTGGATGAGCTGAGGTAGCAACGCAGGCAGTGAATAGTAGAAGTGAGTAATGTGATCTCATGCTTAATTAAACATCTGAGACGTTAACGGGATGTCTTGTGTATGCCCCGTGTCCCACTTAGCAAAGCTGCTGGAGTAACTAAAAGCTGCTCTTTCTTGTGTGTCCTGCAGCAGGTCCTGTCTGAGGCTGCTGGGGATGTAGCACATGTTCCTCAGGGACCCCTGCACCTCCCTTCTGTCATGTTAAACCTGTGTTAGATCCTGTGTGCACTGCAACAGTGCAGGGCTGCTCACCTCAGGCTGGGCAGGTCAGCACTGGGAGTAAAGAGCTCCCTCTTCTACTGAACTGCAATTCTGGTCTGCACAGCTCCACCAAAGAGGCAGAACAGAGCACAGCCTGTGCTTGGCTTGGCCACTGCTGCAAGGCTGTTCTTTTCCTTTCAAAGTAAATCTCACTGCTCCTCTAGAGCTGAGGTTGTACACTGGCACCTGAGCAGCACATGCACATCCCAGGATCTTCCTTGCTGCCCTAAAGACTCCTGGGGATGAAGGTCCTCTGTGCTGCTGTGCCCCAAGACCCCATGTGTCAGCTAGGAATAAACTTCTGTGCCCTTGCTAAAATAATAGGTAGGGTTAGGCAAGAGGGTAAATTTAAAATTTGTTTCTTCCATGTGGAAACCACAGGAGGAAGCCACATGTGCCATAAACATTCCTACCTCGTAAAGTGTGCTAGAGCATGGAAGAGTTAGTTCTCAGTAAAATAGGTCTGGATCAAACTGTGTCTTTGGAGGCTGCTCTCATGAGCACCAGTGTGCTGTGGGAAGGGAGCACATTCCTGCTGCTCCCTCCCCACAGCCTCACACACTGTTGTGTAATAAAGTCACTGCACTTTGCTGAAGGGTTTTTTCTGTCTCCTTTTCCCCAGCAGGCTCACGGGCTGCGCTTCCCTTTGTCATACTTGGATGCACTGAAGCAGATCTGGAGCAGCAGCACTGTTAATGTTAAAGAGCTTAACCTTAGCTCGGATGAAGAGAAAGAAAACCTTGCCTTGTCACTATGGACTGAATGTCTGATTGAAGTGCTTTGATGCTTTTGTGCATTAGCTGCTCCTCTAAGGAGTATTTCTGGCTATTAAGCATCTCTTGAGAGCAAGGCTTATTAAATTAGGTTTTTTTTAATCCATCCAGCCTCTGGTTTGTACTGCTAACAAAGCATTGCAGCATCTATACTTTGCTACTTTCTGGTGCCAGATGTTACTTATCTTTCCAAACTTTTGGGAAACTGGGCATGGGAAAAGCAGGCAAGTGAGCCACAGCTGCAGGTCTGTGGCTGGATGAAGTCACTCCTAAGTACCACCAGTGCTGTGTCCCCTTCCCTCTGGAGAGCTGCTGCGATGTGCAGGACATCTAAAGTTATACCTGGAACAGGCTCCAGAACCTTGGGCATAAAACATTACCTTGTTTTTTCATTTGTACAGTTCATCAGCAGGAAAATCTGTCTGTTCTGTTTGACTGCCCTGACAGAACAAAAGCTTCTTGGTAAAAGCTGCATGTGCTGTTCCCACAGTGGGAAGGCTTTACCCAGGACAACCCCTTTTCCCTCAGATGCTGCCACCTCTGGAATAAACAAACAATAACACTTAACCTCTACCTCCCCCAGCACGAATTTCAAGTGAAACTACCCCAAAAGCCCGAAGCTGGAATCTATATTCTTCCATGTTCACTTGAGTGGGTTTTGATGAGACTGGTGCAGTTACTTTAATACTTCACTGATTTTTAGAATGCAATCTCATGGAACAGCACAGCCACATATTCAACATACTTATCCCCCCTTTTTTGGCCATTGGAAAAGAAATATTTAACAGGAATGTGCTCAGCATCTGCTAAAAACTACTGTTTAGTTTGTTTAAAAAGAAACCAACCAGCAAAATGTTTCTTCTAAAAAGTTTTACACAGTTAAAATATACATGCTTTAGCATTTTACATTCAAGGTCTCTTAAGTATAAAAGCCTGCTTTACTTTGTTATGTAACACTGAGACACCTAGTATGATTTAGTCATTCTTCATTTAAAAAACTACAACTTTTTATACAGGCTTTTAAAATTTCATATGGAAAGTCACATGCAGAACACTGACTTATATGGAAAAAAGCTTTAACAAGTGCTTTAGTCGAAAAAATATATACATACATTTGAGGATCTGTTACTCAAACAGCAGATTTATGATAATTTTAGAATGTAAAATAGTAAGTGCAAGTAGATTTTTTTTTTTAAATAGTACTATATAGAACTCCATTTCATACAAAAATAGACATCCATATATTTTATTTCTATGGGAAACTTAGAGTTATGTCTTTGTTTGGGGATGATCCTGTTTGAGTGCACAGCTGGCATAGTTACAGCTTTTGGAATCTAAAATACCTGTCTTCAGCTAACCTGAACTCTTTAAATAGTCCTAGAAATACATACCCTGAATATGCAAATGCTGGGAAAAAAACCATATTTTCAGTGAAGATTAATTTAGTGACGAAGCCAGGGAACTGAGGGACTTCTCTTCCATGTCAGGTGTTCACAGCCCTACAAGGGGCTGTGGTTGGTGGGTGCTGAGCCAGGAAAATGCTTTTCAAGCAGCACCTGCAGTGAGTGAGGGCTCTGGCTCTGAGGGGAGCAGTAGCTGTGGTTGCATAGTGTGGGAGGAGAGGAGCTCTGGACCCTCGCTTGTCCTTGGTGCCACGGTGAGTTGGTTTCTGCAGGAAGATGTGGTTTCCAGACCAAATGACATGGCATTAAATTAAGCTATTTACACTGAAACAGAACACAGCTGCAGTTAAAATCAGAGCTGCACGTGCAGCTTAGCCCTTGTGGGAGTGCCCCTGACCCAGGGCCAGCTAGCCCTGCTTTGATACACATGCACTGGGCTCTGTTAAAGGTGATCTTCAGGGGCAACTCCTGCTTTCCAGGGTAAGAAACAGGCCACAGGTCAGGAAAAACAGTTCCCCAAACTGGAAATTTGGTGCTGTTAAAAGCAGAGAAGACAAAAGGCTTACCAGTATCATTTAGGGGGTGAAAGGCCCCTCTATTGCCTCATTTCACATGCTGAGCTGGAATTCCAGTTCAAAGGTGTTCTTACGAACAAAATATATTGCATTTTAGTGAGAGACATGATTCAGGATCGCTTGGAGCCCAAACAGTTTCACTTGGGACATAAAAGCCCAACTCAAGTTCCTTGAAGCTCATCAGTGCATTCACTCCTCAGCGAGCTTCCAGCAGTGTGAGAGGAAGGTAAAGACAGCATTTCTGAAGAGCCCTTCCCCTGTTCTCTCTTGCACTTCCCATCCTGCAGAACCTCTGCCTACTCTTTTGCATTTACCTTTCATACTTCAGACGAAGAGTAATGGTGACTTTCACAGGAGCAGCCTCTGCAGAATCACCTTCTCTGCAGAGAGACATTGGATCAACCTCCCATCTTCCAGATTTGTGCAAAATTCAGTTCTTTTAGGAGCTGGTGCTTGGCATAAAGGAAAATAGGAGTTGCTGCTTATGGTTCCAGTGGTGCGTGACTTCAGTAGTTGGGTTCATTTTTCCCCCTCTAGATGTTGGTTGCCCACAAAAAGTCCATCTCTGGGGTGGGTTTTACTCACAATATTTCAATATCCCATTTCTGTGAAGGTTTGTTTTCTATTGGCTGATTCATAATGATGTGATTCTTGTCATAGTAATTTCCTCCTTAAAAACAAAAGGAAGTCATGAAGGAAAAGTTTTTGAAAGAAATGTTCTTAAAATTATACATAATCTTTGAGAAGTGTGACTAAGTAGGAAAATCAGCTGAAAAATAGGAATTCCATAAGGCTGGGGGCTGGTGTCTGCAATTGAGCAACGGCAATTTCAACCAGCCTTCTTTTTTCAACTCCTTTTCTCTTTTTGAGCTATTCTGTGGTTGCTTTCCCTTCACCATTTTGTCTTCTCTAACTCGCACTTTTTGCCATTTGCACTCCTTAACTCCCCTAGAGCACAACAGTTGATCTGATCAAAATAAACCTCTGGAATCAGAAGGGAAGGGTTCCTCCCTGCCCTGTTGTTTCCTATCCCACTGTCAAGCAACTGGACAGGAAAGGTAGGATTCAGTTTATGACCTTAAGTACAAACGAAAAACAAAAAAGCTGGGATATGGCAATTAACCTTAATCAAAAAACACACTTGAAACCTGTGAGGTTTAGGATTTTTTGTTTTTAAATACCTTTAATATCAAGCACCAGCTGCTCACTGAGGTATGAACTGATGGTTCCATCCTCGTTGAGTCTCCACTTTTGCCTGTCCTTCCCATGTTCTGTCCAGAGGGCGACTTTGGCCCCAGGCACGTCTCTGCCCCCAATGACATCCAGACAGGCATTGTTGGCCTAAGAAACAAAGAGAGAAGTGAGATCCAGGCCTCAAAGCCTCAGTTTTGTGCCTGGCTTGTTTCAGGCACCAAGCATATGGCAGTAAATCATGCTGTAGGTGGTAAGAAGCCTGGCAAGCAAGCAAGGAACAGATTATTCAACACCCGACCAGCTGCTTGATCAAAGGCGGTGGCTTTTGTCACTTCATTTTTTTAATGTTTAACCATCAGCTTTTTTTTTTAATATTAATAGCAGGCTTTCAAGGGCAGCATTAGTAGAAAATCACTCTGAAACTCACCCTGGACTTGAAGAGCCCCCGGCAGTAGTGCCACAGCTGGGAGGTGCTGCCGCTGAGCGGGGCCGCGCACACCGACGTCGCCCTGATGTCTGCCAGGCTGCCAGCCACGGTCAGGTATTTCCCCTGGGCCCTGTTCCTCACTCTCAGGTACACTCCTGGCTGCAGTGGGGTCAGGGGAGAGGTTTACAACACAGAGATCAAGCAAATGGATGCGAGAGGCCCTCCCCTCCACCTTACTTCTAAACCCTGTGGTCAATTTTTGTGTCCAGTTGAGGATGTTCAGGAATTTTTTTTTGTTGGAAACAAACGTGCATGTGCAGCACAGTAAGTGGTTTTTCACATGCAGATGGGCAGCTATAAACAGCAATGGTAGGGTTTTTTTTAAAAAAATGTAATTATGGCTATAGAACTAATTCCTGTGATCTGCAAATAGGCCTAGTTCAGCACATTGCCCTCGTCCCAAGGGCACTAAATGGGCTGTACTCCACACGGTTTTTATTCTCGGGACACACTGAGTTACATAGCCAGCAACTTCAGCCCTCATGAACTGGAATATATGGCAGAGAGATTCACCACTGCTTTTGAACATCCATGGAAATCAGGGTTCTGACCTGGTATCCCTGTTTACTTGGTTTACACAAAAAATAAACAGGATTTTGCAGGGCTGCTGGAGGGTTTGAGCTTTTGCTCTGTTATTCACTGGTTTCAGCGCAAATAAAAAGCAGGGAGTTATAAAGGGCAGCTCTGCTGGAACCCCAGCTCCAGCATAGCTTTTCTCCTCAGAGCTTTGAATCTTCTTTTTTTCCATATTAAAACAAGCCCTGAGCTACAGACAATAAGGCCTCTCTCCCACCAAGCATCCATAAGCAAAACCTGTATCAGTTCAGTGTTTAGTTAGTGCTTCCTTTGTGGTTTAGAGACCTGAACCTTTGAATGAGACTGAAATTGGCATTACCTGGGGTGAGGCAGAGAGGGAAAACATGATGGGAGCTGGGTGAGCTTTGCCTCTTTTGGAAATCCAGGCTACAGCACAATAAAATTCGCTCTTGCTTCCATTTATGTTAATTATGAAACAAGCCTGTGTGGAATTGGTTTCCTCATTATATTGTTATATGGCAAAAATGTAAAAATAGAGCATCCACAGAACACGCTAATGAGCAACTCAGAGAAAAAAAACGTGGCACCAAGGAACTGGGAATTATTTCCCTTTAGGAACCTACCATAGATCTCAGTAACTGCCACGAGAGGCATTTTCTGCTTCAGCAATCTTCCAGTGGGTCCTTCTGGCTGTCACCACTGGGCCTGATTTAAGGAGTGCAGCACACCCCCCTGCACCTGGTGGGAGAGCTGATACCTGTGCACAAAGCCTGCCCATAAAATCCCCTTCTCCTCACTCACTCTCACAGTACCTGCTTCACAGGACGAAGGGAGCCAATCACTTTCCAGCCACTGTGTTCACTCCAGCTTGAAATCTCCCTGGGCTCCAGCAGAATCTGCTTGCCTAAAAAGTTGCATCCCTCGTAGGCAATCCACCTGGATACAGAGAACAGAACATGAAAGGGCACTCGTTACGCACAGCAAAACTGAACTGGAGCTCAGGGCTGTGCTCCTGGAAGCCCCCAAACCTCTCCACAGTGGTGCTAATATCAAATCTCTGTTTCTGTGCTGCAAAATCCCATCCATTTCAGCGGGATGGCTGCCTTCTGTTGGCATTCAGACCTGCTTTCTGTTTGCCTGCCTGCAGTCTGTAAACTACACTTCCCATCTCCCCTCTCCCCCTCCATTTTTCCCCCCACAAACAGAAGAACCTCTGCATGAACCCAGATGGGAATAATGCTGGTTTCAGCAGGCCTCTGTTAGGAAACTACGGAGCCACACTTGCAGCTTTGCCTGGTGGACATTAATTATGAGAGGATCTCGTCTGATGTTTTCATAACAGTTAAAGCTTTTTATACAATTCCACTTGTCTGCAAACACATACAGGTATTCACTCCAAACCCCACACCCTGCTGCAGCAGATTTCCTGTCATGGATGTACCGTGGACGTGGCTGAGTCCTGTAACACCCAGTTAAAGCACTGGCTCATACAGACCCCTTGTTATCTGGGCATCTGCTCAGTAAAAGCTGCTCACAAAGGCAGCCTCAGGAGCACAGATCCCTTCTGTTTACATCAATAGGTCATTGTTGTGAGGACAGTGAATCCTAAATGCCTGACTCATTAACTCCTCTGAACACAAAGGCAATGCTGGTTTCCCAGGTTACCTGCTTTACAGGTCAGCTGCCAAGAGCATGAGGGATGGCTGCGCTCTGAGTCAGTGAGAAAACACCCACAGCCTCGAAGCACCTGGAATTGCTTTTGCCCAGTGCCCACAGGTCAGAGAAACTGAGAGCCAGCCTTGCTCAGGGCTCCATGGAGGCTCAACTGTGCCAGCTGTGAGCTGCCTGGCAATGAGGCTGGGTCCCTGTTCCTTCAAATGAAGTCCACACCTCCTGACTAGCAGGTATTTGGGCCAGCCTGACCACCCCGGTGTCTTCCTTACACTTTGAACACATTCCTGGCTTTTTTTCCCCTTGCAATGGTTTCTGTCAAGTCACCAAGAATTCACTGTTAACATTATTCTTGGAGCATGGAGCAGTCTCACTTGGAATGCAGCTCCAAAGCAGACATTCTCAGGGAGCAGAGAGGGGAAAGACTTACAGTGAGCACCATCTGAAGCCAGGTTGGGCTCCTGGCATTCAGCGACACAGACAAAACTCATCTCTGCTCTCACACAGCCTGTGCCACCTCTCCCACCCCTTTGAGAACCCCAGCACCCTGTGCCAAGGTAGATTCCAGGCTTGTGCCTCACTGAGGTGGCCATTTGGCTCCGGAATGAGCCTTTTACCTATGCCTGGCAGCAAGATCCCACTGGAAGATTGACATAAATCTTTGCTATTTGCCTAAAGCCGACAGCAGGCTTTGGGACAAGGAGCCAAAAAACCCTCAAAATCTGCCTCCCTGAACTCTGAATCCCAGGTAAGGCGAACAAACCCTCTAGGACATCCCACAATCACCTGACACCCTCAGCCTTTAGGCTGTCTGCTGTGTGGGATGGGGACAGGCTGTGAAGGTCTCTTTCCTAGGAAGTACTGAAAAAAAGAGCTCAGAGAAAGCCCAGCCCTTCTGCCCTGAACCCATCCCAGAGACAGGGAGGCAGCTAGCCTGGCTTGGATACCCAAAACTGAGCAGAAAGATGCAGGAGGGGCTGGCCTGTTGCACTCACTCTCCTGTGCTTTCTTGCCACGTGATCCCAAAGCCATCACCCTTCCTTTGCCGTCAACTGCTTGGGAAAAGTGATTGGATTTGCAGACAACACCCTCACGCTGTGTTTTCAGCAAAGGTTCAGGATGGAAGTGGCACAAACGTTGGGAACTGCTGTGAATTGGCAAAGCTCTTGGAGAAGCTTGTGTTCACTGTTCTCGCAAGAAAATTACAGCCTTGCCCATGTGGAAAAGGTGGGGAAAGGTCAAACATAAACATAGGAAATGTGTGTCCCATTAGCAGAACAGCAGTTTCCAGCCACTCTCAGTTGCAGGATGAGACTCTGCAAGTTATTTGTTGCTGCTGTGGGTGTGGAGGCTGAAAACCTGGCTAAGACAGAACACTTGGGAGCTTTTCCAAAAGGTGAAAGGGAGACATGTGGAAGAGGTCACTTCTGCAGATGTAAAATGTCTTCAGAGAAGAACCTGGGTGTACATTCACACTCCTGGAGGAGGGTTAAACTAATAACAGAAGCAAATTACTGCTCCAGCTGTCAGATCCACCCTGAGCTCCTCTCAGAAGCTGCTGCTTCTCTGGCAGCCAGTCAGCACTTTGAGCTTCACTGAGCCACTGCAGTGGTTTAAAATCACTGCAGTTTATAGCTGGCATTTTACAGCCAGTTAATAAAGGCACTCCGAGTTTACACTACCTGCCTTTGAAAGCCTGTGTCTCAAAACAGAAGAGAAGAATGTAAACCAACCTATGAACAAGGCAATAATCGTGAGACAAGGTTAGATCCTATAGTGCAAAACTGACAGGGATATTTTTTCCATACTTACAATCCACTTCTCACCCACACAGACTGGGTGTCAAAATGGAGGTCCTCGTTCAAAACAGAATTGACAGCCTCACTGAAGTGCAGCTCTCTGCCCTTGCAGCATTCCAGGGTGAACAGACTGATGGCAGGCTCAGCAAAAACCTGGGGGAGGAGGAAGGAGAAAAAAAAGCAGCAAGTTTTAGTAGGAATAGTGTAACTTCAGTTGTTAGACACGAGGCACACATTGGCCCACTTCAGTTGAATTTTCTGCAATGCTTTTGGGTTAGCTCGAGCTCCCTCAGCAAATGTAACAACAAGGGAAAACCCCAAAGCACACAGAGCTGAAACAAACTGCATTTATCAGTGGCTTTGTCATCAGTGTAGTGTCCCACTGACTCAGGCCAGGCACAGAGAGTCACCAGGCAATGCAGAGGCCTCTGCCTCTGGAAAAAACTCATTTTGATCCAATTTGTATCATCAGGGCCTTGACTGCTTTTCCAAAATCCACTTTATTTACTTATTGATGGAACATGCATCTAAAATAGTGAGGCAAATCAAAGTCTATTCCACACACTTCAATTAGCTGTAGTTCACTGCAAAAATCCTAGGGAGCTACAAATTGTAAAAGATTAGAAGGGTCAACTAAACTGTTCTCAATGTTTTTAACAGACATTCCTATTTTTCTCATGACATTCTCGAAGGAATAGCATAGTAAGTAAATTCTACAATCTCACGTAGAATTGAAACATTTTTCACTTAATGTCCTTTTCTAGAGTTGACAGATTGCCTATGAAAGCAAATAAAAAGATCAGTTTGCATGAAAACGTGGTGCAGCTGCAAGGCCAGCAGAAAAACTGAGGAAGCAGATTTAAATACACAAATTCTGTGCCTTACTACAAGGAATACTTGTACAATTCTTCAGCATTTTTAACCTAAAACCAGAAGCATAAACACTTGCAGCTTACACCGTGATGCAACTGGTGAAGGAAGAGGGAACAGCTCTGACTAACTCAGGGAGCAGCCTCTCCAGGAAAGTCACCTTCTTTTAGGAGATGTTACCCTGACATAGCTGGCTCAGGAAAAAGTTGGGATTTCTCTTGCAGCAAACACATGGCCTCAGGTGGAATAAATGAAACTAAATCTTGAATTAAAGTTGACACAGGCACTGAGTAATGAAGAGAAATTAATTTTCATGTTTGAAGAGGCACATGTATTGGGGTGAAGTGTCTCTGAAAAGCTCAGGGGTGAGTCAGGACACATGAATTTGCTTGACACTGACTCAGAGCACTCGGTATGCAGCTGGTTGGTCAGATTCTGCCTCAGAGATTGCCTTCCTCTGCCAGCCAGTGCAGGGACAACTGAAGTCATGCAACACTGCATGACCACAGAGATTACTGAGACAGTTTGAAGAAGAGCTTGGGGTTACCCACTCCGAGAGATTTTTAAAACCCACTGAACTCCTAAAACCTAACGTTACAAACCAGAAAGAGATTAAAACCCGTAACGTTTTTATTTTGGAATGTCAGCTCTTCCCAAGTGCCTTCTGCTGGATGGGGTGGATCAGATTTACAGTGTGTGGCTAAAGGCTCACTTTGAAACCCAGACCAGCAGGCCTAGGGCAGGCAGCTACCTCTGAGGTTGCTTTGCTCAGCCAGGCAGAATCATCACACTCCTGGTTGCAAGAGCCTTGGCACTGCCTTTCACCTGAGTGGGCACCAGGAGTCATGTCCAGAACAGCTCCAAGGACTTTCACAAGGGCATTGCTAACCATGAGAAACACCATTTGGCATCCGTGTGGCTGGACATTGCTACCCGAACCTAAGTACTGATCCTGCTGCTGCAGCACTGAGGATGTTGGGAGACAGGGCTGCTGTTCTAGATGGACATCTGACACAGCACATCCATTTATACACCAGGAACCACAACAGCAAACTGCTGGAGTCAATTAAAATGATTCCAGCTCTGTCTGGTGGTGACTGGATGGAATGGTCTGAGAATTCCCTGTCCAGCTGCTCAGAGTCCCTGACACACACACCACTGATGACTCTGACACCTCTCTCCCAGGGAGACCTCACAAGAGATGCAGTGACCTTCCACACATGAAGCCTAGAAAGAAATCAGGCTGCTGTGCCAAGCCCTGAGCTCTTCTTTTTCCACAGCCATATAGAGCAATGCACTGATTCCTCATGTTCTGTATTCCCTTCTAGGCCAACAGCTGGCAGCAGTGACTTGGCCTGGCTTTTCTCTCTGACTTTGTTTTCACAGCTCCATGGAAACTGGGAGCAGTGAAAAACAAGGTTTGGGGCTATGCTGTTAGGCTTACTACAGAGGCATCTTGCTCCCAGCCTTTCTTACAGAATGCTGAGGAGCATTTTCACCTGAAAGGTGAGCTAAAGACATCTATATTTATCCATTCCCATGTCCAGGTCAGCATTACTTCAGCTTCTTTTCATAGTTATTTCAAGGAAAATACCTGAAATGCCATGCTTTGGGAAAAGCTTGCCAGTTGTGAGAATGACAAAGCTCTAAAGAATTTCTTAATCTGACTTTTACGTGCGAAGGAACTGACTGCCTTTGCTTAAAGCAGCACCAATAACATTTGAAGAGGTTTTGCTTGTCCTGTTCTTTCATGCAAGTGTCCAGGGAGAGACTTGAAGAGATTTATTATATTCAAGAGGCCAGTGATTAAGGAAAGCTATATTTACATAGCATTTCAAGATATGAGCAGCCCTGTAAACTGTTAAATACACTGATATACTTTACTTAGCAGGAGTGGTGTTCTGTGGCTAATACAGCACCGGGTGCAATGAAAATGACACAGGTAAACCACGGAAAATCAACACTAAAAATCAACACACTACTCCAACCTGGCACAGTTCCACTCAGCTCAGACTTTCCCCTCAATGATTTTTACTTTGCTTTTAGTGAAACTGTGCAACATAATTTTTCACAATTCAGAACAGGTTTTTATGCTTTACTAGTTCAGGAAAAAACCCACAATGCAAGCATGAAGTGTTTGAGATTAAAGAAAGACCAGTGCAAGACGAGCTTCCTCAGTAGTGTACAGACACAAAGAAGCTGACCAGAGGGCACTAGAACTGAAAGCCAAGTGCACAGGCAAATTTGCACACGTTTAGAACAAAGAGCATAATTTTAGCTACGGATAATTTTTCATTATGAATGTTGTGAGAGTTTTTGCTCATAAAGCCCTTTTGAAAAGGGACCATCCCAAAACAGTATTTTCCCTCTCACCTTTTTGGCCAATTTAGGTTTCGATGGGAAAGCCTAATAGAGGTGAAGGGAGAAATCCAAAGGGCCAGACCAAAGCATGAGTGTAACCCAGCCACGGCAAGGGATGGTGCACTGCCCCATTTCCCATCGCCGCTGACCTGCTGCTTTGCAACAGCATTTACCAGAGTCTGACCTGGAGGAGCCTCCACACCTGGGCTGCAACATCCTTGGGAAAATCTTTACTCTCCAGGCTTGGCCAGCTCATCGTTTACAACTGTCCCTGCTGGAGCTGCTCCTGCCTGGCTGCTCCCTTCAGTGCAGGAAGGATGCTGGCCGAGGGAGCGCGGCGCTGGACGACGCAACGCCCACGGCCCAGTCCCAGCAACACAGAGTGACTCAGTGCCCGGCCCTGGGAAACTGCAGTGAGTTTTTGTGTCTGATTTCTTTATTTGCCTCACAGGAATGCTGGGGAGATTAGTTAACACCTGTATTTAACTTGGAGAAGATAACACAGAAATACAAGGGCTATCGCAATTGATCAGAGCAAGAATTAGGAAAGGGAAAAAAAACTCCAACCAAACCAAAAAAAGGCATTGCACAACCTACAACCTGGATCTCATTTTTGGTTTTAGAAACTATGAGACTGGTTAAACTTACAGATTGAAGGTAATGTTTTAGAAGGAAAGCTAATTGCTCATGGCAAGAATCCTGGGTATTTCTGTCCATGTAAATCACACCAAATATTACAGGGAGTTTGTCAAAACAACATGCCTGAGAAAAGGCAGCACCAGAGCTGAACTCCCCTTGCAAGATTATCTATTGCAAAAACTTAACCTCTTCAAGCAGCAAACACTGGACAAATGCCCCAATAAGCAACCATGGCCCTATAAATGGCCCTGCTGCCTTCCCCTGCTCTCTTGCTGCCAAGAAAGGGCCCACATTTCCTTTCCATGACTCCATGGCAATGCAAAAGGCAACTCCTTGCTGATGCAGGCACGGAAACCTGAGCCTCTGCAGCAACTCTGAACCTGTGCTATGCCTTCACCTGCCTGCAGGATGGCTGTTAACAACAATACAGCAGCACATTTCACCAAAAAGCTTTTCTGAGAGAGTGCTCTGGGATTTTTAGATAAAAGGAGATGATGAGAGGCAAATGACATCAGTGTCAGTTGCTCCTTCTTTGTACCCTCCTCTTCCCAAACGCTCTGAGGATGATCCAACAGTCCAACCTGAAATGGAGCAAAATGGAATAGCAGGAAAAAAAGCACAGCTAGGGCCTCCTAAAGATTTAGTTTGAGTATTATACACCTTGGAGAATAAGGTGTAATGGGAGAGAGGGAACTTCATCAGGAACTACAGTGACAGGAGAGGGGTTAATGGCTTCAAACTGAGAGTTAAGATGTTGGAAAAAATTCTTTACTGTGATGGTGGTGAAGCCCTGGCACAGGCTGCCCAGAGAAGCTGGGGATACCCCATCCCTGGAAGTGTCCAAGGCCAGGTTGGACAGGGCTTTGAGCAGCCTGGGATATCTGGAGGTGCTCCTGCCCATGGAACTGGATGATCTTTAAGGTCCCTTCCAACCCAAACCATTCCATGATTCTAAGAGGTTCCTGGGCAAAGGGAACACCTTCCCCACACTCCTTATGAATCTGCCCAACTTCTGTGTTGCTACTTCCTGAACAAGCAGTAGAGGAAACTGGTTGCAAACATGCGCTGAATTCCTCCATGATGCCAGTGCGCAATAAATGGGGAAACAGCCAAAGTGGAACCACATTATTTCAATTTCTTGTGAAATGGGAGAGTGTGTGTGCAGAGGGTGTGGGAGCAGCAAGCCGTACTTAAATGCTGACAACTTCACTTTTCAGCAGGCAACAAATAAAACATCCCTCCAAGAGCTAAGAGCTAGAATAAAAATTAGCCAACCTAAAATACTGTCAACTCCAGTGAAATCATCAAACCATCACTAGTGTGAGCCTATTTTCTTATCCAATCACATTGCATTGCTCTGAAAGTTTTGGGGTTTTTTTTCTATTTTAGTTGGACCAGCTCAGTGATTTAGAAGGAAAATTTCCATTTTGTTATGCAATTAAGCTCTTAGACAAAAAATTATATTTCTGTCAGTTTTCAAACTAAAACCTCAAGTTTACTTGCTTAAATAGAAAAAATTAACCTTTTTTTTTTTTTTTTCCATTTAGTGCAGTTGTTGTATATGTTTGCCAACAGTTTGTTTTCATCAAAGCTGCATTTTCCACAGAACAAATGGGATGTTCCCAGCATGGGACTCCTCCACAGTAACACTTGCAGCAAATCCATCTCACTGAAAGGAGAGCAGGACACAGTGCACATCCAGGGCTTGGTGTCAGGGTTAAAAATTCTCCCTCTCACATGTGAGCTACCAGGGGACACACCTTAGCTCTCAAGTGAGGCTGGTATTCAAAGCTGAATAATGGAAGGGGTTCCCCACGCCACAAATGAATTCAATAAAGCTCCACAACAATTCCACTTGGGAACGGGCTCACTTCTCTCTTGAATGAGCTCACAGAAATATCCTGTAATAAAAGGGGCTCTGTTCCAAGAACAGTGCACTGTGGACAATGCTCAGAATTAACTGTGGCTGCTCCTGACCACGACCGGCTGCGTGCTCCGGGTCACGTCTGTGCCGCACCAGGGTCCCCAGCACCGCCCTGGGCTCAGCCCTCACAGCGACCTGGGGCTGTGAGGGCACTGCCATAGGTGGAGCTCAGTGCCATTTTATGCTGTTTAGTGCCTTGATTTTGTGAAATACAAGGGCTCCTACTGGCAAGAGAAGAACCAAACTAAGAGGTGAAAAAGCAGAGGAAGATGTGTGCGAGCTCCCCACACACAGCCTGCCAAGCACACTTCTTCCAGGGCCTGGCCCCTGGGAATCAAGGGCTGCCAGTAGTTTCCTACCATGCCAAACTTCATATTTACTTCCCTGTGAGATTGCAGGCTGGGGGATTTGGATGAGGCCTACTATTTGATGTCAAAACTTCACTTGGATTTGGCAGAGCAGAGTTCAAAACCTGAACTTGAAAAGGGGAACTCTAATCTAAACCCCAGGCTCTCAGCAGGTGGGAAGTCACTAACTGTATAGCCTAGTGAGAAGTCCAGCTCTCAAATTTGAGTTGTAAATCCTTCCCACCATGCCCATGGGTTTGTTGTTTGCATTTGCTTGGGGTTTGAGGTTTTTGTGGGAGCTTTTTTTTTGTTTGGCTGGTTGGTTTTTTCGCCTTTTTTTTTAAAATCTGTTCACAAATGGTAAAAAGGACCTCATATGTGAAAAAGCTGAACTGAGTAATCACAGAAGTCTAGCTTCATGCGAATTACACTGAAGGACACATGCCATACAGGCTGAGTTTGTGTCCTGTGATCAGGGAAGGAGGAAGAGTTTTGGAGAAGCTGGTGGCCAATGCTAGAGAGGAGGGGGCAGAGAAGCCACTTGCTTCTCCTTTACCAACAGTGTTACAGCTCATCTTTGATGCTCCTGCACAGGAGCACATCAAGAGGTGGAAGAAAGGCACAGGCATCACATCAAGGCTCCAGATTTGTATGGCTTGTGTGCAGGATTACCACGGGATGTACAAAAGGTTGTAGTTCTCTTGTTCTGGAGCGCAAATTGCATTCCTGCCCAACCTCCTGGCCATGGAAGGCCTCATATCTCACTTGTAAAAAAAGAGAACAACTTTAAGCCCAGAACACCCAAGAGCAGCTACAGGTGACCACGTCCAAGTGTGCATGCAGCCGGACCTGTTCCCAACCCAAAAAATCCTGTGAGCCAAGAAAACAAACGTCACTCTTTTCCCTAACTGGGAGTTTGTTTAGGGCAAGTACTCACTTTAGACACCTGACAAGGAAAAGAGTTCTGAAATGTTTTGGGTTTTTTTTTTTTTCCCCCCCAATAAACTCTTACATATTGAATAGGCTTGAGGGATTTGATTGTAGCAGTCGGGCAGCCACAGGAACTGAGGTCAACGTAGAGGCCTTCTTCCAGCACACAGTGATTGTCAGTGGTTTCCCCTTTGTAACACAGGAGCCAACTGCAAGAATAATGGAACAAAAAAGCTGCTCTAGCTGCTTATTAACAGTACCTTCTTTTTCAAGAGCTAATACTTGCTAAGGACATAAGGAATAAAAAGTTTCTTTGTTCTTGTCAAGCTTAAAGTAAGGTGACTTGAAAGGCTACGCAGCAAAGCAACCACAGCAGCAAAATCGAATCGTGTGCTACGGAAACCTCAGTTCCAGAGTCAAACGACACTGAGTGGAATTCAAGACACTTCCACTGTACCAAAGTTGTCAAAATCTGGAATAAATTCTGACTGGAGTTAAAAAAAGAATCACAGTAACTGTGCAAACCTTCCCCAGGGAGAGCAAAATGCACAGTACCCAAACCAAGGACAGGATGAGAGTTACTGAGATGCCTTGCAGGACAAAGGGTCTAAGACAGGATGGAAGATGATGGGCATGTGTCATGTGTTTTCAGCTGTCTGAAATTTTGTAACATTTAAAAAAAAATTCATATTACTGAAAACGATGGCATGTAAAACAACAGACACTTACCATCCCCGGAGAACCTTAAAAGAACATGGTATGAATGATGTAAAATCAGAAACTTCTGCTGTGAAATCTACACATGCTCCTTGGAAATGTGTATTACTGAAAGCTTTGAGCTACAAGAACAAAACAAAACAAAAACAATGACTAGAAGGAAAAATGAAGGCATTATCATTAATGTCAACAGAGAAAGCTGTACTCTCAGAGAATGATCCATTCAATTCATAAAGATACAATTAATAGAACAAATTCTCATTCAGAGGATCTTTTACATTTCTACAGCTGCTTTATTTTTAGAAATATCAAGTTTTTTGTCATCTCTGGGCTGGCACAGGAGGCTTCCCAGTGATGCTAAGGCAGGAGGGGGCCCAGGCAAAAATGAGAAGGGTAGGACTGAAGGCTGTTTACCATCCCCAAGTACCCCTGAACAGCTTAACTCTCACTGCAGCTCAGCAAGCCAGGGCTCAAAGCAGGATGGGGAAATGTTGGTCAAAAGATACAGGGCTGCTGTTGATAAAGTGGCCTGAAATATTCTGTGATTACAGTGGTCACAGGTGGTTTTTCACTTCAGAACTAGCAGGAGGATTTCTGAGGGAACTCAGAACTTCTGAAGTTCAGCCAAGCTGCTTTTATATGTCATGGTAAAGAAGTGCAAGTCACAGTGAACCACACCCTACCAGTAAGATGTGATCAGATCATCCCAAAAAAAGCAAGAAGGCTCAAAACGTTGCAGTGAAAAGTAAAATAGAAAAAAACCAAACCACCAGACAAAAGACAAACAAATCCCCAAAAAACCAAGCCCCCCAAACAAAGAAACAAAAACCCAAACAAACAAACCCACCCCCAAAAAGACTCCCAAAACAAACCAAAACCAAAAAAATCACACAAAAAAACCCCCCAAGCCCCCCCCAAAAAAAAAAAAGGAACCCTAGTATGATGTAGGCCATGATCTACAGCAAAGACACCCAGAATTCTGCACCCTTCACCTGCCACTGCGTAACTGAAATTTGAAAATTTCAATTTCATTTGAAAGCCTGAGAGAGAGGGTGGAAAGGAATGAAAAATTTAAGCGTATCAAGAGAGCAGCTCATATTCTGTAATGGAAGAAAAACACGATGGCTGTTGCAAGAGCTACTTCCCCCTTTATGCCCCAAATTGGCCAAGCTTCCTGCCAAAGAAAAGAAATCAAGTGCTTTTGCCAGCACAGAGCGAGAAGGCCAAACACGAGTGTCAGCAAATGATTTTATGGAAAAGTTCAGTCTGTGTTTTTAAAAGAAATGAATGTTTCCTGTCAGAAAGACCAAGAAAGGCTTAACCTGGCCTTGCAGGCTGTGAGCGCTAACTGGAGAACAGGGATCAGCTACAATAAAATTAATAAAGTGTAACTGATTTTTCTGTAAATACAACTCCACTGCTCTGTCACAAAGCACCTACTTAAGCTGTAATTACATAGTATTTTCTACCCACTCATCTCAAAGCTCTTTACAAAAGGGAATATATATACATACACACTGCCTTTCTTTCATAAGCCACGTGCTGTGCAAGGCTTTTAAAAAAGATTCACAACTCATTTTCAGACAGAACGTATCTGGTAATGAATGAGGGTCTTAAATTGACAAAAGCTGGGGTGGAGCAGTGATTCCTCAGAGCAAACACTGCAATCAGCCTCCAACTGCAGCCACCTCCACTTTGTCAGGGTCTGACATTACCGTGTGAGGTTTCTCTTCCCAAAAAGCCAATGGATGGGATATTAAAATACAAATGCAGGGTTGTACAGTTATTAGCTCTGCTTCCTAAATCATCTGTACAAGTCACCTGCTGTTGAAGGAGGCTTTGTTCTTGCTGGGCAAAGCCTTATTTTAATAAATAAATTGAATGGCTTTGTAGAGCTGATGATTTCTCACACTCTGTGTACTTGGTTTACTAGGGAGCTTGGCAGGCAGAAAAGGTCAGGGGAGTTACTGAGACATTGAAGAAAATTTTGCTGCTTTTTGATTTCTGGTAAGAGCAGAAATGAAAAAAAGACATGCTCTTGTAGACAGTGCAAACAGTTCCCTTAGTTCAGACATATGCTCATCAAAGGTGGGAGAATGTATAATCACTCAAAATAACCAATATATGACTTATTCAAGGGTCAAACATCAGGATGTTGAAGGATTTGCCAGCTCATATGCACCATGCCTTGAAGTTCCAAACTAAGAGACTGGTTTTCATGTCGAGAACTTCTATTCTACTCTGAATGTGAAATTCTTGATATTTATCCAAACGGCTGTCTTTTACTTAGGATAAGTGATTAAATGTTTTCCCATTAAAAATTACTCAAAATATTTGCCCTCCTGTAAGAACTGTAGTGATATGAAAGATGCTCCCTCTTTCCTAGATCTAAGGCAGAATCCTATGAAAACCAGGATTGTGATAAATCAGGATAGTAATTTTTTCACAAATGGTGTTAAGACTATTATTAAAGACCACAAGAGGCAAGATACAATCTAGTACATGTCAGTATTTAAAGGTGTCTGTGCATATACACACACAGAGGTTTTTTCACGTTTGTGGAAATAAAAAGCTTGTAAAGCACAATTTATTGAAACTTCACAAGTTTGAACTGACCTTAAAGGTCTGCAACACTGGAGTAATACACTCAAAGAATATATTTTGGGAGATCCTGAAAAAAGAGAAGAACTGAAGATGGAAATAACACTATCTTCAACTGTTTAGACCCCACCAGTTTTATCTGAGTCAGTTATTTTATCTGGTATCATTTACCAAGGCCCTCCTGTGAACACACTTGCAAGTCTTTGGCTGCAAACTGCCATGTGAATAGCTCGGGCAGGAAGTCAGTGTTTAAGGCTAAAATAATACACCAATTATGTCTTCAGACAGGAAACATTTCCTGTAGTCCTGGGTTAATCATAAAATGGTAGAATTGGAGAAAAAGGAGGGTGTGGTCCACCTGCTAAGTAACACAATGCACAGCATTTCCCATCCAAGCAAGAAAGACAGAAATTGTGCCCAGATGACAAAATACTTAAGTTTGCTGAAACAGAACCACTGAGCTCTAAAATATCTTTTGTCTGAAAATAAGTCGTGTTTCTCGAAATAAACTTTTCCAAATTTGCTTAATTAAGAGCATGTCAGAATGAGAGAGAGAGAGAGAGAGCAGTAAAACCACTCATATCATCACCCATGCTAAGCAGGACAGAAAAAGATCCACCAAACAGCTCATGCTGGACAGGGGGAGAGCCCTGCTGGGACAGAACACTGCAGGAGACACAGAGCACACATGGTGATGAACACAGAGCAGGATTTTGTTTCAGAAAGATAACTCAAAGGTCCATCAATGGAACATAACCTTGTAAAATAAGGACCAAAAGTGTAAGACACTAAACTAACTCATTTTTGAGACTCAGAGTGAATTATGGGGACTGCTTTCTCTTAGTAAATTATCACCAAGTGAGACACAGCTTTCAGGGGAACTGTCAGAATGTATCATAGAAGAGATTTATCACAGATTTATCATGATCAGGATGTGTTCCATTACACTCTTATGTTACTGTGAGAAAAAGGGAACCTTAAGGAGCAGCTCTACCTGCTTGGAAGACCTTGCAAAGTACAACTACCAGCATCCAAGATTAAAAAAAAACCCCAACTTCCAGGTGTTGATGTGTCTGCAGGTTTGAAACGTGCAGTTCAATTTCCTGCAGTTTATATTTTCACCTTCACCTGTCACGTAAACACAGCAGCGACAAACTGGATGCAATGCAAAATAATGGGAAGAAAATCTGCCATAAAGAGAAGGACGAGTGGATGTGATGGGGAGTTTCCAGAAGCAGGAGGGAAAGAAGAGGGAAATAAACAGCTATGGAGATCCAAAGCCACTCAAGACCTGTCGGACTGCTTGCATTCTTGGGGACAGAATACTAAAGGGTA
>WEIT01001521.1:48601-112705 GCA_013389985.1 Dryoscopus gambensis
AGAACTGAAACCAACAGAAGACACCTCTCTCAACATGCGCTCTTCAAAATAAGGTTAAGTATTCCTTTCACATTCCTATAATTTATTGCTTATTAATAATTTATTACTTATTATAATTTAATACTCATTGCTGAAGATTGTCTTTGTTTTGCATTAGGGTTTTGACAGTTCTGGCACTAATCTGTTTGGGTGAGTTGGCACTACCTTGGATTGAATAATGGATTAAAAATATTTCCTGTCTTTAGTCACCGTATCTAGTACAAATATTTTAGCAAAAAATAAGAAAAAAAACCCAACAGAATTCTCTTATGTAACAACACAGGCCAGATAAATTCTCAAGTATTTTTAAATACATTATCAATTAGGCATTATAAATTACTTTGTTTTAAGGCAAATTAATCTTTCCAGGCCAGGTTACTTTTTCCATGTATGCAGTCTGCCAAAGAGAAATTCTTCTTACGAAGTTTCCCTGATAATTTTCTCAAAAGACAGAAAGATCCACAGTGTCCATTTAAGTCTCCATCCTGAACAGACTCGTTATGCCTCTCATAAGGGTCTTTAAATTGTTTCCAAACAAAAAGACAAGTTATTTAACTATTTTAAAAAATTATTTTGGTAAACTCTGAACTCCAAAGGTCTCGTTTCTTTTAAGTTTTTCCCTTAAATTCTGGTAACTCACCAACTTAACAGGTCGAATGGACATGATGGTTTTACTAGATCCTCCCCAGTCAAAGAAGCATTTGTATTTTCCTTTCTCCAATACGTACTGCTCTCCACAGAAATATTTCTGCTGATATGCCACCCACCTGGAGAATGACACAAAAGTTAACCTGAAAACATCACACTTTTCTGAGTTCCTGGATGACAATAACAGCAAGTCAAGCACAACAAAAAGTCCACCTGGCAGACAGTGCAAAATCAAACCCAGTAAGAGGCACAAAACTGTCACACACTTGATTTTCTGTTTTTACCTACTCTGACAAACACAAGAGTTTGGGTGTCTGCCCTCCCATCAAATTCATTGTGAGATGATGCCCTGCTCAGGAATTCAGAGGAAAGACATTTAATTGACAACTTTTTGTATCTCTCTTAATTGAATCTTTACCTGGTTTGGCATCCCCCAGACAGGGCTTTCTTACAGCTTTTCCAGTTGGATTTAGGAAAAACGGTGCAAGAAGAAAGAGAAGTAACTGAGGAAGGCTTGAGGAGAGAAAGCAAAAGCCTGCAATAGTTGACAGTTCAAGCTTGTCCCACCCTGCTTTCCCTGATGCAATTTAAGAAGAAAGAAACCCCCACCTAGAGGGTCCCTAGGCTGGTTAGAAAGACACCACTAAATCACCCACTTTTGGTGGTGCATTCCTCTCTGGCTCACCCAGCACTGGGACTGTTATATCAGGGATATTACAGGGCACGTCCTTACCCATTTTACTTTTGCCACCCACTGGTGATTCTGTTTGCTATTAATTTACCTAATGCCTTTTTATAACCTCCTGGTGCTCTCTGCTACCACAGCCCCTTCAGCAGCAAGTTCCAGAAACTCACTGCCTCTGGTGTAGGAAAGGCTTTTTTTCTTCCCACCTCAAAATCTGCTTTAAAGCAATCTCCAGTTCTGCAAAGCATTCCCCCTGACTGTTGTCATGCAAGATTCTGTGAACTGTTTTAATCTTAACACCTTCAGGATTTTGCAGCTCTCATTTGTATCCCTCCTCTCCAAACTGAGTCTCAGCCTTTCACTCCTGTACCTAATCCTCATGCGACACTAATCACCAATCCCTACATAAGCAGTTCAGGTCCCTCACTTCACAGTTCCTGATCCCCATCACCATCACCATTAGGGTAGGTATGACAATGTTAATACTGCATTTTTAAAATTACTACTAAATGTCTGGAATTCCCACCCCCATGATTCCACAGTGCTCTTTTCCCATAATGTCTTTCCTGTTCTAGCATTATTTTTCATGCACAGTACCATGCCTTCCAAATAATGGCCTACTCTATCATTCCAATAGATACTTTCAAAAAGGCCATTATATCTTATCTTCCTGTGAACTCCTGCAGTATCTGCTGGATCAGAGCTGTTATTTCATGCCAAGCATTCTAATCCCCCCCACCCTGCCACTAATTTTTAGGCTTCTAGTGCTTTTGAGTTTTGTCCTTGATTAATACTGCATAACTCTGTTAACAGACACTGCATCTGATTTACCTTATCTATTGCAATTGTGTTGTTTATTTTCCTCCTGAACTTCACATATGCACACCAAAAGCTAGCCAAGTCCACCCTGGAAACTGGATCAGTTTGAACCAGGTATCCTCAACACCTGTTGGTTTAACCCCCTCCTTTTAGTTTAAATGGTTCTATAAAAAGTATATGAATTTCAGTGCCAGCAGTCTGACTTTATTACAAAACCAGCACATCTCATTCTTTCTGGACAGGCTTTACCTGTCCCAAAAGTTATAGCAGTTCTTACTATATCTAAAATATCTCTTCAGTATTACTGCCAAAGCTCCTGTATCACAAAACTATAGTCTTTGACACCTTAGGAGGGACATTACAAACTTTCTCTACTAACAAAGATTCTCAGATCCAAATCAAGGTGTAGGCACGAGAGCTACAGAAAACTAAAATTATTTCCCTTCCACTTCCCAAGGAAACTTGAAGAAACACTTTTCTCCTCCAAATATTTACCACCTGTACCATGTGGAATATATTCAAAAGGTGTACCCAAACATGCCCAGAAATGTTTAACAGCTCCATCCATACATTTGAGTAGACTTACACTCCACTTTTCACAAGAATCGACCTCGTCTCTGGGCCAAATCCAGCCTGCTCCAAATCAGGGATTTCTTCATTGACGATGTCGAACGCTTTCCCATCTTCATCATCAGACTGGAAAAGTGCTACCGACGACTCTATGAAATCCTGACAGGCAGCACAGGAGTTACAAGACTGTCACGTATCAGTGACAATCTTCACAACATAAAACATTCTGGGAAGGAGTTGTAGCCAGAAAGCATTTTATAGGTGAAGGGAAGCAGTGAAGGGACTTAGCTCCCTGGTGTGGATCTTTATGGGATATTTTGGCACTGGACTCTGGAATAACTGGAAGCCTGGCAATCTGATACAGCCTTCAGGGGTTTGCACTGAAGAGAGGAAGAGCCTGCTGCCCCTGAGCACCATCCTTTCCTCTTCAAGGATGGCTCAGAGTGCAAAGATGCCCGAGTGGGAAGAAGAGTTGAGAAGAGTTTAGCACTGATCTTCCGAAAGCCTCACAAATAACTACTCCATGCAGACCATGACTACAGTTTTTCACTAAACTTCTCCTTCCTCATCCCTTCCCAGCAACGTGGCAATAATTATGGAGAGGAAAAGCCTGGGCAAGATCACCTTTCCAGCACAAGGGGTTTGTACTTTTTGGACATATCCACTGTAGCTATAAATAAATCCTGCTTAACACTGTCACATTCTCTCTTACATAGCTGTGTGACACTGCTTTGTGCTTTCAGCCAGCTTTGTTCCTTGGCAAGATTACTTGTGCAGCTTCAGATTATTTGAATTTGGGTTTCAAGTCTTCAGCTTTTTAACCACTTAGCAATTTTAAGCACACAGTTCAGTAGCTGCTTGGGAAAACAGGAAACAAGCATCCATTCACTTTCTTCCTTTAACTTTTAACAGAAAGCACGAACTCAATTTCAGTGTTTCTCAAGCATTCAGTAGCGTTATAATAAGTGGAAATTAAGTCTTGCAAACAAGAAATAAAGGTTATCAAGAAAATAATGTGGCTGACAGAGATCCATAAACATATGAGGACACCACTGTGGGTATTATTACACTACACACTTAGAAAACAAAGATTTTTAACTATGAAAAACCACTTAGGAATTAAGGCCAGACCAAGCATGTAGCCAGATTCATTTGGTCAGGTGAACCTGATCAAACAGGCTCACTGGAGGACACCACATCTTTCTACAGGATGCAATCACAATGAATAATGAAAACCAATTTTAGAATGAACACTTGATGCAGCTCAACTTCTCTGCACTGTTTACAGGACAGTAAAGCATGATGGAACAAATTCTGTAGTAAAACTGGTTTTCTTACTCTGTTGACCACTTCCTTCTTTCATTTATTTAAACTGTTGCAACTACTTCAGGTATAAACTAGAAATTAAAGTGCTAGTTCTGGAAAAATCATTATGAACAACTGCAGCTTCAGACTACTTTTTAGGAAAAAACAACAAAAAAAAAGAACAACCAAACCAGTGCAATATTAGTGCAAATGAAAACCAGCTACTCTTAACAGTCCTAAAGCAAAAGGCTTTGTAAGAGTACCCAAAAAGTCATATAGATCAAATCTACACATAACTTCCTTAACTAAGTTTAAAATACTGAAATATATCCACAGTTGTAATTTAATTTAAAACAGCCTTCAAATTCAGCCATCACTCCTTCCTCCCTGAATTTCCACTGCTGCTTCTCTTACAACAAGCAACAGGAAAAATACTTTTTAAGAAAAGACTTTCAGACGAAGGCAAATCATTCTAGACTTGAAAAAGTAAGTGGGAAAGCTCCGAAAGTAAAAGATACTCAGAAACTTTGCTCTTCCACTGAGCCATGGGCAAACCCCAGCTTGAAAGGCATTTGACACTGCAGAAAAGAAGCAAATGCCACTGTCCCCCCAAGCAGTTTGCAGTCCAGACCGCTGCCTGTCCTCAGGAACAGGCTCTGCATTTGACTCCGGTGTGTTCAACATAGATGCTGACAACTGAGCTGGCAGCAGCTGGAAAAAGCAATCCTACAAGATCTTTTTACCTCTGCTTCCCAAACACTTCCCAAACCCCCCCATCAGCCTTTGTGTTCACTGCAGGAATATTCAAGCCAGCCAAGAGCTGGGAGCCCTTGCAGCGTGCCCACACCCCACGTGTGCACATCTTCACCAGCGGCCGGGGAGGGGGGATGTGCAACAATCCCTGCTTTGTGTGTGGCACCCAACTTTTCTGACTTGTCAGGAAATGAAATTCCTGTCTCAACTCGACTGCAGCACTGCCCTGAGCACAGAACCAGGGGCTGCACTTGCCCAGGGCTAGCAGGCTCTGGTGGAACCTGGCACGTGGAGCATGGTGGCTGCGGAGCATTTGAACAGCTCTGCACATTGCTAAGCCCCGGTGGCAGAGGGGACTGACATGGGCTGACGAGGCTCTGCAGAGCCACTGATGTGCCCCTGCCCCAGCTCCAGCTCTGGGAGCACCACACAAAGACTTCTGATCCCACTGTGCCTGCAGCTGACTCGGGTACACCGGGCTCAGCAGCTTCAGCTCCCGGCCCTCTGAGCTGGGCTCAGTTGTTTGAAGGTCTCGGTTGGCCTTAAAGCCAACACAGCCAAGGTCAGCTGGTGGGATGCCCCAGCAGAAAAAAATCCAAGTCTGGCTGAGCTGGCCCCACTGAGCCCACACCAGTGAGTCTGTCCACAGAGGAGGGTCAGTGCCCAGTCCCACTGCCCATCTAAACTGACCATGAATAATGCAGCTCAGTTACACTTCACAGAACCCCAAGTCTTCTAAGGAGACTCTCAAATTCATTTGATGAAACCAGAAGAGCAGAAAGGATCTGATATCCAGGGATATCCCTGCAGATTCTGAGACCATTGCAACCTTTACATTGCTTCCCCTGATAGAATTCCTGAGCTTAGGGAGAAGAGCCAGGACATTTGCTGTGCAGTGAGGGGCCTTAAGCACACAGATTTTGGATTTTTGCCCAGGTCCCCTTGAAACTGAACGTTTGGTTCTAAAATATTTTTAAAATCCTGACCTTAAGTATCGTATACAAAGTCACAAAGGGAGCATATGGCCAGCCTGAACACTGCCCTGTGTGCTGCACATCGCAGAGAGGGAGGCAATCTGCTGGTCAAGCCAAACAACACAATGCCAGGGCCATTACTCATTTTATTGGCAAGCAGCTGATTGCCTTCAGTTATGCAACAAATTGAGGGGAGTTATTCCTTTTCCCTTCTTTTATCAATAGGTAAATATTTATACATATTTATAAGCCAACTGGAATGATATATGTTGATATATGACTGTGAATGATACGTGTTTTTAGAATGTTAATGACTTGAGCCTTCTGACTGTTCTAGGTGCAAGTAAAATTAAATACATGGGAGGTCATTCTTGCTACCCACATGCTCAATTTTATCTTGTATTTGTGTCCTTTGCCAAGAGGAAAAATCTAAAAAGATCAATTTCCGTTGCTCACATATCCTACATTAAGCTGGAAAACAGAGGAAAACTGAGATTATTCAGTAATTGAACAGGATTCTGCACGTTCAAAATGAGGAAACTGAAGACATTTCCTACCTACTTCTTTCTCAGAAACCTGAAAATAAATTATTTAGAGAAGGATATTCTTCTTCAATTCAATTCATTCTCCTATCTTTATTTTGATAGATTCTGCTTACAAACACAGCTTTTGTAGGTGCCTGTCATGGCAAACAAACCTGCAAATTGTGAATTTAAGTATGGCCTTCTGGGGTTCACATTAAATTTTTATTAAAAAATAAAAAGGACTGTTGAGACAGTCAGTTTGCTCTAAATGCCTATCTTCAATTTCCACAAAAACCCTGCCTCAGGAGTATCTCATCTCCTCAGATGAGGAGATGAGTAATCTGAGTATACAAAACTGAGTAATATCAGAGCGAACAATCTTAGTCTCAGAAGAAGTTACTCTTTGCAGCTGTATTTAATGCTCACGGAGTTCCCATTAAAATTTAAAAAAAAAAAATCCTTCAAACCCTTACACAAACAAACAAAAAACCTAAACCAAAACAAAGGAAACAATAAAGAAGTTCTAATCCCATGTTTCCCCATTGCTAAAATGTCTAACTTTGCTTCTAATACTGGACTCTTATAAATAGTTGTTGTTATTATTTCATCCTTGCCTCCACTAAACACATTTTAGTAGCAGGGATTTTTTCACCATGATTATTTTTGCTGCCAAAATTTTCTGGCAGAAAAATCACAGACAGAGGGTAATGCTGTTTTAAGGCTTGCAACAGCTGCTGCATTGAAAAGCTATTTTTATTTTAATCAAGAACTACTCTGTACACTCGGGCACGTTATGCTTTTAAGAAAATTCCGTTTGGGAGATTCAAATAGCTCGAGGTGCAGGAGTGAGGTACTTGGAAAACCTGGCAGGTAGACAAGGAATTCTGCACGATACAGTTTTTGTATGAACTTCACAAAGACTGTTCAGAACCTGCTTCTTCTTAGTGCAATCTAGATTCCAGCCAGCAGGAAAAGGATGAGAAAAGGCAAAAGGTGGGAATGACCAAACCCAAGCCGGCTGTACCACGGACAAAGAACAACCTTGCTCTTTATGGACAGAGCTGTGCATAATTTGTGTGAAATCCATGCAAGTACTTACAGCCTGAAGGAAGCGGAAGGACAGGAGGGCACTGTCAGCTGCCCCCCAGGAGTGTCTGTCCTCATAATCTCCCTCCTCCAGCAAGAACTGACGGCCTTTGTAGCGTTCCTTATCATAGGCAACCCATCTGTGGCGGCCCCACAACAAAAGAAAGAGAAGTAACTAAAGGCACAACAACTGCACACATGATCTTCTGTAACAAATAAAGGGGGAAGAGAACATCCCAAAACCACTAAAATGAGCATCACAAACGCGGCCCATGGACAAAGCAGTGCTTGTTTGGACTCACAACAGGCACCCATGAAGTGTTCTTTGTGGATTAAAATCCTTCCATGCAATTCTTCAGCCAACAACAGTTGATTTATGTAATGTTTCTCTGTGTACCTCCTCTCAGCCAGCCACACTCCCAACACCAACATCTGGTACCACAGAGCCAGATGCCAAAACTTTCAGTGATAAAAAACCAAGCAGTGGATCTCTCCAGCATGCTAATAAATGATGAGACTCCAACCTAGCTGGAGCTGGTGACAAAATTAACAGATTTCTGCAGAACCAGATTTCGCCTGCTTATATATTTTTTTTTGCTTTAATCTAAAACCACAGACATATAAACAGACAAGCAAATTGAATATATAATACATATTGCATATGGAATATGTTTTAGCAGTAAACAAATAGAACTTTACAAAGTATTTCGAATAAATAGATAAGGCTCAGTTAAAAGAAGGTGTTTCCATATCAACTTCAAATCCCTACTGGATCTTAATTTGAAAAAGTGCTTCCCCCTCCTTCTTTCTTGTAAGCATTTCTTTCATTAAAGCTCCCTTGTAAATACTAGAACTGCTGTACAAATTCTGTTGGCAGTGAAATTTGGCAGGCGGGGATAGCTTTACTTTTAGTACCATTTGGTTTACATTAATTCAGCTGTTTAGGTTACCACAGCACTAAAAATAAAAGCTGCCACAACAGGCAGAACAATGTCTTTTAATAATCTGAGGTTTCCCAGATAGTGAACACACAGTGCACTTATGAATAGATCATTTGAGTATTAACAATTAAATTTGTTTTGAATTTAGTGCTCATAAAATTCTGACAACAGCCTGAAAGGATGTATCTTATTCCATCTTTACACTGAAGTGGAAAACCCCCTTGGAAACAAAAGCAAGATTTTCTAAAAACTGTTTTGTTACTGAGGTCTGTGGCAGAAGCAACCATCCTGCCTGCCCTCAGACAATCCTGCCCTGCTGGGAGTTGGGAGAGGGTGAAAGAACAACAGGAGGGGTTGGCAGCTGGGGCTGAGTTTGCCTCAGAGCATCCACCTGTCACACAGGTGTGACACAGCCCCGTCCGTGCATGTGACACTGGGAGGGGCAGGGCAACGCAGAATCCATCCAACGCCTCAGTTAATGAAAACAACAGCACATTCCCAGTTCCAGATAGCGTGCAACAGGTGGCACAGGAAAACCATTAAGACAATAAAACAGTTTGTAGGTTTCCAAGGTATTAAAATGTCAGATTGAAGACTGACCACACCTACCCAAGGTCATTTCAGCAAAGTAGAGACTATCAGAAGTATAAAGCAATACAAATTAAAGCTCTGTGTGAGCAAAGGAACAAAGTGGCCTGATTTATTGGCATCCAAATGGCAAACTGGCTTCACACCTTTCACACATCTAGCTTGGTAAATTTAGCTGATAATTGAAGAGCTGATAATAAAAGAAATATACACTCCTGTCTTTTCAAAACCTTTCACCTGTGGAAAACTCCAATCACCCATTAGTTAGCACTTCTAAGCATTTAGTTATGCTTCTCTCCTTTAAAATGAATAGAAAAGCAAAATACACTCACACGCCACCAATTACACGTAGTGATCCAATTTCCTGGAACTCCTCTTCACTACCAAACAGTGCTGGGACAGAGGTGATGTTTTCTGAAAACTCTTTGGACCATCCTCCAAAGTGGGGTTTCTCATATATTATCATCTAGAAAACATGATGTTGAACTTAACCCTCCAAAAGTAGACAAGAAGCCCCTCCCTGTACTTTGCTGAAGTTATTTCCATGACTGCAGTTAACAGCCCCTTCAAGTTCCTCATCTGCTGAATCACGCAGGTCAGCTGTTAACAATATTTATATCTGTTGCAGTATTTATTAGAAAAACACCCAAGTCATGCGTGTATTTGTATAATTAAAAGTTACCTAAAGCATTAATGTTTTTGTAGAAAAGGAGGAAAAAGGAGCAATAGCTCCGGATCAGCTTTCAGCTGCTCAGATCACAGAAGGATCATGGTCTCACTCACAACTCTTGTACTGGAATAGGGGATAGGCTGGAAGGGTTCTATTCCTGTCCTCTTCCTTCCCTCTCCCTTTATGTTTAAACTTGGTATGTTAAATGGGAAAATCTCCCCCAGTCTCGTTATCACAGTGACTAATATGTCAAGTCAGAAAAACTCATTTTATAGCAAATTCACATTCTCCTAATATGTGAAAAACAAATTACACCTCATCAAACACTGAGCGAATTTGACAGCATTAGTGAATTCTCTTTCAGCAGCAAGCTATCAAACATCACACACCAAACAAAAGGAAGGCAGCTTGCATAAAGGTTTTATATTCCCCATCTGCTTCTATTTTATTCTCAATGCCCTCTGTGCTTACCTTGACATTCATTGGCATTTGCACCTTTAGTCCACCCTAAAAACAGATGGGGAGGAAAACAGGCATTTAAATGACACTTGAAGTTCCACTTTGACATGTGTTCTATAGTGCTATCAGAGCATGAAGTCTTTGCAATTATATTCACCACTTTCAGTGCTGGCCATAGATTTCAAAAGGCCAGGCACACTAGAAACCTGACCTACAAACAAGTCAGTGCACTGACAAACCTCTAAGACTGCAAGCAATTTAAAAATATTCCTTCATGGTCTAGAAATCTAAAATAAACATTTGCCACGTATTTTTAAACTAATGGATATTGACCAGTTTTAAAAATTAACTTTTAAAGCTTTATTACATGCATTTCAAATTTCTGAAGTACAAATGCTGCAACACCAGAAGAGAGAGAAAACAGCAGGAGAGAGAGAAAATAAGAGTCTGACATATTCATGTTTATGGTCAAAGAGCAAATACAACAAATGCATCTTCTCTGGAAATGTGAGTGAATGATGCTCTGTGAGGGAATAAGACACTGACCTCACTTGGGTGGCTAAAGAGACAGCCATTAGGTCTTATTTCTTTATGGCTTTTAAACTGTCTTTCTGTAGGCTTGCTATGTTCACAGTAAAATTTGTGTTATGCCCTTTCCCATCTCTCACACATGCAGATCCATGTGCTGTCTATTAACACAAAAACCAGCTGCACCTCCCCAGATTTGTGTGCAATCTGTGGTCAGAAGAATACTACTGGGTAATAAATGCCTTATCTGGTCTTCCATCCCCAGTAGACTCTAACTGAAAAAAAAAGAAAATCTAACTGTACAGCTGGTAAAAAGAAAATCAACAACTTCTGAAGGGCTTTTTGGTTAATGAATTGGTGTCGGATGCAATAAAATGAAGAGCCTTTCAATTCTGTCTTTTTTGACCTCCTCCCAACAACAGCATTTTCCCAGGAAGAATTTGGGGGGTGCAGAAGCCCAGCAGGTCACAGTGACCAAAGCAGACACACCACGGAGGAGCGTTATGCGTGTAAGGATTAACCCAGAAAGAACATCAGAGCCTGAGCTGTATTTAGGTCAAAACCTTTGGGGAAGCAGCAATAAAAAAAAAGGAAGGCACACAATTTATTAGGGAATTGTGAAGTCCTCACCATTCTTAAGGGACGCAGAGATTTTACATCTGCTGAAGGAATTTCAGGTGGTGAATCACATTCTTCCAAAACCGTCACCTCTCCCTTGTAATTCAGGTCCGAATAAGCAAGCCATCTAGAACAGTGAGGATAAAGGACTCAGTAAGTTCATTAATTAGATTCCAAATACAAAGATCTTATTAAAATTATTTTCCTTTCTGTACTCATAAGAGCTAGATAATGTTTTAGACAGCACATCAAAACAAAGCTGAATTTAAATATGCTGGCAACATCACTGCTAAGAAGATCTCAGACACTTTCTCTTACTTCAAGCTAAATATAAATGAAATAGGAGAAAATTACCAATTTGTTCACTCACTTAAAAAAGCTAGCTTGTTACTCTATGAGTATACAAAAAAAAGGCAGTACTGAAGATGAGACATTTGCATTGAATTTTATCTAGGACTGTCACCTTATGAATTAGAAGGTTTCTAATATCAATCCCATGACATTTTTTTCAGTGGAAGTTATTAAAATATGATTATTTACAACAATCCTTTGGAAAGCTACTGTAATTTTGACATGAGGATTTAAAATGATGAGAGTCCTTCAGACTGTTTTAAATCAAAAAGAAAGCTGAGTGTAGAAGCTGGACAGAGGTTTAGTAAACCACACAAGGAATGGAGGAAGAGGTAAGGAGCCTTGTGGAAAGTGATGTTCTTAAAACTACCAAATTTTGTCAAAACTAAGACAAGACTCTGTTTTTAACTCCTTCATCACCTCAAGCTTCACAGACACATTGTGAGATTGTGGGAAGGAAGACTCGGCTCACGTGTAAAGGCAAGACTCTTGCAATAGAAGAGCTAATGTCACTCTGCAATGATTTATGAGAAGAGCCACACAACTCCCAAACTGCAGGAACTGTGAGGTGCTGGCCCAGGGAGCAGCCCTTTCTGCTCAACACAGGAAGTGCTGGGCTACCCAGGGGCCTGTGTCATATTGCATCACCTCCCTCCAGAATGGCAGGATATGGCTGGAGCTTGAGAAACGCCTGGATGATGTAACACTCATTTTCTGGTGTTCAGCCACAGTGTTATGGCTGTAACAGGGTGGGTGACTCGGGAGACAGTGTCTGTCCTTCAATGAACTAAAAGCTAATTATAGCTGAGTTGCTTCTTCTATTTATAAAGCTACTCAAATATGGAATTACTGAAGACTTCTGCCAGCCACTAGGAAAAAATGCCTTCAAAAATTTGGTTCCGCTACTAGGAGCCCACAGAGCACGGTGCCACAGTGCAGAGCTGGGAATATTTAGTGTATGCTTGCTGATTAGTAGCAAAACCCCCCAAATATTGTTCATGTTGCTGACTGACCTTCGTCCCACGATGTTACTCTTCTACCTGCTGGCAAAATGCTGTTAGAAAGGTTCAGTACTCACACTCCCGATCTGACTCTTATGTAAGGGTTTTTCTCAACATCCAGTTCTTCTAAATTGGCAACTGCACCCTGTATGCAGATGGGAAGTCCCTCTGTGCTACCAGCTGCCAGGCAGAACTCCACCTCTGGAATGCCACAGTCCTGTGGAAACAAATCAAAGGGTAATGTTTATCCACACTGGCAGACTCTGCCCCCAAACATTCCCTTTTTTGCCCCATCTTCTCACCCTTCTCCAGGCTTCATACGATGGAAGGGTTTTATTCTTCTTTAAATGGAGGCTGGAATTTTTAGAAAAGCTAAGCGAGGTAAATTTCCAGCTCCCACTAGTTTTCAAAGAAGAAATTTATGCTTGTCAAGTCACTTTCAAAACGGCCAGTTTAAATATTCTCCAATTAAAGGACTGAACAGCATTATAAAAGTGACTTTTTATCTTTTAAAAAGTAATGCTTCCGTAACACATATGATACATGCATTAACTAAAACTTTCCAGAAATATCTATTACATTCCCACCTCCCCTGTTCCATGACAGTTGAATTCTGTAATGCAGAATCCAACTACAGTATCAAGCCACATGAGTTCAATGTTTCTGTTGTGCTAAATAAATCTACAGCATTTTAGATGAAGGGAGAAAGAAAGAGCAATATTAGAAAACATCTATTTTGTTAAGTAGATATTTTGGCAATTTTCCTTTACCACAAAGCAACAACCTCTATTTCCTTACTGGAGGTTTACTGCTGAGAGATGCCATGCTGGAGAACAAACTTGTTGATCACATGCTATTCTCTAGAATTTGCAGGGATTTTATTGAGCCACCCTCATTTTGCAATATTTACATAACATGCATTGCCAACACTTTCTTCCCTAGCACTCAAACACATCATGAACCAGCAAGGATCTTCTGCAAATCCCTGTTTCAGCAGGGTGTTCCAGAACAGAGAAAGGCGGCTCACGTGCGTAGCTGGAAAACTTCACTTCTCAGTGATAACCTCCCAGAACGCTTCCCCTTCTCCTCCTGACCCACAGGCCCATTTGCTTTAGGACAGAGGGCTTGGACACCAGACAGAGGTTCCCAAAATCCTCAAGGTGGCTGGAGGAAGATGCCCCCTGCATGTGCGTTAGAGAAGAGGGACGAGGAGCAGTCTCTGAGGGTGCCAACCGATTTCTGGATTTGGTGAGGGCCCAGGAGGGTCACATCATGACAGAGATCCTGCATGGACCGTGGAAGGAAAAACACAAGAGCTTGCAGAGAAACCCAGCAACAGGGCACAAAAGCTCTGGAAGCTACAGCACCTCATCTCATGACACTCTCCTTTTGCACTTGGGCTTCGAGTGGGGTTTTCACGGGGTAACATCCCACAGCTTCTTGGTCAGCAAAGCTTTTTCAGTAGCTATTGAACAGTCAGCAGTAAGGGTGGCAATCAGAATGGGTGCACTTCAGGATATCGTTTCACTTTCCTCCTGAGACCTGAGGTAACACAGTAATACTGTTCTGGCAGCCCTCCCTCATGCACAATCACGTTTCCTCTGTATTGTACCTTGCAAACAATGCTCACTCTTTGTTTTCTGAGCAAAAACTGCAATACCAGCATTTTTATTTTCAGATGAACAAAAGCAGAAAAACTAGGAAAAAAGACTTTCTAGTATAATGCTGCTTTATGGCAAAGTGCTAAGGAACTCCATTCCTGAATTCTAAGCGTATTGCTAGACAAGATGTAAAGAAAATAAAAATAATCTCCCCACAGTTTTCACATGACGATTAATATTATTAAATCAGAGTTAAGAAATATTTGAAGTCTGTGGGGTTTTTTCCCTAAAAACATCTGGTATGTAACAAGGCTGAAATTCATAAATCCAACAATAAAGCTTGATACAGAAAATCAGAAGTTGCACCTAGAAGAATTCCACAAATAATGATGCCAGACTCTAATGGTTTCAGATAAATTCTGAAACACAGTACCTACAAGACTAGACAAGTAGCAAAGTAAAAGTATCTGCCTGTGGGCTCAGACAGAATATGAGATGGAGTATGTTTAATTTTAATTCAGTAGGAGGCTCTTGTTTTTGTTTTTCATTTAAAGCCAGTCCGTATTCTCTTTTCAAGTCTGCTCTCCTGACTCTGAAGCTCATGAGGCAGTCTCCAGCTCAAGAGGTGACAAATGCAGCAGGGTAGGTAAAGCACAGGCACTCATAATTAAGTCTCTCCTATTTATGACCATTTCTCTCCAACCAGATTTTGGGAGTAAAAAAAAACCTCTACTCATAGTGATGGTATTTCTGTGTGTGTTCTAGATTAAGTCCACAAATTTCTTTCATAAAGTGTCACACAGTAAACTGAGGTCTTCATCAAAACCAATTCAAATATTTATTTTTAAATGTGGCAACATGGTCGAGCAAGAAGTACATGATATTTTCTGAGCACATTTTTTTAAAGTCACAAGTACACATTTGGACTTAAATATGTAGTTCAATTTACCTCTACTGATGCACAGACTGCAGAAAATGGTAACATTTATTATTACTGAATTAGATGAATGCTATGTATTTGCAGACGAACACTCTGTGCTACACCATTCATTTATATAATTCAAGCATGCAAACTTCGCTTGGTAAATATTGGCTCCAGCATGTTCATATTTGCCTGAGCATATTTAACAGGCCTCATTACTTTCAGAGACTCCTTTAACGTTCCCAATAAAGCCACCATCTTTAGAAACAAAATGAAAACCACACAAATACGATAGGAGTCAGGTGGAGAACTAGATCCTTCAGTCCAAAGCCCTGTCATCTGCAAGGCGTCAAGATCTGGAAATAAGATACCCATATGCAAAACTATTATCATGCAAAACTGCTACCACAGTATTTCAGCCCAGATCCCAAACTGGGATGTTTCCTCCCTAAACCAGCCCCCCAAACTGTGCCATCCCCCATCACAAGCAGTCCAAACTCACACCATTCATTGTCCTACTGGCACATCAGACAAAAACAGAATAAAAAGCACGACAAACCGATTAGGCAGCTGTGCTCATTTCCAGTGATAATACACAACCAGCAAATACTTAGGTAGGTCACAGCCTCCAGGCATCCCTCTCTGCCTTCCTTACTCTGTGGAATTCTCCTCCTGCCTCCACACAGTCATGCTGGAATGCCTGTGCCTCCCTCGTGGTCCTTAGGGAGCTGGGATGTTTACAAAGCACGTGGAACACTTACAGACACCTCCAAAAGAGTAGTGTGGCCCTCAGCAGAAAGGTGAACGCTCCTTCTGAAGAGCATTAACACAACCCTTAAGCCTTCAGCATGAAATATTCCTCTTCAGAGACATCTATGACATTTTTCTAGCCTGACCAAGGGCTCCAGCAGAAGTGACAGACCTAAAGCCTTCAACCCCCTCCCAGCGGTCTTGGTTGTTTATCCTTCTTCTGGATCTAGGATTACAGCCCTAACAGCTCCAGCAGGGCTAAATAAATTCAGCACTGCTAGGCCTTCTCCATGGACTTGTCAGCTGTGGTGACTGAAGCGATCAAACCACCTACCCTGTTTAACTGGGGTAGTTCTCTGTCAACAACAGGACAAAGAATGACTAAAGTCTGGCTTCTTACGAGAAATGCCAAAACAATGATGAGAGAAGAGTCTTGAAGACCAGGCCTAATTAGTTCTGGCATTCACATAATTGCTTTGCAATACAGTCTAGACACCACCTTACTTCAGATACACATTTTGTCTTTAGGATGCTATCTGCTTCTGGAGCTTCTTTATTTATTTTTTTTTTTTTAATATTACTGTCTGTTGGTCCTCCAGGCTTTTTTACCCACCCATAATTCTTACTCTCAGTGCTCCAGCACTGTACTACTCCTGCTACCATGAAACCCAACTACAGAACTCAACAGGGCTGGTAGTAAAGTAAAATAATACAAAGGAAATGAATGATTACTGTCCTGTAAATACCAGCCAGCAAATGAAACCATCTGAAGCTGCTGGGTGTCTTCCTATGGCATCTGACAAAGTAGTCCCTGCTTAAATGATGAACTTCCTTTCACCTGGCAAACCACACAAACAAAAGAAACACACCCTTCATGTAATACTGTGAACAATCCCATTACAAAGAGCTTTGCTTAAGGAGACTCCACGAGGAATCCGGTTATTTCCTGCCCAACCATCCTGCAGACAGTGATTATAAACTGCTGTTTCAGATGCCTTGTCACCTTGCAAAATACTGGTTTGTAAGATTATTCCAGAATAGAGGTGTCAGGAACTCTTCTTAGCTCTTGTTTCTGGGAATATAACATTTAGCACCCTCCTTGGGCTTCCAGAAACAGATAGAGAAAAGCCCAACACACGCAAAAAGGTCCACATGTATTTACAGCAGGCCAGAGAACCGACCTGGCTGAACAGATTATGCTGCAGGAGCTGCACTGAACCTGTGTGTGCAGGCAGACTTTGTTAGCCTTGGCTCATGCTGCCTTGCCTTAGTGGAATTCAGCCTCCACATCATTTCAGACAGGTCTTCATTTTACTGGTTGCACAATCTGTTTCTTTGCAATCTCCTCCTCACAATTTCCTTGAAATTGAATACACATGGATACACCTAATGCATATCCACAGTTAGCCAGGCCACAAGCTAACCACAAATTAGCAGAATCTCTGCTTTTTGGGGAGGCTTGAAGCCAAATCAAGAGCACAGAGCTACTGGCAGACTGTTCTTCAGTCTATATGCTAGTAAAAAAAAAAATATTAGATGTACCTCCTACAGTGTCCTTAGTAAAAATCTGGTTTTCCTCTTCTTGGCAAGCTGTTTTCTTCTCAAATATTTAGCCCAATGTTCAAATTTGCTAACTCAAGGCAACTGAGCAGCCAATAAACAACCACCCACTTGGAAAATTAGAAGACAAGCTAGACAACCTGGACACACAGCCAGTATGGCCAAACTAGTCAGGAGAACAGACACTGACAGCCCATGAACAAGAGAATGGCAGTAAAACATGGGAATCACACACATGAGCTGCCTGAAAAAGAACCCACTATTTTTCGAATAAAAACCAATGCCTATCTTTTTCCCAAAATTAAATAAATAAGGTAGCACTTTGGCAAACTACCTTCCAAAAGTAGTTCCACAGCAGCTAAAAAAAAAAAACCCTAAAAAAGGAGGTTTGAAGCCTTGCTTCATGAACCAAGCTTTAGAGGACAAAACCTGGCTTACTGAGTGCACTCACATCACCAACCATACCTGCCAGAGGTTTAATTTACATGAGGAAAGTGTTGATTACTGAACTAGTGTACAGTAACAAAGCTTTCCATCTATGTTCTATATAAATGAACCACAGACTGGAAGAAGAACGAAGGTCAAACCTATTTAGCTGTATTGCAAAGATTTTTATCAAGTATGATCAAGTTAAACACAGTATCTTTCCTACCCAAGGGTTTTCTTTCATACCCAAGACACATCCAACTTCCCTTGGTTTCAGACCATAGTTCCATAGGTTATTGTGGAATATCTTTATTTATTTAGTTGCCTTGCACATTATTGATCAATATTCATATTACATATTGGTCAAAGGCTTTTGATTTGTTTAGCTCAAAAAAATGTTAACTTCATTATTCTTGCCTTCAGTCAGCCTCTTTTGAATTATTTCTAAGTTTTTTAAGAGAATGAAAAAGCATTTCTTATTTTTATGACATTATGCCCCTGTACTGATGACAAAAAGGCTATCAATTTTAAAATGACCTCTATACCAGCAGAGAGCAGAGAAACCACTTTACTGAAAATCTTTCACATTGTGATACAAGCGATAATTCACTCACAGCAAGGGCCACTGCCCTGTGAGTAACAGGAATGCTCGACCGAACAACGAGAGCACTAAGTCTTCTTAAATCACAAGATCTCGAAAATATATTCCTCATTCACTGAATAACAATGGATGCATTATATTTCGTTTTAGACATTTGATTCTTGTATTTTCAACAAAAAGCCTTCTAAACTGATGGCTGTAGGCAGAGCCACATGCTGTAGGTGTACCACTGGTCCACGTGGAAGCCCTACAGATGGCCCAAAGCTGTAGAGGGAATGGCAGCAGTTTTTGGAGGCTACGCTGTACAAGTGGGGTTGGAAACCCAACTACTACTGAAGCAGAAGCCATACAGACATATCAGACAGCTTAAGACAAAAACTTCTTCAAAAATATGAACTGATTCTGTTTAATTTCAAGTAACTGGACAGGCCACCGTGTCATGTGAGGGGGGTAGCAAAGAAACATAATCCACCTGCTCATTAATTCAGGAAGAAACGGAAATTTAGCACAGCAAAAGTCCTGGAATTTATCACCTAGAAGGTGAAAAAAGTGAGTCACAGCAAGTTTGAATTAAGTCAGAAACACTACACACATATTGTCCATTGCTAGTAATACACCATGGCAACCAATAAATCAGCTGTGCATGTGAGAATGTTGTGAAGAAAGTCTGTACCTTTGTTACGTGTTTGATTGAACCAACTGGGAGGTTTCTTCGATGCTGTTTTACGCCTGGGAGATCCCAAAGGTGATCCAGCACAGCCTCTCCTTCTTCTAGTACATGCTTTCGACCCTGGAACTTTGGTTTCTCATAAAAAATCCAACTGCAATAATGATAAAATGAACTGAGTCATTGCTGGTAGGGCACATCTGATGAAAAGCCCAGGAATAAGCTCTTCTTATCGAGACAAATATCACATCTTTCTTATGCTGTCCCCCAGTAGTCACATTCACTTTGGTATTGAAAAGTAAAATAAACAGTTCTCCTCCAGGACAAAACATAAAATAAAGATACAGCTAAACCACAATGTGAATAAACAGCCTTATTTTACTAGGACAAATGTATTAATTGTCGTATCAAAACATGTCCTGTTCAGGCAGATACTATAAAAGGCATAAAACATACTAATAATGGCATTCAGCATTTCTTAGGGTGTGAAGGAAACGTATGCAAAACCACACAAGGCTGCCTCAAAACTGCATAAATGTGACATGCATGGCTGACAGAAACATTCCCTGTAAGCTCCACCAATTAAATTCCAATGCAACAACTGACACAAACCTGACCCCAGCTTCTCAAAGCACACTGAGAAACACTTGCAAACTTTATCATTCTGCATCCACGTTCCTTTAAATGCCACAAAAAACCAGCAGCTGAGCATGTTCATTTGATGGTCCTTTTGCAACAGCTACTCTATAGGGAAACTGAACTGTAAAAATCCATCTTTTTCTTTTGTCATACACATCTAATCATGATTTTGGCTGCACTGGCTCAGCACTTCAGGCAAGAACTCTAAACTTACTTGTGGCTCTATTAGAAACTTTCTGTTTGAACTTTCTCTCCCAGGGGGAACAATACCTTATTATTTTCTTTTTTTAAAGCCTTGTTTCATGCTTTTTTCCACTACTATCAGTCCAATTATAAAGAAAGAAAAAGACACTCCTGCAGATTGGACATGTATCATAAATAAATAAAAATACAAGAGAAACATACATGCAGTCTATTGGAAAGACTCTATTTAAATATGACCTGGATTTCTTACCATCCTCTAATTATCCTAAGTATTGTCCCAATGGGAAAGATCCACGATGAGGCATCTAGCACATCAGAATGAACTTCTTGTTTACTTTTGTTGCCACAAGTATCATAAATAATAATCTGAAACAATACACAATGCATGCAAATGAGGGCCCATTTCAACACAGAGCACAGACAGTTATTTTTTGCTTGCAATTTGTGCCCACTCAACTGAGAGTCTACACAGTTTCTTCTTTTATTAAACAATCTGCTGAATGAAAACAACGATTGCGCAGAAAGACAGCAAAATTACTAGTGGCAGGATTTTAAATAATATATTCTCACTACTAGCATGGGCAAGCATATGCTAATAATACAAAAGAATACGTAAAATTAGACCAACAACTTCAGATGCTTTCCATTCAAAAATGACAGTATCACCAATTATTCCACGTATCATATTGACTGATGTGACACAAACTCTGCTTACCTTCCCTGGTCTTGGGTTGTATTTGAGACTTGCCCTGTCAATGAGGTTCTGAAAGTAAAAGGACACGGCAAACAACTATTAACGCCTACAACAGGGGCACAAAGCACAGGCAGATTATTCTGGGTCCACTATTCCTGTACATGCACACAAGTGTCAATGGTAGCAACAACCAAGGTTTGTTTCACTGCCATTCAGAGCTGGTGTAAATGGTTTAAGTCAATCGGTAGAAAGCAGCATGTGCAAGAAAGGAAGAGCTGTTATGGAAGTTATAACCTTTACAAAAGTATTACCCTTTCCCAGCAAACAATAAACTGCATTTCTTAACAGAGGAAAGAACAAAAGATCTCTCTAACACAGACTGGGGTATTCCCAACATTGTGGAAAGACTCCTTCAGTTACACGTTTGGTCTGTGCGGCACGTTCAAATTCTGAATGTGGGAAGAACTGCTTCCATACCCTCATTTGCCATTGCTTCAAGCAAACTAAAAAAAGAAATATTAATCTATGGAAGCAGCTATGTTATTTACTTGCTAACTGAGCTATAGTTTGTAGAAAACACTGTGATGAAACAATCAAGGAGCCCAGTAAGCCAGTGTTGGTTTGGTTTTTTTTGGTTTGTNACAGCTCTAATTATCTCAGAAGAAATAAAAAAACCCATTTCCATATAAAAGGCAATTCCATCATCTTCAGGTTGAAATGTCCTTAACATGGACTGTCTGTCTTGTGCTGTTATAAAAACTTGCTATTATGCATATTTCCCTATTTTACCTTCTGTTCACATATTCTGCTTTACAGTTAAATCACTTTCACCTGTGTGCTGAACCAAGTCTGTTACCTTTTAAAAATTATTAGAAGACTTTGTTTTAAGACTATGACATTAAAAGCCTAATAACTTTTGATAAAAACTTTTGATTACTTTTATGATAAAAACTTAATTAAAAGGTAGCAAGGAGAATAGGGAGGCAGCAACTTTGAATCTGGGCTAATCGCTTTGATTATAAATATCATGTGACGTGACATCTTACCGCTGACAATTCTCCCAGCTTTGGCATGGCATTGTCTTGAAACCAATGAATCTTTGGCTGCAGCATATCCTGGAGAATGCTTCCAAACCTGGTCCCCTTTTCAGAAGAGCCTTTCCTGGCAGATTTCAAGTACTGGTAGTACACACTTGTAGGAGGCTGTGTTACAGCAGCATCAGCTTTCTCTGGAACTGGTTTACAAGGTGTCTGACTGGGAAAAGCCACGTCTGGAAACTGTTCTGGTTGCTCCTGTGAGTCAAGCTGTTCTTTTGAAAGAAGAAATGATTGCTCAGGAAAAGAAGATCTACTTTGGTCATTCAGTTGAGGGCTTGCTTTAAGTCTCTCTCTGCACTGACTGGAAAAGCAGTTGTCTTCTCTCTCAACATCAAGAATATTTTCCTCATAAGATGATTCTTCCTCTTCCTGTTCTTCCTCCACTCCATTCTCCTCATCTTCCTCCTCTTCGCTGAAGCGAGCAGTGAACTGCAAGCGCTCAGACACCGACTGGAGGAGGGAAAGCACAGAAGCGTGGTCAGAGTTGTCTTTGGAGACTCCCCCAGGACGGCTTTCTGGTGACACATCCGTGGACAGCAGATCTTCCTGGGAGCTGTCGTCCTCGTAGATGGGGGACAGAGAGAAAGGATAAACTCTGTAGCGCTTGGCCTCCACACTCAGGAACGACTCCGAGCCCCGGCTCTCTGCTGCTTCGTTCACCTTGCTGTCCTGCCCATAAAGACAGGCTGGCTCCTGCTTATTCCTTGCTCTGTCACACCTTAGATGATCTGTATTATCTGAAGGCAAATCAGAAGGAGAAAGAGAACCAGTTTGCATCTCATCAGTTGAGACAGATTTGTTCTCAGTTTGAAGAGCATCCTCATAAATGATAGTAAAAGAACTGTTTTCCCACTGTTCAATCAGTGGAGAAGAGGCCAAAAGTTCTGTTGGTTCCTTCAAGTCATTGCTGCAGTCCAGGCCATTTTCTTCAAGCTGATCATTTCTCTCCATGTCTTGATCCTTCATCTGTGCCTGCTTCAGATTCTCATTATTCTGGGCAAAGACTGTGTTGAAGCAGTGTTTCCCTTCACTGCCCTCTCCAGGAACAGACAACTCAGGTACCAAGGACTGTGTATCTAATCCAGTATTAACCTCTGCACTCTCACTTGCCCCTTCTGCTAGTTCCTCTTCACTCTCCACTGCCTTTGAATTTTGTAAGGTTGCTTTAACTCGAACAGGTACTTCCTCTGCAGCCTCTTTCCCACTGTGTTTGTACAGACAGTCCTCTGTATTGCTTTCCAGAAACATCTGAGGGCTGCTTTTATCTTTGGATTCACTCTGCAGGCCAATACATTCTTCACCAGGCATAAAAGATGACAAATTAACATTTACAGCTGGCAGCAGTGTGCACTCTGGCATATTTGTATTATTGCATGAACCTTTTAACTCCAACGACAAAAGCATTTCTTCAGTCACAGCAGCATCTCTACCAATAAAATGTAAAGTTCCATCAGATTTTCTACTCGTTGCTGATACTCTGCCACACATTTCTGCTGCAGCCAGATGGTCACACACTTTTCCACTGTGCCTCTCTTTTGCTGGTGTCAGAAGATCTGATTCTGGCCTTGCTAAACTGCCGGAGGGAAGAAATCCATTTGTTTGACAAGTAATTGCATTATTTGGTATCTTTTCATCTCTTTGGGGCCAATCTATGCCATTTTCCATACAATTTGGAAGCAAAGGAGGACCTGAGCAATCTGCCTTTTCACAGTTTACACTTACAGTCTGAGTTTCATCCCTCTCTGTTGGTTCCTGTGCGTTGGCAGGAAACCTCATATCCAGATTTAAAGTCTTTGGCACTTCAGCCTCAGGTTTAGGCCGAACCTTTCCAGAAGGCTTTTTCCTCTCAGCAGCTCGCTGCTGACTGGATGCCAGTTTTTGTATGGCTGAGTTAATGACCTCATCAACTGTTTCTTTTGCTTTTAGAGCTAATGCCCTATGTAGGTCAATTTTATCAGGGATGCAAGAGAGTATCTTTTCATCTTGATTATTTGTATCAACTCTTTCATTTCCTGTAAACGCGGATGAGCCTCCTCCACAGGTCTCATTAAAATCTTTTAATGATTGCACAGCTGACTGGATTTCTCCTGCTGCCAGCTGCACACTTCCAGCCTTCTGGTAATTTGCAATATCCACGTTTATTAAACTATCCTTGCTCCCACAAAGCTGGCAGACACCAAAGCCTTCTTTTGCTATTATTTCTTCTGTAGCCAAGTGTAAAACCGAGTCCACTATTTCTTCAGCTTTCTTCAACAAAACAGCAGCATCTGGGAAAGAAGAACATTCTTGTCCCTTCACATCAGTATCTCCCCATCCTTCCCCAGAACGGAGCCCGTTTGCCTGGGCAGGTGCAGCAGCTTTTTGGCCAGAAGGGGCTTCCAAGGCAGCAGAAGCACCAAGAATCACCTGTCCCACAGCATCCCTGCACACGGTCTCAGAACTGGCTGACTCAGACGCAGTTTCCAAAGATGTCAAAGGATAGATGGGTGATGGCATTGCCTCTGCCAGCACACTGCTGTCAGCCTGTTGTGTGGAGAAGGCCTCATCTGCCCCATCACTAGCTCTGCGACTGTAAGAATTACTGCTCCCCTGAGCAGTGACTGACCTCTCCAAGGCAGAAACAGGAAGGTTGGAGGCTTCTCTGGATACCAGAGGAGGAGAAGTGGGCCTGGGGATGCAAACAACCCCTGCATCTACACCATCAGCAGAGTTATCAAGCATAGGAGGAGTAATCTCAGGTTCCAGAGAACTTGCTGGCCACAAAGTTCTCATGTCTCCTGAGCAAGGTGGCCCCTTGGTTGTCCTGTCCACAGGGATTATTCTCCTAGACTCTGCAGCTGGAAAAATAAAGCTGTCCTGCTCAGAAGCGGCAATCTGGCCATTTTCAGAGTTAGTTTTTCCTGGTTTTTCAGATGAAGAATCAGTTACTGTGGGTGATAGACTAAGTTTATTGCTGTTTTCCTTCTTGGAAGAAAAATTATAACACCCATTTTCAGAAACAGGCAGAGATTCAGGAATCAAGTCTTCGCTGTCTTTTTGACAGGTGAAAGCAGAATGGTTGGTCAAAGGCTTTCCCTCAGATCTCAAGGCAGAATGAGAAACCACCACAGACAGAGAGGTAGACTCAGGGGTTAGAGGCGCTGTCAGCTCATCAAAATTAGTTTTCACACTTTGACATCCATGTACACACAGTGACACATTGGCAACGTTTTCCACTGCCACCTCAGACAAAACCTTCATTGTTTCCTCACATTCTGTACCACTCTGCTGCACGGCAGCATCCTTAGAATTGTCCACATGGATTAGCTTGTGACCATTTTGTACTTGCACTGCTTTCCCTAACTCATTCAGTTCTTCAGTACAAGTTCCCCTGCCCATGACTGTATCTCCATCAGGTCCAATAGATGACACTGCAGTGGTTGGATTGCCTGTGGCCCTGCACTTTCCTCCTTTGGTTTCCATGTTGAGTGAAGTAGGTATTTGTTCATTAAAAGGAAAAAGAACAGCAGCAGGCAAGTTCTGTGGATTTTGCTCTCTTTCCACAGCTGTCACAATTTTCTGTCTATCACCATTTCCTGGATCACCATCTTCACTGGCACTCGTGGTATGCTGATCTGCTTGCTGCTGAAATGTAGTGGTACTGAAATGAAGCCTCTGGACATCCAGTGTTTGCTCTGAGTGATTATCCACTCGATGATTACAGCAAAATTCTCCCTTCCCCACCTGCAGATCTTCATTAACTGTCTTGCTTTCTGACTTGGGTGAATGTAAACAATCATTCCGTATTTCTTTTGGAGACTTCTTATTACCTGCTTTACTACAATAATTTTCTTTATCAAAGTTAGAAGTGGCATTTCTGTCTGTCTGAAATGGAGTTCCTGCTTCTCCCAGCAGTCCATCTTCTTTTCCAACCAAATTGTTTGCAGAACTGACTTTAAGGGAATGAGTACTCTGGGAAGAGGACTTGGTTAGGATCCCACTGTTTCTACCACTAAATGGCCATAATGAATCTAGTGAATACGTCCTTTTAACTTTTGTTGCAGCTAAAGCAGGTGTATTTCTTAAGTCTAACTCATGACATGATTCAGTGGATGAAGTTGAGGCCTTTGCAGTTCTTTCATGTTTACTTCTGCCTGAGCAGTGCTGAGGTTTACCAGACTGTTTGCCTCCCACTCTAACTGTAGAAGAATTTAACGTGGCGTCATGTTGGTGATCTTCACCCTCGTCTCTTCCATTTTCTTCTATTAGGCATCCCGATTTCACAGACAGAGTTGTTTGGACGTCTCCATTTTCTTTGACTGTTGAAGCATTTCTGTCCTCAGGACTTTTTTCTCTTTTTCCATTTTCTGACTGATTCCTCAGGAGCTGCCTGATCCTTGCAGAACCCCGATATGTTGCGTACGTGACCGCGGGTGCTTCTGGCTTCCGACGCGTCTGCCTGGAACAAGGATCATCAATATCAGCAAGGGCAGACAATAATAGCTGCTACGAAAACAAAGCTTAGCACTAGCTGTAGATGATGTAAAATACTGTTTTCCTCCACAAACTGCAGATTGTACTCCACACAGTTTTCCTCCTCCTCCTGCTAAATACAGGTTTGTGTGACAAATGATATAGACACCACCTTTTACCCAAAAAGCCAACTTAAACTATATAAGCAAGAAAGTAGATGTTGCCATAACCAACTTCCATCATTTATTTTCTACCAGACAAGGGAATTACTAGAGACAAGTGTCACTGCAAGGCAACATTTGCAGGGACAGAAATAATCATCCTGGTTTGAAGATGTTACATCCTACTAAAGCAGGCCTGCACAGTAAAACTGAAGAAAATTTACTGTACTAATGTTCATTAAAATATTGAAGTGAAATTTAAACTTTTACCCAATATCTCAACATACTGTTAAGAAACAGGATGGGGAGAAACAAAACATGTGGGGAAAAAAAATGAAAGTAAATAACAGGGGATGCTTTTTTGAACCACAGGGTAGTGAGGAAAGAGACTGAATGGAGAATGGGTAAGAATGAAGACTTTTGGAATGCTGGAGGGAACATCAAAATGGGAAGACTAGAAATGTGACAAGGAATTGGTAGATCTACCCACCCATTAGTCTTAAATTTAGCAGCAAAAAACAGTGAATGCAAAAACTAAGTAAAGAAAGAATCATCACAGAGGAACTGTGATCCTGATTCTTCACTGCTCTTTCTGATAATACTAAGAATAAATTCAAAGCCTGTCAGTTTCAATTTTCTGAAGAAGCAGTTTTTCTTCTTTCTAAAAGCTAGGAGACATCACAAATACTCACCTTTCTTTCAAGTGCTTCTCTTTTCCCCTATTTTTCCACATGTTAAAGAATTCTTGCAAAAATCAGTCACTGTCAGCTTTCCCATGCTTCACCTCAAGACAAAGTAGATGCTCAGACTAGACTTAAACTCCCTTCTGCCTCAGCCTCCACATAAACTGAGAAGAAACCCTTTTAAAGTCTGCCCTATATCTGCTAACCCAGTGAATGGCTAGAATTTCCCTTCAGCTGTCTGGAAAATTGTCATATTCATTTCAGAAGAGTCTCTTGGGCAAAAATAACAACAAAAAAAGTTGTTGGCTAAGATTTTGATTTCTAATATAAAAGCACTGCAAGATATAAAAATAGCTTAACAGCTATTAACAGCTTCTAAGAGCCCTTTGCACCTTCTCCCATTAGTTCAATTTGTCGAGAAGTTGTTACAGCTCTAGAGTTGACGACAAATAATTTAAGTGAGAAATAAAAAAGAAATTTACTAAGAAAAGTGAAACATTCGAGTACCATTGAGTAAATGTAACTTCAAATCTCACTTGCATGGATTCTGAGTATATATTCTCTCAAAAGATAGAGAAGAATGTAAAAATGGAGTGGACTCACCACTCTAAAAATAGAATCCCTTTTCTGTCAAGATTTTAGAGGCCAAGATTTTTACTTCAATATTAATTTTATTTTGAAGAGGGAACTTAATGCTATTTAAAATCACAAGCAAAGAATACACACAGAGTACAAGTGAACTAAATGTGAAGTTATTCATATTCATAAATGTTAAAAGAGAGATATAAACAGTCATTTATATGCATGTTTTACATTGTCAGGTACCTTTAGGCTAATGCCAAAATACGTAAATATGGGAAATTAGACTTTGCGAGAACTTGAAAATTCAGTTTGTATTGGGATTAAATTCACTGTCATCTCTGATGGAGGCTACAGCACAATCTCAATATAGGGTTTGTTGGCCAGGCATATTAAGTCACAGAGGAAACAGTAAGTCGTGTTTAAATAGCACATCTCCCAACTTGCCAAGTTAGATGCCTACATTTAGTCTTCTATACCACCAGTTTGGCTTCCAGAGATACCAGCAGTGGTAGCTGCTAAACATCACACACTCCACTTGTTAAAATGGCTGATTTGAGGATTCACAACCCTTCAAAGAAACATAAACATTCCTGAGTGAAAAAAACCAAAACACAGTGGGAAAAGGGTAGGAAAAAAAAAATCATCATTATTTTCCACAGAAAACTGTCTTCTACATTAGAAAATATTTTCTAAAACTCCAAAAATTGTGAGGGGAAGGATCTGTTGGGTTCTGCAGTGCAGTATATTTACTCAGCATCAGCCACAGTCATACTAAAAATAAGTCTTAAGAATGTAAGACCTGATCATGCTCTTATTCAGAATTAACCTTACTGAGTAACCTTTCCTGCTTTAAATAATCACTATTAAGCTTTTACAAACTCCAGCAGCTCCTCTATACTTTGGCCCACCTCAAAAATAAAAGTTGTCCCACAAGTGTCCTGAATCCAGATGAAATTTCTTTTAAAAACACAAGCAGAACGCATAATGGTAACATTTCTCAGAAAGAAAAAAACTTTTATGGATTCTTGAACGGATCAACTGTAATGATACATGTTTGAAGTGAGCATATAAATGGTATTGCAAGATGCCAAACACTGATTTCCACCAAAACCAAGACACAACTTTGAATAAGCAGCTTGACGAGAACTAGCTTTTACTGAGCGTCTTTCATTTCATGGTTGATATTTTTGTGTGAGATGCAGCGGGGAGAATTCAGACTTTTGTACAAACATGTGGTGAGAACCAGTGTTCCAGAAGAAACCTGGAACACACCTTTCCAGTTGTCCCCCATACCCAACTATGCCATCGAATTTTTCAGGTGAACCCAGCAGTTCTGAAACCCGAAGCATCCAGATATGGGATGAATAGGTAAATTTTACAGAAGGGATGCCAAGGAGAACTCAGCATGATTGAATTCCATATCTACACTGATTTGAGCCACAGATCCCCCCAAATCATTATTTATTACAGATGGTCAGACAAAAAAATGTACTCAGAAGCTTCTTTTTTGCCTATGTGGCGACCTTTATAATTTCTCCCAATTCTTTTTGCTCTCTGTTTGTCTTCTGAGAGAATTTTACGCTCCAATTGATCAATTTGAAGTCTGAGCAAGACTCCAAGCCATTTGCCCTTTGGAGGATTGTGCACAAACCCAATCCTGAGGAGTACTGGCTCCAGCCCTGCTTCAGCTGCAGAGCCTCAGCCTGTGCCAGTGTCTCCCAACACACAGCTCTGCTCTCCTGCAGGCTTCACTGCACCAAGACTTGTGTCCGTGAGCTCTATTTTCAACCAGAACCAACCTTTCCTCCACAGACAAGGCAGGGTCTCTGACCTTTGGTAAAGAATTTGCTGCTCACCATATTATAAGAAATTTTGCCATCAGACCTTTTAGTCCTAATGCATTTTCTTTTAGAAGCATATTCATCCTGAATGCTCCCATGCAACAGCAAGACATTTAAAAAATGAAAACCCATGTTCCTGTGCAGCACCAGCAACTCAGCTGTAAGTCTTATGAAACAAATTTAGAAGCAGGCTGTGCCACAAAAAAAAAAATCTTCTGAAAGTGTCACTAGAGACTTGTCTCATTCCTGATCACCAAAAGAATATGTCAGTTCAGAACTTACCTTAAAAACTCTTTGCAAAAAATTTTTTTCAGCTCATGTGAGGATGCAGATGAAAGCCTGATTCTACAAAGAACCCAGTGTGCATTCTGTCACATATCTCAAATACTAGGAGATTCCTTCTTTCCTGTCCTCACAGGAAGCTATTCAATTCCCTATAAAGCCTTAAATCACTTTCACAAAAGACTTTGACAGCAACAAGAGAGGATGTCAACATGAGTTACGTTAAATTTGTCAAAAGTACGTGCTTGATATTTCTTCTATTGTGAAAAAGATATAAAAAGTTAAAGGGGGACTAACTCAAGGAGCAGAGGGGAACATGTTCTGACATCTTCTGTGACAGACATCTCGTGTAACTTGCCCAAGTGGCAGTGGTTATAAAACAGTGTTGTTGATTTGGGAGGCCTGAAGCAGGAGGAAACCTGCTACCTCGAACGCCTCATTCCAGCGCACCCGTGAAGAACGCGTTGCTTGCATTTTTTCAAGCATACGCCATCGAGATGGCAATCCCTCCAACCCTGTTTGTACCACACAATAATGCAGAAAGCAGACAGACCCATACATTTTCCCAAAGGTGGAGGAAGACCACAGAGCTTGACAGAGCATCTCAGGCTGCCCAGCAGCACAGTTCATTTGCACAGCAGGGCACTGCTGCCCAGCCTGCTCCTGCAACACGCAACACCTGCCTCTCCCAAAACACGGCATGTCAGATTTTCCCCTCACACCTCATCCTTTCAGATTTTGTCTTCCCAGTGCAGCAGTCTCCTGCTTTTACAAGCATTTCCATGCCTGATTTCCCCAGTCCCTTCTCAAAGACCCTGCAGAGGGAGCTACCAGAGAGATCTGCAGGCTACAGGCTGAAAACCACTGATCTAGATCAGTATGAGTCTTGTGGTTCCTGTCTACCTCTCTTTGATCATCTTAAAAATACACTGTTGTTTATTTTAATTTTTTTTCCACCTAGCTTTTATTCCGCTGTATACTTAACTGACAACATTTTAAAAAATTATTTTAAGGTACTTTATCTGGAAACAACTGTCTTAAAGTCACTTTGAAAAACCTTCTGGTGGAATCCAACGTAGCCAGCCAGCTGGTTTCTATGCTATTCATAAATGGGAAAAATGAAAGACTTGCTGGAAAAAAAGACACTGTGGGCTAACTGAATAGTTGCCATATACAACTTAGATGAAAGAAAACAATTTTTAGCCAGAGGGGATAGCTCCCTGATTTAAATCTGCAGTCTGAAATACTTAAGTGTCCTGGGATGTTACAATGTATGTTTGAAAAGGTCAAAAGTTTGGCTGAACAAAGTGATTTACACACAGTTGATTCTGCAGGAAATTTCAAAGCTAATGTTCCATAAGGGCAATTAAGAGTCAATGACAATTTTAATAAAAGAAAGCACAGCCTCTGTGACCATGGAAGGAATGTTTTTCCTTCCCCTTGCCCTTTAGGGTAGTACTTCTTGATTATCTCCCACATCTGGGAAAACCTATTCTTTGAGTCTGAAGCAAGAGAGCACACACCAAGGCTGACCCCAAACACCAGAGGCTGTGAGACCAAGACCAGCACAGAGGGCCTGGGATCACTCCTGGCTCTTCCTTGCCCTACTTCCCCAGTACCTGGCAGCAGCCAGCCTTCCTCCCCCATACCTGTGGGAAGTCTCCTCACCTGCTGCCCCTCCCTTTGCCCCTGTCACACTCAGGGATTCAGGCGCCCAGGACTTGCCCCTCCCAGGGAGCAGGGCCAAGCAGAGCCTGTGCTGCTTCTCACAGGTGTGCAAGAGCTGGGGACAGCAGGAAGGGCTCCCCTTAGCTTTTCATCTTAAGGCTGAAGAAGGCCACTCCTCCTGGCCTCTTCTGAGATGTAATGAAGAATCAAAGCCAGGGCATTCCTTTACTCTCTTCAACCAAGAGCATAGCTTCAGGTGTGGTAGTGAAAGCAAATGGTTTGACTTGGCTGAATACATTGCACAGCTGAACCACCCTACTAAAAAAAAAAATTCAGTGGAGAAAACAATCCAGTGAATTTATTTTTGATTTAATTTATTTAGCTCACTTTTGCATCATGCATCTGTTAAAAATTTCTCTTAAAATATAAAGTTTCACTCTTCAGAAACACAACAATCTTTGCTTTTGGCCTTTGGACCACATCCCATCTCTGGGGAGGTACTCCTCTCTGGCAGGTAGAGAAACGCTTTGGGGTCTGCATTTCTCCTACAGCACAGCCCTGAGAGTGACCACCCTCCACAGCTCACCCAGGGAATCAGGGGCAGGATGATCCTGCTCCTTCCCTGGGACAGCCTTCTAATTTTGGGTGGTCTTTGGCTGACCCAGAAGGGCGGAGCTGCCCACGTAGTCTATACCCCTCTCAAGTGGCAGCAGGTCACTCTTAGCAGTGACTCCCTGTCCACCTGAGCAACAGCAACAGAACACCAGTGCATTTCCATGGCCAGAAATCCATCAAAGTATCAACAAATCAACACCAATAAATGCAGGAGCAGCAGCTTCCCCACTCCCCTACACTATTCCTTAGGAATTACCTGATGAGCCTACTGCTTGGAATTAAGTGATTAATTTCCGTTCATTTACTCTTGATTTTCTGCCAAAGGCATCTATAGGGAAAGATGAATGTTGCTGCTACTGACTGAATCAAAACCACAATACACAACAATCCATCAGCCAAATTAATGGCCGTGTTTTGTTATCACCACAAGCCTGCCTCTGACAAGCAACACGAAGGAGAATTACAAGCTCTGAAACAAACCTATTAACCAGAATTATGTAAACGCGAAGAATTATATCAGATGTATTTCTATCAGAGTAAAATAAAAGGGCAGGATTTGCTGACAGTATCAAGGTGGGAAGTATTAATTGCTAATACTAATATACATCAATTAGATGTATAGTAACAGGTTTACTAGACTTAAAAATAAATAATTAAAAAAACCCCATTCCCTGGGTTACAGAACCCAGTAATGTGTAACACAGTAGAACTGCAAATGGACTGAAATTTCTTTCTCCTTAGGGCTGCCTCACTTCTGAATGAAATTGCTTGCAATGCCCTCACTAAATTATTCCTAGTACCTGGCTCTTAGCAGGGTGTGAAATGTAAACCTATATTTTGAGCATCTGCTTTTGAAATCACCCCCTCCCCCTTTTCTACCTACAGTTAGAAAATCCTTGCAGTTGTGGGCTTCAGAGTTCTTTCTCACATCCAAATCTACAAGGTTCATAACACAAGGAAGAAGATAGGATCTTAAAATACTTTGTTGAACTGGGGTATTAGTCTCTTGACCAGGATTATTTCATCAAAACATTCAGAGTAGGTACAATCTTGATTTTTGCCTCTTCAGCCATGCTCAGCAATGCACTAAGGTTCCCCCGTGCTGAACTCCAGAACAAGCTGTGCAGTTTCACAAGCACTATTGTTCTGCACACCACTATTTGCAACATCCACTTATTGTTACTGGATATATATAGATATAGATATAGATATAGATATATATATATAAAATCTGCTGGAAATAGAAAAATGGCAAGCAGTCAATAGAACAGATCTGGGTCAGCAGTCTTTGGGGCAGGGGGAAAGGAAAACATCTGTCAAAGTTTTGTCCTCAGTCACCTGTATGAGTTACTACCCATTACCACCACGGGGATTCTTGAGGAGATGGCAGGTATGCACTGCAGGAAGTCCATTCTCAATTTTGAAGCCAAATCATTGCTTTTAATGAAAGGCAATATATGTATGAGTGAATGAATTTTACGTTATAGGAGAGAAAGATAATGGGGCAAACCTGTGTTTTATATTTGTCACCTACTTCATGAAATCATCACCTCTCTCATGCAGACTTTCAGCAATGAGAAACGAGGTGAAGTGCACCCCCACTGTTCCATGGTTTTATTTTTAGGGCTTATTTCATCAGTTATTTAACATCACGAAGGAGTGCAAAGGCCAAGAGCAAACATGAAGTTTTCACTTTTATACCTACCAGTCTGCCACAGAGGACTATTCTACCCAGAAGCTGCCATCTTACCTAAGAGGTTTTTCCACACTAAGTAGCAAACATCCTACTTGGCAGTTGGTCGGTGCATTTCACTTTCCTTCTTCAAGGCAAAGAAACCTTCAACCATCCCAAAGAAATGGAAGACTGAGGGATGCAATAACTGGAGACAGCCCAACTCTTCTCACCCATCTTCTGTGCTGCAATTACTGCCCACAGTAATGGTCTTCTAGAGACTTTGCCAAATTTATCACGGTTTTGTCTTCTGTACTCCTCCTTTACCACTTGCCACTGTTGGGATTAAAGAAGCAAAAGCCTTTGAGGTACAAATTACCTCTGAGCCAACCAGCCGGGGCAATGGAGGGATAATGTGACCTACACATTTTGTCCCTCACAAACATGTACTCCACAGACTGAGCTCATGAATTCCACTTTCCTTGGCTCAAGGCCTGGAAACTTGAGTCTTTACCAAGTGCCAGACCTCCCACGGAGGGCAAAATTAACCTCAGTTTACAAGTCAGAGCACTCTGATAGCCTTGTATTTCGCAAAATATTGCGTTAAGGATATGAGGAGAATGAGGTTTTCTGAGTAGAGGCATCTGAGACCATTTGGTAGGTTTTTAAAATCTGAAAGGTTGCTTGGTTTAGGCTTTCTTTTTTAAACAACTCTAATGGGGATTATGCAATCTAACAACCATCCCTCTTCCACTTATCACTGCAACCCCCTCACTAACCACAGACAGTCCCTAACACAGTATTTCACTGTAGTTTAGAATTAACAAATTCATTTACATCTTCCTCATGACCAAGGAAACTGCTGTTACGATTAAAAATGCAGCAGTCACAAGGATTTGTAAAGCCCTCTGCTACATCCTACCTCGATATGAAATGCTAAAATGGCAGTTTAATGCAACAACCAATGCAATCAATAGCTTTGACTTTATATGGCTCACTAGCATGTCTCATATGACTTTTAGGACTCAATCTTCACAAGATGAGGTTAAAATCATCTTCTCTCTTTGTGGTTTCCACACCTTCCTGTTGCTTTGGGCTCCATCTTTACCCCTTCTCCCCATCATTCCTCATGTGCTTGTAGCACCCACTTCCAACAAGACTCTTTAGCCAACTGGCAGCAACCAAGAGCATTTGTACAGTTTAGTTATGCTAATTGAATCCCAGCTAGTTAATATTTAGTAAAAAACCCAGCTAGTACTGGAAAGAATAAACTACTCTACATCCTTTAAACTTTTATAAACTAAAAGAGAACAAATCCAGCATAACCACTTCCATAAAAGAAAAAAAAAGTCATCCTTGATTCAAACTTTTTAGAAAGGTAAACAATGCAAGCCTCTGCTTCCCCAGCGTCATTCCAATTTCTCTTTACTAAATGCTTCAGAAGAGCAGTTCACATTGTGTGGTCAGGCAGAGAGAAATATAATTAAAGTTACACAGAGATTGTCTAACTTGTTAGTATCCCAAGCCAAAAAGGGCAGAATGTACACTGTACTTTTGAGAATAGGCTTAAAAGGACATAGATTGGTTTAATGTTTGACCTAATTTACAACAGCTACAATAAAAAAAAAACCTCTGATTTTTCTTCCATTTGTAAAAGTTATTTTCTATGGAAAAACTTCATTCTGTATCTAGACCCACTCACCTCCAAACTAGCAGCATACATTCTTACTTGCTTGCCTGGCCATGGACATGTGAACTATACTGAAAAAAATTCTACACTGGTTTGTAAAGATTACCAAACAATATAGGACAATGTCAAAGGATGGTCAGTTGAAAAATCCAACTGTAACTGGAGAACAAAAATAACTCGAAAATTTTTGCACAGAGCAAAGAGGTCACTTCAGTGAGTTAACACCCACACCTTCCTAAAAAACTCTGCTAACTTTTATTAATGTCTTACTCTATTAATCTACACAGGAAGAAAAAGGGGAATGAGATCCATTTTACCCCGTAAACTGTGCATACAATGTGAAGGATTTACTACAGAAACAGCAACGAGCAGCAAGAGACTGATGCAGCAACCCAGCCTGTCCAACAGGTTTTAGGGAATAGAGTTTGCTCAGGAACTAGAGCGAATAACACCAAGCTCCAGGGCCTCTCCAGAGCACAGCTAAGGGGAGGAGAACTTTTTCTTCTGCACTGATCAAAGCAGTGGTGGTGCTGAGCTGCAGTTTGGAAAAAGCACAGTCAGATGTGTGATACACAGATAAGAGTCTGCGATAAAAACCAGTCGACCACGTCACAGACCAAACCAGAGTGTTCACAAAAGCACCAACCATTATTACTATTAATTACTGTATTTTGGAGGTGGAAATACAATTTTAACTTCACCTAAATAGGTATCACATCACCTACTCATATCCTGACCAGCCACTGCATTTATAACATACAGCTTCAAATCATTATTCTGCTGAATAATAGGTAAGGGCAGAGCACTGGAGACATCCCCAGTCTGGAAGTGGAATGCAATAAGCAACTATTTTGGGTGTCTCTGACCTCCTGTATGGAGATGAAACACTTCACATGCCACCAATAAACAGAGCACAACTGAAATTAGTTCAAAAAACTTTAAGAAAGGTGTTTCTTCTCAGTCCATCCTCCCATTCTGCAATGCAAGCAGGAGCACTGCGATAGACTTATTGGTTACCCCCAATCACTACTTTCGGCTTAAATTTGAAATAAATACTCTTGGGCCATATTGAAAGCCTGAGTAATCATCACTTACAGATCCACTGCCCACAAACAAGTCCATGTTCTACACACCTATCAAAAACTGTACCACAGGCTTATATTCACACCTAACTCCAAACCTATGCTGTGCTGACCCACAGGTAGCCAAATTTTCAACATAACAGCTACAAATGTTTTTGGAAAACTAATACCTATGTTTATGACAGGCAGAAAAGGTTTTGTAATACAGTGTTGATCACAGCCAGTGCTTTAACTTTTCTACTCTCAAACACACAATGGTGCCCTTGCCACCACTTTTTAAAAAAAAAATATTAAAAAAAATATTACAGGACTGTAAAGAATGCTCCATATTTGGGCTAATTGAAATTGAGTGCTTTACATAACCTTCTTTACATCACAGGAAAACCCCAAAGAACTAGGGGCAAATAAAAAAAATCACATAAGCAAAAATCACCCAGTCAAATAAACTAGGAAAAATAATTTAAAAGTTAGAAAACCTTACTTGCAAGAGTAAAATTATTGAACTGCTGAGATATAAAAAGGACAAACATTCAAGCCTTTAAATACGCCATAATACAAATGGAAATAAGCTTTGTTCACTTCTTTTTTTTTTTCTTAACATATTTGTAAATGCCACATCTAGTCAGGAGACTTCAAAACAACTTCTTTAAAGTGGTATTTTGTTGCAGTTGACATCTCCCCTCCTCATTTATTTAGGGCAGTTGCTGACAGAGTTTTGCACAAGTCAAGCCAGGGACACTCCAACCACCCTTAGAAATGACACACATTTGTCACACACTCAGCAGAACTCGGTCAGCATAGTTCTGTGCAAACACACACGCACATCAACGTATTTAATAATAAACTATAAAACCTACTTTTCAGTATCTGAGGATTGTTTCCATCCTCCTTGAAGATCCTGTGTGGTATCTTTCCCAGTATTATTTAAGATGGCATCATCTTTATTTACAGAATCCTCTTTTTTTCTAGCTGTAGGCTCTTCAATTTTCGGATGCTTTTGCTGCATGTCCTTTGGAAGGGTATTTGTGCTCTGTAAATCCTTTTCACATCTGTTGGGTTCATCTTGGAAGGTAGAGGGTTTAGATTCTACCAAAGAAGATTTCGTTGCAATATTAAATAAGCTTCCAAGGAAATGAAAAAAGCCTTCTCGGGGTTGCTTGTCTTTATCTGCTGTTTTGATTCCAGGAGTCAAACTAGGAAGGCTATTAGCCTTTTTCAGTTCCTCCTGGATTTCAGATGTGCTGAGTTCTTCCGTTGAATGGTTCTTCTCTTCATTTGGACAAGCCTAAGAAAAATACGAAAAGAACGTAAAGATGATGTTTCCTGTCATTTTCACACATTCCCAAATTCCTCGATTTTAATTTGTGCCTATGCATTGTGTTCTTTTCAGGAGATCTGTCATTTAAAAATGTTAAAGCCCACTGCTTGCTGTCTTGTCCTTCTGTACTAAAGAGGTCCCCATTCTACAAAAATAAAAAGGACTAACACAGGCTATAAAATTCCCAAAGCAGCTGCAGTGGAAAAAAAATACAGGACAGATGGCAACAATTGCTTCAACTAGCATAAAAAACATGGGGAAGAATCAAGGAACAGTTATTTCACACTTCAGACTAATCCCCTCGGAAAGCACAGCTTCACAAACAAACCTCCATGTGCTTGTGAGAACAGCTTTCAGCTTGCAGTCCAGGCAAGAACACCACAGCCAAACACAAACACACCACAGCATTCTGCACTCCTGAGAAGCCGAGGAGAATCAAGAACAGAATTGGGATGAAACAAACTCAACTCACCTCCCAGAGGTGAATCCTACCTGCTATCCTCAGCAACCTGATGTTGCACCCTTTGGCCAGCTCTCCTTCAACTGCACAGCTCTGTTTCCAAATGGATTTGTTGTGTCCCACAGTCTCCAGCACTCCGACTGCCTGGTTTCCCACACGGCCAAAGTCCTACAGAGCACCACCCCTGCATCTCTGACCTTCTGAACTGCCTATCAGCCCTATCAGTGAACTGAAATGAATGAGCACCAAGGCAGGGGTTCACCTCATGCAAACCACATGCTCATTTCCTCCCTCAACTCAGCTGAGCATCTACACCCAGAGGCAAGGCAAGCTCTATTCCTCACCAATTTATGCCCTTGAATTTCCTCCGTGTCAGCTCCTCTCACAGATCCAAGGACTGCTGTCCAAACTCATGTTACTTCTGTCACGACCATCTGCCCAAAAGGATGATGCAACTTCACTGGAAGGCTTCACAAACATCACATGTAACCACATTTTCAGCTTCAGAAACTGCACATATTTTTTTCCCTGGACTAAAGTTTTCTGGGAAGCACCTCCCTGCCATCCCCACCCTTTGTAGTGGGTGCCATAGGCTTTTATTGCCTATTTTATCTTTACAGTACAACCCTTGTAATTCCAACTCCTGATTCAACCCAGTTTATTAAAACAGATTAAAGTTACCCCAGCTTTTCTTAGATGAAATCTATCCTGCTCAACAGGAGTGGGAAAGAACACGAACAAAAAGTCCTATGCAAATTTTAGCTGTGTCAACAATACATTTGGATAAGAGTAATTGTTTCAAATCGGGCAACTCCTACTCATCCAATCTACACAGAAAGCTACTATTTCCACTAGGAGACCAATCCTATTTCCACTTGAAGTAATCTTAAATAAGACAGCAGGCCTATTTGTTAATAGGCCATCTAGGACCATGTTAATGATGAAAAAAGTGTTTTAATGAACTCAGCTTCATCCTTGGGGAACAGCAATTTCTTAAGAACTTTCAAGATATATTTAGTGATACTGGAGTAGAGGTCTTTAAACTTCAAGCAATGCTTTTCCACTTTTTAAATACAGAGCAGATGCAATTGCTTAATATTAAAAGATGCATGTGTCGAAAATGGAATTGTTTATGTGAGGATAGAAACTGAACAGCACTAATACCTTGAGAAATCCACACAACCTCCATTTTCTTTGTACAGGCAAGACACTTGTACAACACACCAAACTTCTAAGTAAACTTTCAAAAGTGGGCCAAGTCAAACTCTGGCCTTTTTTCATCCCACCTGTGACAAACCCCACCTGCTCCCACACACACTGCACTGATCACCAGCCGATGCATCACAAAGGGGTGCAGTCATCCCTGGGTATCAGATTTACCACTTTACATGTCAACTCTACCCAAACCCACCCCTGGAAATGAAGATGCCAACAGTGCAGCTTGCAGATGGTGCCACAGCCCTGGTTGCTGCTGCTGGCTTCAGTATTAGACAAGTAACACACGAGCCTGGAATGAATCTCTTGAATAATTAACTTCATCTCACAGGAACTGAGTACTTTGCATAAGGAAATACAAAACAGAAACAAGAAAACAAAACGATTTCCAAAATTTGGCAAGTGAATGATTCACCACATCACCTTCAAAGTTCTACTGTCATAGTTTCTCCCTTCAACTTTGACCAACACCTCAGCGTTCTTCAATACCAGCTTTTAATTCAACTTTAAGGGAAGGAGGGCATTTCTCCCTCGTTTTGTGATTCACACCATTCACTCAGATTTGTCTGATCTACAAGACTATTTCAGCGCAGGAAATGCACACAAATCTTAGTCTTTTCTCTGCACATATAACCCTTTTAAGCTATAAACATTTTTATTAACTGTTACAGCATCTATGAAGTTAACAACTAAATGCATTAACTATAAAAGAAATCGTTACATTAAAAACTTGACAACAGTTTAGTCTTATAGGTGTTTTTGTTTGTTGTTGTTTTGTTTGGTGGGGTTTTGCCTATTTTTTAAACCATTTGTATTCAGGAACTAGAGGAGGTTTTTTCCTATTAGGAACTGAGACTTCAAATATAGTTAAATCTCTACATGCGAAAGTCTTCTCCGAGCAGCTCTGAGACATAACGCTTGTAAAGACTCTGCTGCTTATTTGTGAGCATAATTTATGCCCTGCTTGAAAAGCTGTTTTGTAGTCTCTGCTTCCAGAAACAGAAATCTATTTAGACTTTCCTTCCTCTTTAATCTTCCTTTCTTTACTTAACTTTTGGTAAATCAAAAGAACAGGAAGTTTTCATATGAAAGGGTCCTTCCATACCTTTAACCATACGTAGTTCCTTGCATGAAAAAAGCCGCAGAGAACATTTACACTGTGCTTATTTGAAGATACATGTGGATATTAAGTTCTAACACAGAAACTATGCAAATCCTTCTTTCTTCTCTTCAATATAATCAATCCTACTCTCCATATATTCTCCCTCCTGCTCCACTTTGTCATAACAGACAGCTTGAGCTATTGGTATTCTATCATTTGCACACAAAATCTCAATTCAAAGTCTGAAGCACTGTTTAGGCATTATACAAACAGCACTGTTCCCGCTGCAGATTTTGAAGTTTGTATTTTAAGATGATGCCATATTCAAACTACTGAGACGAAAGCACATGATTCTACTTTACTAAAGCCAGTAAACCCCTAGCACAGCAGAAGCCTTCAGGCACAAGTGCCTGATGAACATGCAGTACAGCGGCAATTCCACGAGCCAGTATCACAGAAACTTTCATTTATCATTCCCCATGCCTCTCTCCCAATCTGTCTCTGACAGACGCCCCCAGCAAGCACTCATGAAAAAAAGGCAAGGGCATAGGGTGTATATAAAGTAATCCTTTCCCTGGTATGTCCCACCAGTTTTCAACAGTCAGGACCTTTACCTGACATTGACAGAGCATTTATTCTGTCACAATTAAGCTTGAGCAGTTTGATAGTCAGAACACTGAAGGAATACCAGTGACTTGTTTTAGCTACACTTCATATCATCAGTCAAAGAAAAATAAATTTTAAAAGTCCTCTTGCAGTGTCACAGCAGTCTGAATAATTTCTCAGGCTTTCCAAGCAAACAGCAGTTTCTGGATGGAAACCTACCTGCCAGATCCCCTTTGAGATCCTTCCTGATGCAAGGAAAAAAATTTTCCTGCTATAGTGCTGTCTTTCTGCTCCTCTTGTAATGAACTGTCATCAGTCTTCCCCTTGCCTCCCCTTTCCCACTCTCTGTGAGCTTTCCTGCTTGTGACATGCTTCATGAAGCTTTAATTAGCTTTTAGTCCTTTGGTAACTCGTTCCTCCAAGTTTCACTGGGCGAGTCCTGGGTAACCTGGCCTGACCTTACACCTGAACTGAGGTTGGACTAGATGGCATTCTGGGGTCCCTTCAACCTGAATTATCCTATGGGCCTGTGCCCTCACATGCAACGAGGCTGGTGCGGAGAGGAAGCTTGGCAGAGTGTGAAACAAGATTATGCCTTCAATCAGGTGACTGAGGAGACTGCAGTGATAAGTGACGCTGTGTCTGGGCACTGTGCTCCCACCTTGCTGCACAGAAGCCTGGCAGCTGGGACTCAGGAGACAAGCCCACGGTGCCATGTCTCAGGCAGGATTCTTATCTCAGCTAATTTAGCCATGACACGAGGTGTGTTTTCCAGGCTGTAATCCCGGCTGCAGCACAGACATACGCCCTTGGCCTAATTGCACCTTGGCAGGCGGGCTCAGGGCTTGCCACCAGTGTGAACAAACCCCCGAGGTGGCACAAAAGCACCCTGAGGAGGGACTGCTTTGCCTCGGTTTTCCTCACCTCCTGCACCAGCAGGGAACAGCCACCCTTGGAACCACCTTTTCTCAGCAGCTGGGTGGCTGAAGTTTGAATTGCCAGAGGTTCTCAGTCAGCAAGGGCTACGTCCGTCTGCCAAAAATACAACCTCTTTTATTGCCCTAATGAGCGAAATGAAAACATTAACAGCGTTAGAACACAGATCTCCGTGAACAAAGCATTAGCTTCCAGCCATGACTGCCAGACATTTCGGATTTTTCTCCCCATGAATGAATGCTCATTACGAAGCAGAAACTCCAGACAGCCGTGTAGGGACCTGTCCGGCCGCCTGTCCTGTTGCGCTGGGAGCTGCTGCTGGAGAACATCCTGCCCTCCTGCACAGATACACTTCTACCACCTCATCTCTCCTGTATTTGTGAGAGAAGATGGCCTGCCATCAGAAATTTAGGATCATCACTAATTTACGCCAGGGACTTCCAACAGGTCATTCAACCCAAGCATCCCAAATTTACTCATCTGAGAAGTGGTCACGGCACTACTCCTGAATTTCCGTTTGCTGGCACTTAAAAATCATTTAACAGCTTCAGGCTGAAGTGTTAGGTGCACGAAGTAGCACATTTAGGCGTTGCCACCCATAGTACAGGAAAATTAATCTTGTTCCTAGCCTTAGCTTTGACCTTTCAACATAACCGAGATGGCTGCATTTCATTTAACAATTAGGGGCATCTCATTCAATCTGAATACTGACAGAGTATGTAAGTTTTGTGTGCTAAGCGATATCCACAGTGATATAGCTGGGGTTGGTGGCAGGCTAGTTCATCCCCACAGTGAGTCACTAATGCAGGTTTTTCAGCAGATTTTCTTTCTCTGGGAGGTTAAAGCATCTTTGGTGTAATCTCCCACTTTTTTGCAGCGAGCGGGTACTGAGGTGCCTTAAATACACATGTGAAATAAGTTTTTGCTTTTCCAAGCACTGTGAGGAAAATCTTTTAGGCTATTGCAACCAACAGGAAGCAATACCGATGGAAACCTAATGAAAAACTGTTAGACACAGTGAGACATAGATTAGGCAAGATTTGTCAAAGGAAAGTAGAAACTAAAAAAATTCAGGCAAAAGTACTATCAGACAGTGAAATACACAATAAGAACCCCTAAAAGTCCACTGTTGCTAGTGTTCATAAGACAAATGGATTTAAAAAACACATGGTTAAAGTGGGTTTTTCCTAATTAAGGCAGTAATTAGAGTGGTGGAATAGAAGATGTATTGTGAAAAACTGGTTAGTCTTTACTAAAAAGTACCTTTTAACTAATGAGAAAAGGCAAAAAACCCCCCAAATAAATGAAGAACGACTTGGGGGTTTGGGGTAATTTAAGTTAAAGGTGAACTCAGTATCTCTACAAACACCCAATTAACCTGAATATTTTAGCTTTTTAATACTGTGAAGTTTTCCTCCCACATCCTCATTTCTCTGCTGGGTTTGACATGAAAAAGATCAGGCCATGGCAACCCCGGAAGACAAGAGTAACTAGAAAACTAATGAAATCATGGCATCTTCACAATCAGGAGTAAAAGTTAAACAACAGGAAGAGACTTTTAGTTAAACTGTATCAGTTTTGCATTTTTAAAAATAAACCTATTTAAAGTCAATGACTATTTAATATTTGGAAAGACAACTACATCTGTTCAAAGTACAGCACTGGGACTTTAAAAATTTGCTTATCCATTTGAATTCTTGAAATAGCAAGGAGTCATTAAAGGATATTTAATTCCTCAGATGAGGAAAGAAAAGACAAAACAAAAGTTCTCTGAAACTCTATAGTATTCTCCTAAAATCTGAGGAAGTATCCAGAGATACATTCCCTGACAAGAGAACAGAAAGTGAAATGGGTGAACACTTCAAATGAAAACGTAGAGAAAAAGGAGGTACAATTTCAAATAAAGTTTCTGCTAGGTCACCTTTGTAGGAAATTTTAAACCCCTAGAAAGTCTCTAGAAGGACAACATGAACTTTTTAATTTAAAAGTTTCTCTTCACACCATTTGCAGAGCTGCTCAGAAATTTTCCCATCTGAATTTACTCATTGAATTATTGTAAAGCTCTGATAAAAGATTAAAAATTGGTACTCATCTCTGAGTATGCAACCATCACCTTGTTACTATGAGGTCTTCTGTGGAGCCACAGAGAACAGAATTAAATGATCTTATTTCTGTTCTTCCCTCTAAAGTCTTCCAGTACCACACTTTCATTGCCTTTTAGTGAATGTATTTTCACAAATATGAAGCAATTTCTGTTCTCTTTTATTCGACAATTTCTTGAAGTTTGGGGGGGAAAAAGGCGAAATTTATCTTTTCAATGGAGAAGGAGACAGTGCATCTGAAATGGGATGTGATTTCCACCTGCACTTATACTCTATTGGCAGATTATAGAATGTGGCATCACACTTCTGCTTCTCATCTGTCTGCTGGTTTTCTGAGCTAAGAAGACCAAGGTTTAAGCCTTTTTTTCCCCCACCCATCCCGAAACAAAGTTCCCTGCTCACGATCCCTTCTTTGAAGAACTAAAGTTGTAGAGAGGGAAGCACGTTTCAGGATCATTCTCTCTAAAAATCTTCAGTATCACCAGGGAATTTACCAGAACTTTAGATGGGATGAGCTTGAAATACCTTCCTCAACACATACAGCTGTTAACACCACCAATTAAAGTGTCCTGGGAAACATCAGGAGGTGCCAGGTATTCAGCTATAAAATTCCATTTCAACAAAAGTCTACACAATGTGACTGAAGAGAAAAATATCTGCTTTCACAAGAGAGATCTTGATTATACAAGCTCCAAAACCATTTTTGTTTTATTTTTCATTTGTTGCTGTGGGCAGCAATAGCAACAGTTTTTAAAAGTAACCCTCAGGTTTTTCAGAAATTCATGGTTGGCAGCAGTAGTCCATCTCCCTTGACTCCCAAAAGACAAAGAATCCCTCTCTCTGATTTCTAATTATTAGGTCAGGAATTCAGCAGGGATTCCCAGACAGGCTGAGTGGACATTTACTTAATTAGTGATGAAATTTCAAGTGATGAAGCTTTGGAAATAAAGTCAATATAAAATAAAACCATGACAATATAAATCCCCACCCCATGCTATATGGAAAAAAGTATGTAGTTAACTAAGACTCTAGGTTTAATATTGACTTCTAACTTTTCATAAAAGTTAAAAACTATAGTCAGAATAAGGGATGTTTAGTAAGAACAGCTACCTATATTCAACAAGTTCATGGGAATTAAAAAAAAAAATCTTTTGTAAACTGGCACACTGGATGAAAAATTTTGTGACACAGAATTACAGCACAAATTAGGCTGAAAGGAATGTGGCTGGGGAGGTCATGCAGTCTGTGCTCCTGCACAAAGCAGCTCTGGTTCATCCAGCTTTGTTTTGAGTATTTCCAAGCATAAAGATTCTGCAATTCACTTGGGCAAACTGTTCCAATACCTGACCATTCCTATAGCAAAGGGGGAAAAAAAAATTCATATAGGTGACTGGAATTTCCCATGTTCCAACTTGTACCCGTTGCAACTCCAAAAAGAACCTGGCTCCATCTTATCACATAATTGCAGTCTTTGCCATCAAAATTTAATACCATGTCTACTGCTTAAATACAGCCATCTTTATGTTACCTTGAAATGAAATTCATGTGAGAAAGCAGAGCTACAGAATAATCTCTTCTCCATGCTCACAGGGTACATACAGGAGTACTTGTCAGAGGACAATCAGCTGCAGGTTTAATTTGCAGCACAGAAGCTTTAGATGGCATGTTAAGAAAAAGGCTTTTTAATTATAATGTCTACGAAATTGGTAGAACAGTTGTCTGGTGAGGTTGCAGAGATCTTAAGAGATCTCCATCCCTGGAGGTCTTTGAGAACAAGTCAGACAAACTTTTATCAGGTATGACATAGATACAGAGATCTCACCTTGGGGCACAGGAGCAGACTTGATAATCTTTGCTGTACTTTCTGCCCCTGAGTTTTCTATGAAGATTGAGACTGTCTCAAGTTAATTCAGGCTTGAGCCCATGGGCCAAACGATAGAATATTTGATGCTACTGAAATACTAAAATCTAAATTATACATTTGGTGTTATCAAATTTGTACTTACTTTTTGGAACTTTTGGGTTTGCCTGACAGAGCCCACATAGTGGTTCTTGTGCTGAGATGCTTAAGAATTCCTTCCTAATGGGTTATGGAAGAATGTGCCACTTCTTCCATGCACACTGGAAGGATATCTGGGGACCATGAAACACACTTTTGCAGGGAGCACTGCTGCAATATTCCCTCTGAAAACAAAGTCCCTGTGGCCCTAAGAGTGAGGTTAATGATATACCAATGTGTGCTGGACACTATGTAATGCAGATACTTAGTACACTAAATATGAAGTTCAAGAACTGTTTACATCCACACAACCATCTGTTCAACAATCATGTAGCTCAAACAGAGCATTTACTCAGAAAGGACACCCTTCACAGCCCTAATTCAAAGAAACAGAAGCAAAACAAAATCTGTAAATAAATACTGGGAGGAGGTGGTGTACTTTCTGCAATCAATTAACAGACACAGCAAATACATTTCAGTAATATTTTCCTGAAAGTGATCAAGTGATGATTGATAAAGTCCCCCTGGCGCACAGAAAAATTAGGCTTGATATTTTCGAAAGGTGTACATTAAAATATCATTTCCTCCCTTCATGAGCTAAATATTTCATTGTAGGGAAAAAAATAACAGGGGTAAAGTACAGAAGTGCTGTCTAAAGTGCTCAGAAGAGTCAAAGAGCTACCACAGCTCGGCACAGCTCCCAGCTCCACTCACTCAGTCAGTTATAATTTAGACATTCGACCTTTGCTGCTAAATCAGAGACTTACAGCTCCTCTGCTATTTCGCCCCTGGCCTCCTGCTGAGATGGCCAATGAATATACAAAATCGCAGCATGGAAGTCCATCAGAAAGGGGATGGCTCATTAACTTGGTGACAGCTAACACAGACACAACACAGTTTCGCTTTTAGTCACCACCCACCTGAAATGCTGAGGTAGAAGCACAGCTCAGAGACAGGGGCATGCTTGGAAACCTGCCCAAAACTGATCCGTGTACAGATTTCGACATTCTCCACAAAGGACACTTTCCCTAACAACATTTTTCTTGTCAGCCCATAGTAACCTCGATGATTAGATAAAAAAACCTGAAGCATCTTTTAATAACACAGTTCACACCTTTCATAGACTCGTTTAGGCTAGAAAAGGTTATCCTTAAGGGGATATCCTTATCTTAAGGTTATCCCAAGACCACAATTAAGACAGTCTTGGTTCTCTCCAACTGCTCAGCTGCAGTATGGTGATCTTTGCAGAAGACAGTTTATTTTGGCCAACATGGTGTTACCAAATTTCAAGTGTGTACTGGGGTCAGCAGTGAGAGGTAAAAACCAGAAAAGTGTTTTCCTCAAAAAACGTGGTGGAGGAAGTAACAGAAAACAAATACTTTCTCCATCTCCTCTGAGTAAGTTTTTACTATCTGTGTACACAAAATAAAAAATTAGACTGCTAAAAATACTCAGTGCCATGCATATGAAACTGTTCAACTGTACCACAAGATTTTGAACTGCTTAAGAAAGAGGAAAGTAACTTAGACAGGAAGCTCTCAGTACAGCTGAAGAGCCAGCACATTCTAGTAATGTGAAAACCACATCTTCTTCCTAAAGCCTATACAAACACCAGGTATTATTTCAAAGAGAATCTCATGGTTTTAGGCTTTCAACAAACATAGGTCTAAAACAATATTATTAAATTAAAACTTATGTCAAGACAAAGAAGAGAGCAGATACTCGGAACAAAACTTCACAGCACTAATTCTGGCACCATTTTTTAGTACAGCATTATAAAAACACAAGTTCTGAATAAAAGACTGCTGAAACACATTTAGATTCAGCAGCGAAGATTCTGAATTGTGGCTTTTGTAAATTAAAAAAATTAATGAGATTTAGTTATTGGCAAGAAAGAAATACTCTTAGGTAACTTAAACTTGCTATGCTTGCTTTGCTCCACCTACACATCCTGCTTTTTCCTTGAGACCTGGGCCTATTCATACTTCCTTCTAAGCAACTCCTAGTGCTGAAGTCTTGTGCACGTATGCTGAATGCTTCCTCCCTTCCTCGGTCCAAACCCTCCTCCAAAGGAAGACCTGGTTTGGAATTTTTCACTGATCTGACACAGAAAAATGAGTTTTAAAACGGAGAAAATTTTCTTCTACTATAGTAGATATAATCTTCTCTGGTTTATCAGAAGCCTTTCTGCCTGCATTCCAAGGCATAAAATCAATGTTTTATGGTAATAGCAAGGCATGCAGTGGCATTTTCCAGGAGCTCTGAACCGACAGAGTTGGCTTAAATCCACAGGGCTTCTGAACAAACATTGTTTTCTACCTTGCTGCAGACAAACCTCAGTCAAAATGGAATTGTTACTGAGCAAATAATCCTGCTGTCTTTGTAGAGGCAACTGCAATGTCTCCAGGTTTGGTGAAGCCCAAACAAATGGTCCCTAGATACTGAGGATGCAACCACACAGGGACCGTGGGCCCAACAGAAGACGAGTGCTTCCTTCTCCACACACCATCAGTGCTCAATAAATGCATCACAGCACAGAAATCTCAGATTCAGTGTGTTAAGAAGCCTACAAATAAATCTGGCAGACCAGCCAAGGCCCTTCTGGGGAAGCAGCCACCGTATTATTTGCACAGAACTAAAACAACTTAGGAAAGGAACAGAAATTCAAACAAAATTGCTTAGTGACTGGGTCACTAGAACAGCTCTGTGCAGGGCAGGATGCGACAGCAGCAGAGACAGCTGTTACCACCTGTCCTGTACAGAATTATTTATGGTATTTGGCTAAATCTAAGCACAACTTTAGAGGTGTGCCTAGTGCCACAGGAGAAAGGCCTGATCACAGAGGAACATGTCCTTTTGTTGCAGTACAAGGCTTACAGGACAAGACAAGCATGATTAACTCGGGTAACTGGTGAGGAGCAGCTGATGTACATACAAATTTCAGCAGAAAGATCTTACAGTGCTTTGGCTGGCAATCAGCAGACCTTCAGGCAAGCAAAGACTTGCTGGTTAGATATTTGTAAGTTATACAGAAATGGTGCACTAGAGGAATGCCTTAAAACATAGTTTGATAAAAACATTAGTTTTCTTCTTCACTGGCTAACTGCATGTGGAATTAGCACTGAAGTCCCACTTCTTCTGTGCAAGTAAATACATGAATTTTATTTTAAGAATGTGAAGCACCAACAATTTTCCTGTTTTCAGCATGTGTATTAGAAAGCTGGCATAGTGGACCCTAACCCAGAATATGGCAATCAGGAGCCACATTGCAGCACAGGAATGCATCCAACATCAGAACTTCTAACAAATAGTCACAAGCAGAGGTGGCATGTTTTACCTAAAATAAATAAATAGTAGTCAATAAAAATCTTACCTTCAAAAGTGCAGGCAGAGTTGTGCTTTCCTTTTGGCTGCTCTTTAAATTAATGGCTTCGCTCCCTTTGTTTTCAGAACTGAAAAACAAAAATATTTTGTAACGCTGAGTACTTGCATTATTCAAATCCACTCAAGAGCCAACACATTCAATTTAAACACAAGAGAGCTTCAACTTAGAAGGACAGAAAAACATTATTTTCCAAATTGTAGTAGATACTCCACACAAATTGCAACTGAAAAAGCCAAGCCCCAAAAAGCTGAAGATAGAAACAAAATGACTGTTTCACCTCATACAGAGGTTTTTGAACTCAAGCATTCAGAGACAGCACACAGAATTTCAGCCCTTCCAGCTGAAAAATAACAAGATTTCCATGCCTGTGTAATATTTTTCAACTGCAGCTGAGCAATGATCTACCACAGCAGCATTCACTGCCACAGGAGCACCTGGCACACGTGGCAGCTACACGGTACACCCCATTCCGAGGGCTGTGAGCAAGTGGAATGCACTCCTGGCAGGTGGAATCTCACATCACAGCCACCACACTGAACAGTTCTTCACTGAACATGCCTAATGGGCCATGGAAATGCAGAAGGAATTTTAGAAAGGGGACAACAGGTACATGTTTATTACCAAGGCAACGCCTGCTGTTCCATTTTCCAAGTCAGAAGTCCAAAATCATGTGTGTCCTTACTGGAAATTTGCCAAATTCATTCAAATTTGTTTGAGAGCTCATCTTTGAAATGAAGGGAACCAACTCCCTGCCCCCAACCTGAATTCTTAAAACAATCCTTACACACAATCCAGCAGAGAACATTTTAATAAAAACCTTCATGCTACAAGCAACTTAAAAGCAAAAACATTATCAAAGAAAACATTAGATGATGTTAATGACAGACATCAGTTCCTGCATTGTGTACCATAACATGAAGAAAAATAACTTTGTACCGATACATGAGTTAGTATTTCAATTAATTCATAATCACTTTGAATATCCTTCTTCATCAGTCTTAAACATTTAACCTTGTTATTGACAAATGCACAAGCCCTTATTTCTGAACTCGTGTGAAGAGATGAACTGAAAGCTTTTTAAATAAAAAAAACAAATACTTGCAGTTTGGTGAAATTCTGCACGGATTTGAGAAGGAATTTAGGTGCTGCTGAACTCCTACTGCTCCTGACTGTAAATCACAGGTAAGCACATCTCAGTAAAACTCCCAAAATGAAAGGTTTTCTTCCTATTGTAGATTAGGCATCTGCACTCAATAGACACTGATATACACACAAAATGCAAAAGTCACTCTCACTAAGTGTAAGTTTCCGTCTCAGCTACTCAGAGACAGCATTCCCTGAATAAAAATGAGATCAGAATTCTCCTGCTATTACGTTTTTCAGGATCTTTCGCATCTTTTCAGATGCATTAAAAAAAAGCTTCTTCCTCCTGCTTATAGATCATCTCCAAGTCGAAAACCATGTACTTCCACATCACCTTAGGTAATCTTTCATACTGCATTCATAAACACAAAGATGCTTTTTCAGCGAGAGCATCAGACAGAACAGTCTTGGCTGTTCTTTGCCTCGCTGGAAGACAGAGCACATGAATTAATATTCTAACCTATTAATTTCTTCTGCTGCTAACGCGTCTCATGAAGGAGATGTCACAATCACTCTGGGCAGTCTGGCACACTAATAAAAGTGTTTCTCTGTACATAACCTATATTCTCCCTCCTAGTTTTTGTTTTGTTGTTGGTTTAAAGAAAAAAAAACAAAAAAACCAAAAACCAAAACACGCTTCTCAGATCGGCATGGCTTTTCCTGATGTTGATACATTTGACATGAACAAGAATTCCCTGTACTCAAGACTGGGATAATGAGGTTGATCTCTACCAGACATTCTTCCTAACTTCAGTGTATCACTCTTTATGGAACTGGTCTGCAGACCACAAACGAGATCCTTGCTTTCATTAAGTATTGCCAGCACACATTACCAGTGCTGAATTGTTTCACCACTTTGTTTTGCTCATATTCTTCCCTTTACATCATGTATTTTTCCCCCCCAAAACTTTTTTCATTTTCCTACTTCTAGTTTATATTTGAAACACATGATTGTATTACTTTCTTCCAGCTAGCCATAGAAATTCCATAGCATACATACCAAAACTGAAAGAATGTGATACAGCAGATAAGCATCTTAAAATCAACAAGTTAAAAAAAAAAGTATCAAAACTTTATTTTCCAACATGAAATAACCCTAACTCTGGATGCATTTCCCCACACCCTTTCATGGTTTATATTCTAGTGTTTCTACATTCCTTAACCTTTTGCTTCAGGGTGTAGTTCCTCAAACATGCTGACTTTGTCAGCAGAACCAGTTTTAGAAATCTCCACTCCTTCCTTCTCAACCTCAGTTATCCCTCTACATCCTTAATTCAGCCAAGAAGGGCTCTCAGTAAGCCACATTTTTGGATAAAATGTAGGGGGGTGGGGGCCCAGAAGATTTCATGAGGAAAAATCCAGCCTGTGATCCAGTTTACAGTGCAGTGATCTCTAACAGCACAAATGAGGGGGCAACAAATGTCACTCAACAGCAGGAACAAGAGGGACAAGCCACTGCCCCTCTCATCGCCACGGAGGCTGCTTGGCGCGAACCTCTTCTCCCCTTAGCCAGGGCCCAGTTCCAAAAGGATCTCTGACTGAAACCAAATGGTTTGAGTTTTACAGCACAAAAAGCTGTAAGTTTACAGCACAAAAGCCTTGTGGGTTGTTTAGGATAAAATGGCTTTGCTTCTCTCAAAGAGTCATGGTTACCTTCTCCAGCCTGACCACCACAGACACGGGCTGGGCCACACTCAGTGCTGGGACTGCAGAACGGGCTGGCTACCATCCACTTGGTTCACATGATTCAGCTTATCAATCTCCACTAACAACTCCCTACTAATTTTAGGGCTTTCCCTCTCCTCGTCATTGCATCCATGACATCACTGTGAACTAGAGCTACATCTGCATTTATGAAGCTTGGCTCCACAGAGTTTTAAGCTTTTCCAGAGCAGAGCCTTTCTGGAGAACCTTGCCATGGCAGGTACCACCAATGCCATCTCCGGTTGTGGAGGTTCCCTCCCGTTGCGTGGGGAGGGTGTCCTGGGGTGGAAGCATGGCCTGGCCACAGGGTTTCCCCCTGCTCCCTGGTCACACGTACCCAAGTCCTGTTCCCTACTGGTCTTTTATGTTCCCCTCACCCCGAGAACTTTTGGTTTTCCCACGATTCTTGAGTCTTTGGGCAGACTCACAGCCACGCGGGCTGGAAATAAACATCTCTGAAACATCTACGCAAAAGAGCATTCCAGTATTCTTTCCATGGGCCCTGCTGTCTTCGGGAAGGTTGCAGGAATACCCCACTGCAACACACAAAGGCCTCGTGGGTTGTTTAGGATAAAATGGCTTTGCTTCTCTCAAACAGTCACGCTTACCTTCTCCAGCCTGACCACCACAGACACGGGCTGGGCCACACTCAGTGCTGGGACTGCAGAACGGGCTGGCTACCATCCACTTGACTCACATGATTCACCTCATCAATCCCCATTAACAACTCCCTACTAATTTTAGGGCTTTCCCTTTCCTTGTCATTGCATCCAGGACATCACTGTGAACTAGGGCTACATCTGCATTTATGAAGTTTGGCTCCACAGAGTTTTAAGCTTTTCCAGAGCAGTGCCTTTCTGGAGCACTTTGCCACGGCAGGTACCACCAATGCTATCTCCAGTTGAGCATATCTAAAGTTAAGCTTGTGCTTAACCACTCACAGATAGGCCAGCCACCCCTCAGGAGAGCATTTTGCACTGCTCCAGTTAGGAAGATGAATTAATCTTCAACTCTGTGCTTCACAAACTACTTGTGTTACATTATACACCCAGAAACAGGCCCCCAACTAACCCTAGCTTTGAACTGACTTGCCTTTGCTTTGAAGAAGCAAAAGAGCAAAGCATGACCTTAGGAAGACAGAAAACACCTCTGCCATGCCAACTTGCTTCCATGGCCTTTTTACCTATCCAGGCAGTCATTCACAAAATGCCACAAACACTTGTTTACATATTTAGACAGCTATTACTCTCATTTTCAAGATTTAAAGAGGAGAAAAAAAAAGGCATGGAAATACTAAATGACACTCAGAATAATAAAGATGCTGTCACAATTAATTCTAGAAAGCCAAGCCTTTCAGATATGTAATCTACTGCCCTTCTGTTGCTATTTCTGCTAGACATTCCTTTTTCTCTTATGTATTAGTGCATCCAACAGAGATGGATTAATCTTTAGCGAAGGTTTAGAGGCAGGTTAGAGAGATTTCTTCTCCTCAGCTGTCTTGCTGCTCTTTCTACTGTTTTGCCAGCATGCCTAACCTGATTAGCATCACTCTTACTCTTTAAATAATCGAGATTAGATTTAAAGTTACAGAATGGTATCTTTTGTATCTTCTGAACAAACCTCTCTTTATGCCATTTTCTATTGCTTTTTGTTCGTCTGCTGCTGCCTCTGTTTTGACCTTTCTGTAATACTTGGACAGGTGGTATCTGAACCGGAAGCAGGTTTGTGGTCCAAGTTTTTAATCATTACACTTTGGAAGGAGAGGTTAGGGATTCTTATGAGAGAGACGTGTTCACATTCTGCATTGCAGCTCACACACAAAGAGATTACATGAGGGATTACAGTCAAGGAAAAAAAGGCAATTTAATGGAGCATATTGAAGTACATGGCTTTCAAGGTCTTTTGCAACTGCCTCTAAAACAAAACATGACAATTACAAACAACCACATCTTCAAAAGGCCCTCACAGCAGCTCCCTGTGGTGTGAGAAGTCTGCTTCCTCCATCCTTGTCCTTCATAACAATCCCTCAGAACTTGCAAATTAAAAGCCCATCCCCTTCTTCCTTTATTAATCCACTCCACCCATGTTATGCACGCAGCAGATTGTGAATATGTTGGGACAGATAAAAAAAAATAAGCTACAGGAAACATACAAGTGTAATAAAGCACAAACACACCAGTTTGGATGAGACTGACCACACGCAGAGTTCTTCAAACTGAAAGTAATTGCTGTGACATTTTAGGTTCCTTTTATGGGGAGAAGGCACGGACTGCCTGTTGCTGTTTGGGAAGGGGAAATTAATGGGCACTCCCTGAAGGAAATGGGGACAGCTGACTAAAGCTGAACTTCAGTTCAGCACTACCACAGCACTTGTGGATGTTGACCCTCCCTACTTTACCAAGGTTTTGAATCAAATCTCTTCCAGTGCAGCAGCTCCAGCATTTACTTTTTGTGTAGTCCACACATAACCAGACAGGTGAGTGCTCCAGCACGCTGCCATCCTCCCTCAGGGCCAGGTGACTCCCTGAGTAGCCAAACCCTCCCTGCTACCACATAAGGCTGGCATTGTTTGTTTTTAACTGGTCTTCTCCTCAGATTAACTCAGAAACCATTTAATGTGATGACTCGTAATGGTAAGAGAACAAGTAATGCCAAACCTTAAAGATGCTCCAGGGTGCCAAGAGGCAAAAAGCATCTTCATCTGGCTCTAGTGGCATAACGGCAACAAACTCAGCCTGACCTATCCTCACAGCCATCTCTCCAGGTTCCACGACAACATTTGTGACACCTCCTTCCCATTACTTTCTAAATAGCTTTCTTGAAGGTGTGTTTTTGGGATCACTGATATAACTCACTCTTAACCTCACGGAGGTTTATGTGTTTTTTAGGTTTGCTTGCTTTATTTCAGCATTCTGGGGTGTAATGCCAGCTCCTGACCCCTGCCTTTCCTTTCTCTCTGAACAAACCTAACATCCCTCTCGGGGAGAACCACCTCATATGGTTTTGATGTCATGACTTCTTTCCAATTTTACTTTGTGCCAACAGTTACACGTTCAGTGCTGACCTTCCAGAAAGATATTTCAATGGAGAAACAGAGAGATTGTTAACAAGGATTTCATCACCTAGTACTTTAAAATCCATTTGTGCAAGAGTTTCCCTGAAGAATGTAAATGAGCGGAAATCCACAAGTCTAATAATAGCATCAAATATAGATGTGCAATACCTCCATGAAGTTTCAGCACATTACAGGGATTCTCACACCATACCCACAGACCAGCAGCAGTAATGAAATTTTTATTATAAAACTGCAAAGAGCCATAGGTTGCTTAGTATCGGTTTCCTCTTTGTCCCAGTTTCCAAGTGGTAATTAAAAAGATAACTGCTGAAAATGCAAACTTTTAAATTAATATTTTTATATGTGTATATATATGTATATGTAACAGTTACCCTGCTTGCCATACAGACCCTTATGATTACTGCAGTTGGCCTCTTGCATAATCTAGATTATGAAATTTCACCAAGGGAGACCTGTGTCAAGCCTTTAACACATGACAAAAAGTTATGAGCTTTGGTTGAAAAACAAAAAACCGTGGAAAATCTACCACATTTGTAAATAAGAGTTTTCCATGTAAACTACTACTAAATTCGCTACTTATTAGGCTTACTGTTCAGATTTGTCAAGCCTCATCTCTCAATCAATCTACATCTATGTGGGACAGATTATAAAGGTCTTGGGTTCAAACAACCTGTTGAAGTCACAGGTCTACTATAACATAAAGGCCTTAACTCGGATTTCGCTTCCAGTTATATTCCTTGAGGCAGTCATTCCTCAAACGTTAACACTGTCATTTCAAAACTTAATGCCACTGTGATACTTCATTTTATTCTGCGAGGGAGGCTTTCCAGACATCGAATTGTTCTGGAGCTCTTTTCAGAGTCCTTTTTAGTTTGCCAGCCTCCTTTTCATGATAAATGATGCCCACCAAAACTGGACGCAGTACTGCAGTAACCACAGAATCCACGTGTTTTGTTGTTTATACACCCGACAATCACATTTTTTTCTCTGAGCCACCACTCTGGCAGCTCATGTTTAACTGACTGTCAGCCATGGAAAGTTTGTTTCCAATGTCATCTACATGGTGATTTCTATACTTTTCAATCAAATCATCTGCAAACTTCACATGCTACAGTTTTGTCCTCTTTTAAATCATCTGCGAAGATATCATACTGATTCAAAAATACAAACTTTTCATTTTCTTCAAACAGATCAAGTAGAAAATTATTTATTACATCTGGTTTTTCAAATATTCTTCTGTATGTTGAGTTTTAGCCTGCTGCTATTACACTTGCAAATATTTTAAGTGGAGCATCAGTGCCAAGTCTTAAGCATCTAAGGATGGTATTTCAGCAGTTTGTCAAGTGAAGCTTTAATCTCATCATCAAAACTGAGCTTGACAATTCCCATCTTTCAGTGATGTTACAATCAATACCATGTTTATTAACTTCTCAGCTTGCCTGGGAGACTTACTAAATCAATTTTCCTATCCTTCCCCTTTAATCCAACGAAATAAAATAGACTTTAAAGGGTAAATGCCTTCCTCTAGACGCATCACACTTGTGAAGCCATTTGTGTGCTGTGCAGCCAGGAGAACTTAATCTAAAAAGTCAATTTTTTAAAGAGTCAAACCTCTGGCACATACCTTGAGGAATATGAGCAAGGGTACAGTAACCATTTGTTAACTGAAAGGAAAATATTACTGTAAAGCTCAGTGGCAACAAGATGTGAGGAAATCAACTGAATGCAAAAAATTGCATAGTGCATTGAGTGACAGCTAAAATAAGTTTGTATTTAACAAAAAATATAAATGCTAGCATTTTAGAAGAAAAAAACCTCAATGAATCAAATTAATTAAAACCTCTTTTCTCTGTTTCCCTCCCCGCAAAACCACAATGTTGCCCTTTTCTGAAAAGCTCCAAAATGAAAAATTTCAGTGAACCTCTCAGCAAGATTCCCAAGGCTAACACACTTCTTGGGAAACCAAATAGCAGCAGCAGTGACAAAATCTGCCTCTAGTCTCTGGCAAGGCTGTTGGGGCTTGTCCTAAAGAGAGAGGGAGAATTTTGCACAGAAACTTCAATGTGAAGTTTCTGGCTGCTGCTTCTGTGCTTAAGCTTAGGCCACACACATAGGGGAGGAGAAGTGAAGGCATTAAGACAAATGGAAATTATAAAAGCAAGTTATTGAGTTTGAAATTAGAGGGTCAAAGGAAAGCAGAGCTGCTACTATTTCATTTAAAAGGAACAAAGAAGGGAAGCGGAGGAAAAGAAAGCAGAGAAAGGTAAGGAGGGGGAAACTGGAGTGAGGAGGAGAGGCAGGAACTTAGGCAGAAGTAGTATTACAATTGCTGATTAATTTAAGTGTTGAAATAGCACAAAACGTATTCTATTCAATTAAACTACCCTCATTTCGAAATTGGTTTGATTATAGACAGCAATAAGCAATTTAGATTGTTTCAACTGGAACAATTTTTCCTCTCAGACCTGTTTCTGCTGCTGATTTACATACTGTTCTTTGCTTGTGCAGCAAAGCTGGGTCAGCTTCACGTTCTGCAATAGCAGTGCTGTGTTATATAGTTCATGTTAGCTATGCAAAGTGTGTTAGTATTAAATGAAGACTAAAACCAACAACTAAAAATATAATGGAAAATAAGTAAGTCAGAAAAATTGCAGCTAAGTCACATTTCACAATGATAGTTTTCATGAAAAAAATTCAAGCACCAAACCATGTGGCTACACTGAACACGTACCTTTAAGTTTAAAGGCTAAAGGTAAGTGAAATAAGTATGATGACCCTTGCTAAAAAACTTAATCTGTTTTACCTGTGAGGGAACTGAACAGCCCTACAAAGGCTGGAGAAAGAAATATAAATGTTTCTGAGCAGAGCTTACTCCAATATTGGGCAGTGTGATTACACCAGATTACATCAAGGTTTTTCTTCTGGCACCTGTCAGGCATAGTAACCGGCACTGCTGTGGGATCTGCTCCCTATTTGCCAGGCTGATTGGTTAGGTAGTTACCAGCATTCTTATGAAATAGATACGTTACTGGTCACTAGCACAAAAAACTTGGTTTAACATCAAAAATAGATCTACAAACTATTTATTAATTTCTCAAATTAATACAGACTAGATCTGTTTTCAAATGGCATGTTTGTAGGGCTGGGGATCAACAGTGGTACTTACAAAACAGCGTGAAAACGGGTGATATTAAAAAAAAGAAAATCCAGTGCAGCTTTAAAGCAGCAGCAACTGTTATCCTGATAAACAGAGCATACCAGAATTTCAAAAAGATGTCATTAAGAAAAAGCACCCTGGAAAAAACAAGCAAGAGAGACTGGTGTCACCAGTAAAAAGCAGCGAGCTCTTCTAGTCAGGCTGGAGGAGAAAACTTGGTAGAGGTACAGAGGACTACTATTTCAACCCAAGAAAACGCTCCCTACAACTCCCATCTTTTACTCACCGAATATACACCAGGAAGCATCCTACAGACACCAAAGTTCCCTCTTTTAGTTCCAAGGCGTGCATTTTCCATTCCAACCAAAATGAATTTTATGGCTATATTTGCGGCCTGTAACTGGTGATTAAAATAAAAGTATGTTATCACTGCAATCCTTTCTGCCTTTCCTGTTCGTGTGCTCACAAGAATTAACTTCTTCCTATGTTTTTTCCCAACACAACACTGTCCATAGGTGAAGTGTAGATCCACAAAGTGTTCACACATGTAGGCCTCAAGACCTCCAAACTGCTTAAGCAGATATACTGCCCTCTGCAAAATATTTCCACAACTTAAGCAGCAGTGGAACATTCAGAAAAACAACACTCTATTTCAAAATAAGGCAAATCATGAAATCACAATAACACAACACCATTAGAGACTAGATTTCATGTCTGAAAACTGACATGAGAAAGTGAAATGAGCAAGGAAACCAACATTTCCGACCTTCGGTCTTCAAAAGTGATACTGCAAAGCCAGTTTGAAGAGATAAAAATTATATTAGAAAGGAAAATTAATATACCAGAAGAATTGAGTTAAAGACTAAGCAATCCAGTGCTGTGTTACTGTCTGCAAGTATAATACTATATACTAACTGAACTGTATGAAATCCAAAAGCCCCTCAGAAATTAAAGGCAGTGGCTGGGTTTCTAGCCTTTTAAGAAGTTACAATAATTAGAAATACAACCCCCACAGCAACATGTTTTGGAATCTTAATTTTTTTCCCCCTGGGAGCCTTTTGTTCACTAGAGGAGAAGACTGAGGAGTTTTCATCTCGGCAAAACTGTTCCTTAAAACCACAGACTTGTAGCTGTTTCGGAAAAATTTTTGCATTAACTCTGGCACTTATGCCAATAACTGGAAAAGGAGACAACGCTTTAACATTTAAAATAGTGGAAAAAATGTTGCTTTGTTTCTTCCAAGGAGCGCTTCTATTATAATTAAGACTCTACTAACATTTCCTTCAGGAAACGTCTCTCACACACATGGCCAGCTGCTGGCCCTGCTCCTCCTGGTCTCAGTCCCACGAGACATCCAAGTATGTGCCTCATTCTAACCAAGCAAGCAGTCCCACTAGAGTGCACAGAACTATTTACCTGCTCAATTATAGGCAACCCCTTTGGTACCCTGCTGAATCAGGGCCTTTCGTACTACTTTGAATTATCCTGCAATGAAAGCCATAATAGAAAAATCTAGGAAGCAAAGAGACAGAAAGAAACCCCAAATTAACAAACGTACAGAAAATTTTCATACTGCACGTTACTTAGGCAAGTCTAATTTGAATTCTTCTGTATGGTTGGGGTATTGCCCTTCCTGGTTCCACAAACCGTCATCCCTCTTGTACACTCATAAATAAGCCAAATTTTAACAACAACACAAAGAATCCTTCTCTGGCTTTTGAAAGAAAAAGGTTCTTTATTAGAAAGCAGAGACTGATTTTTCCAGCAGACAATGCATTTCTTCAAAGATGCCAATGGTATCTGACTCAAACCCAGCCAGGAGGCAGTAATTTCAGAAGAATTAGGTTTGCAATTTATTACTCCCTTTTCCATCAATTTCCAGCAGTCTCTCAAACACACAGTTTTTACAACTACAAAGATACATATTCTTTGTAAACAGGAACAATGACTGGCAAGTCCCAAAGGAAGAAAAAGACTCTCTAATCTCTCCTCAGGCAGAATAAACAAAGTTCTTCATCTCTGAAAGCTCTCAGTTAGAAACTAATGGATGAATGGAACACCAATCTCAGCCTGAAGAAAAACCCAACAAACAAATCAGCTCCCCAAAACCCTTCTAAAACCAGATAAAAGGTTGCTCTTCCCTATTTGATATCTCTGGTATACTTCAGCAATGCAGGTGAAATATCCTGACAAACCAAACTTGCACTGGTAGTTCTGTGACGAGCCAACAGCACTTGGAGGGAAGAAGAGAAACCTGAAATGAACCTGCTAAACACTGCATGGAATAACTAATAAAATGCACCCATAGTTTAAAGGACATTTTGATGGTACCTCAGTAAAAAGTGTCACACCTCCCTGAAACGTCACATTCATTCACAAAAGAACAATTGCTCAGCCACAGAAGCCACATATTTCTGAGAGAATCTGCAGTGGATTGACTTACAATGTAAAAGCTGTGTCCTCTTCTAGATGGACTAAAGATACACGTATTTAAAAAACTAAAAAATTGTAAGACTCCTATTAGAATAGTGAAAATGCAATAGGGTTTTGTCACCCTGAGGATTTAGACTGCTCCAGGACAAACACTGTGGTAACCAATAACCAATTGTGCATTACTGAAAATAGCGAATAGTCCAGTAGAGCATAATGACTGTAACTATAATGACTGCCTTGATGGAAGTTAATGATAAAGCCCTGGGATGAAGAGCATTGAAGCCACTCAAAGCAGCCCCAACTCTGAAGAACACACTTAACGTAGCAGGCAAGCACTGGGTGGGAGATGCTTTCCATTTGGCTACATTTTATGTAAAAGCCAAGTGAACTCTTCAGGCATGTGCTGTGCTTTTTGCTGCCACAAAACTTGCAACTAATCTGCACGGCTTATTTTTTCCACAAGCAAGCAAGCAAGCCTCCAGCAAGTCTCATGTTCATCAGAGCTACAAATTGCTGTACGGGCAAGTTATTAACATAAGCTCTTCATCAAATGAGGTTCTCAGAAGAATCTAAGGCACTAACAAACTATGTCATTCCCCCCATCCCCTTCCTCCTATTTTAAACCAGGGTCACGGTAGGCTTGGCTTTGGTTCTTGTGTTTTTTACAGGTAAATCTGAACACGGGCTGGAGCAAGAGTGGGCAAGAGCTCCATCCCCTTCCAAGCTGAGGGGCAGCTCTGGAGCTGGGGGAAGGAAAGCTGGCAGCTTCCAGCCACCCACCACTGCCTAATCTGCGGCAGCAGATGGAAAATTACTTTTGGACAGACGCGGGCTCATTTCTGCGTGCTTTTAAAACTTAGGAAACCATCACGTTCTGCAGAGGCATCAAGTGTGATGCATGTCTCCAGAGGTCAGTGCAGGCACACAGAGTGTGATATACTGCTCCCCCTCCTGCACCCTTTACTTAGGTCTTCTACTTTTTTGAAACCCATCAGTAGGTAAAATACCTCCATAGAAAAGTTTCTCTCTATGTATCTCAAACTTGGTCTGGATCCAACATATATCCTACTGATAACCTGAAGGGGAAGTCATGCCGGTGCATACATTTCTCAGAGCCCTGCACAAAAGCTGCATTCCCCACCTCGCCCACGCACTCCACACCTTCACAACAAACACCCGGAGCAGCCCTGGTCCCCTCTCCCCGCACTGAGGCTTTGATCAGCGATCCATTCTGCTACACGGCCGTGCTCGCTAAATAAACACGAGGAGCAAACCTGCGGCGCTCATCCCAGCCCGGCGCTGGGTAATGTATGCAATTAACGCTAATCTGTGAAGAAGGATGCCAGTGGAAACCAAATACGAGAACGTCAGCATTCCTGACTAACGTGCCACGCTGCCAGCCCGGCACCACAAGGAAAAGCTCCTTAACATACCAAATGGGACTCGGGACGGCGAGGGTTTTCGCTCGCCTCCGCCCCAGGAAGGAGGCTCGGCCACCACCCTGCAGCGAACCTCGTGAGGAGTTCAAGAGCGAGGCCAAGAGGCCAGAGCCTTTTCATATCTGCGTGGACTATCCCAGCTTCCGAATAAAGAAAAGGCTCTTGGCTGCAGGAAATGAAACTGTGATTGAGATAAAGATTAGACTGCAGCCCCAAGTTAAGTGCAGGAGGTCTGCCATGAGCGCTACCTACAGATAGGCCACTTAGCACACAAACCACTGAAGTGGCATCGCTCTTCTCCTCACCGAGGTGACCGCTAGGCTTTTTTGTTTATCCCAAACTACAGCTGTAGGGAGCCGGCAAGGTGTCATCCGATGAAACCTCTCCTACTGCCTCTCCAGGTCCTCAGCCACATCCCAACCCTCTCCTCCTCCCATATCTTAACCACCCCTGCCGGACATAATAGCCACGATATTCCAGCAATTGTGAAGATGTCCTTGATTCATCAGCCTTGCTCCCGATTTCTTTTTTTCAGGAAATAAAAAAGCAATGCTTTCTGCTCATAAAAGACCAGGGGATCCTTGGTGCTGTACTGGCACGTCAAATGCTTACAGGAAAGCAAAACCCCAAAGCTAAAAATCCTCATGGAGCATTTACAAGACCGTTTAAGATCATCCGTGTAAGACAGCAATAGGCTCTTCTATTTCCCATGATTACTGAGAATATGCAGTGCAACATCCTAAAGTTTTTTACTGAAAGAACTACTGCGATAGCCACTGTCTATCTGATTAAACTGTATTTACTCTCGGTCAGTTTAAACACAAACCTATGCACTATCAAGAATGACTCAGATTAAAACCAACATGTTAAAAGCAAAAAATAAATACTACACCCGAGGAAGTAAGGCCTAGAGAGTTAACACCTTTTCACCACAAAAATATGCTCATTTTTGTGAGGGCAAACAATGAGGCTGCCTGAGAAACTGAAGGAAACTTATCTGTGCTTCTTTCCTACTTACAAACAGAAATCAGCCACCAGAAGGAAAAAAAAAAGGGGGAAAAAAAAGAAAAAAAGGAAGAGGAACAAATACATAAGAAGTTTCCAAACCTTTTCATCTTGTAAAGTCTCCCTGCACTAAAAAAATTATTAATAACCAAGTTTCCATAAACCACAAATTTTGCATTGAGACTTAAACACATCAGTAATATTTATGTTGCATTAACGCCTGATTTACACCAGTCCAAAAGAAAACTTTCAGTGTGAAAACTGAAAAGGAAAAACAAACAAACAAAAACCTCCAACCCCTCAGAGACCTCAGCGCCCTGCCCTGCTTTCAGTCCCCAAGGAAGGGGCTGCGAGCCGGTGCACAGCATGCTGACGGCGGCGGAGGAGAAGCCCCGGGCTGGGCTATTCCCAGCAAGCGCAGGTTCCACAGGGACTCCGCCGAGCCTGGCGAGGCCGGGGGTGCTCGATGCACGTCCCAGGGAGCCCCCATGTCCCACCACCCCAGCGCCCAGCAGGAGCCGTGCCCGCACCGCAGCGCTGCCCCAGGACAGCCCGCCCGCTCCGGCCACGGCAGCA
>WEIT01001521.1:113138-161149 GCA_013389985.1 Dryoscopus gambensis
GAGGGGGAGGGACCGCCGCACGCTGCCCGCCGTCCCCGCGCCGGGAGGGAGGCGCGTTGTGTTTGGTTTGGGGTTTTTTTGTTTTTTGGTTTTAAGTTAGTGGGTCATAATTAGTGTGAACAAAGAGAAAAGATCAGAGGTGAAAAAAAACCACCAAAAACAAACTGAAGAAAAGGGATAGGCAGCCTTGAGAATTTACACTCCTGACTGACTGCAAACGCCAGCGCCAGCCTACTGCTTTGAGATCGGGTCAGCTTTGAGATCCTGCATCGTTTGCCCATGAGAAGTCAGGAACTGGCTTCGCGCTGTCCCGGGCACGCTCTGGCTGCCACAACATCTGTGCTGCTGCCCAGCGCTGTAAACACTGGCATCGAACAAAGCTACACGGCGGCAGCGCCTGGGGCTTCACCTCTCCCCTCTCTCTGTCACCTGGGGGTGAGTTCAGACCACTCATGCTGATGAAAAGTGGCTTGGAGGAAAGGGGTTCTCCTGCCTTTTAAAAAGTTTACTTCCTAGAAAGGAGTTTGGTTTGGTTTTTTGTTTGGGTTTGGGCTTTTCAATACCAAGCCCTTCATTTTTCTCCCTCCGAGAGTTATTCCCACCCTTAACATCAAACTGTACCAACAGGTGACCTTCCCATTGCAACAGCACAGTGACAAATACTATCCTCGTTTTATAGATCGAGGTGATCTATAAATGATTCACTGAGTGTGGGTTACTGGTAAAATACTCTAACCCTGACACTCGGATTTTAAATTCAGAACCACACTTCCCCACCTTCACGAGCATCTCTGCTGTTCCTTGGGACTGCCTCCACCTTACACCTTTTATCAGCTCCTTTTAGCTTTGTGCCATCTCACAGAATTGTGGGATGGCTGAAGCTCGAAGGGACTTTAGGAAGTCACCTGGTCCAACCCCCTGCTCAACCAGGACCACCCGGAACAGATTGTGTCCTGGTGGCTTTTGAATACCTCCAACTCCAAGGTTTCTCAGGGTAACCTGTGCCAGTAACCTGCCAGAAAAGATCGCCTCTCTTCTGTAAGGCTTTTTCCATTTGTTCACCTTGATCCATACCCAAACCTTTCTTAACCACTGTCTTAGGGACAGGCAGACACGAAGCTGGTACTCTAGGCCCATCTGCAGAGCAGCAGCAATAAAACAGTCTGAAAAAACCCCTACTTGTCTGCTTTTCTGTCCACTTTTTCCTGTCTCAGCTATGAACAAATCTTTAAGAAATGTGCAAACAGCTCTGCTTTGTATAGTCCAAGTCTCATATAGCTTTGATGTGGATTTTCGAAACACAAGACACAGCTGGATATTGGACGTGCACTTAAATTTTTAACCAGTCAGAACTGGGACTAGCTGGTTCTATCACAGGTTACAAAAAGTAGCTTTCTCATGGAATAGTTACCAGTCACAAACCTTAGTCAGGGGAGCAGCACTTAGTACACAAAGTTCTGCCCAGTTTTCAGTGTCTGGACAAGGAGCAGACAATTCTCTCAGTGATATAGATGCCCCAAGCTTTGCACAAAACCGTGAAATGTTTAATTCCAGAACAGTATAGGGGAAAACAAGAAATTACATTTTTAGATTATCTACACATAGTTGCCAATCCTCACAGAAATGGCAATCAGGTTAAAACTGCAAAAGGTAACAGCAGCCCCCAGTGGGACATTACAGAGGAGACACTCCCTCTGACATCTAAAATAGAAGTACTTAGGCTCCAAAACCAAATTAGAAAAGTGGCAATTTATTAGGACTGCACAAACAGGCTGCAGGGAGGCTTAGGCTCTCCGTGACTGTTTATTACTTTTAATTCTTCTTTGCCACATACATCTCACAGCTTCCCTACCTATTGCTTAAGTAAGATCTAATCCCTAAGCTGTAGCAAACCTGAATATAATAATTAGCATTTATAAAGCATCCGGTATCTTCAAAGGATTTAAGCATTAATTAATCCTCGTAATCACCTCAGGATGTAGTTAAGAATAATATGGTGAGTGGTTTGCACTCAGAGACAGAAGCAGTCAGAGCACCTTGCTGCATCCAAAGGCTGTCCACATGTGCCTGGAGGGGCACCACAGGGCAGCACGAAGCATTACCAGGGCTCTGCTTGTCCAAGAACAAAGAGCCAACCTAATCAGAAATGCTAATCCCAAGCAGTAACATTTTGTGCTCAAATCTGTTCCTCCTTTCCTCACTGCATCTAAAAGCAGAAAATACAGGAACATACCGAATGACACTTCTACTGCAGGCAAATAATGAAAATATTAAAACTAACCAAAACACTAACACTGTATCAATATAAAAGATGAACATGGCACAGGTTAGATAATCCCTTTCTTTTTTTGTACCCTGGACTAATTGAGTATCACATGATGTAAGAGGAAATAATTTTGACACATTTAAAATAATAAAAGGGGAACTGCCAGCAGGAACTCGGATTTAGCCACCTACACGTCCAGCAAAGGGGCGAAGATGAGCTTTTACCCCAAGATGCAGTATGTGCCATGTGGCAGGTGGCCTCACACATTAGCACAGCTGCCAGCATTAACAGCAGCACCAACACGTGCAAGCCAAAACAGATGGGGCAAACAGGTTCCTTTCCGCCTGAGATTAAAGTGCTCACATGTGGCCCACATGAGGGGATATGGCAACACCAAAGGCAGTGAGAAACCATTAAAACACAGTTGCAGAGGGATAGAATTGCACAGAAGAGGAAAATGTCAAGCAGGGGCTCTCAATACATTTTTTTTCATAATTCATCTTGCCCAGAGAGTCACTTGAATGTCAAATAAGAGAGGGGAGGGTGCTGTGCCTATTCCACATCCACTTAATATTTCTGCTGCAATTCTGATTATAATGGTTATGCAGAAGGGAAACCTCCCCCTTCTCCTTGCTGATTTAGAGTGAGCAGATGGTGAAATTTTAATTGTGCTTTTTGAATTTCCTCCTTTTTATGGGTCCTTAAAATCTTGAGTCAAATCTTTTGTTTTGTTTGGATACCAAAAAGGAAAGCAAGTTTCCATCATGCTGCTTTAGGAGGAGCCCTCCTTTCACACCGTTCTTTTAGAACTTTCCTGATACATTAAAGTAATAACTAGGGGAGAAGTTAGTCTTCAAACCTCCAAACTAAACATTTTGCCTGCAAGCACATTTCACACAGCTGTTAAATGAAAACAACATCCTCAAACCATTTCTATTGTTGGACCACTAAAATAAGAAGTGGTCTTGTGTTCTGAGGTGCAATTCTGCTATGCAAAAGCAAAGTTCAGTTTTCCATTTCATATGTGTTAATGCACTTATCTATCCAAGTATTTTATATGGCTCTGCTACTCTTTCTTATTAATAAGCACTCCCATTTTCCAGGCTCTTACAGAACATGTCTGCAGGTAGATGTGGCATAAATAGCAACAATATTTTAATAATGAGCAGGCTCTTACCTGTATTTTTCCTTTCCAGTCTATAATCTGTTATGGCAAGGTTTTTAATTGGTGGCCTGAGACCATGAATTAATAAATACACATTAAGGAGTCCTCATGTGTAATATCTCCTAGCTATTTTTCAGTGTTGTTGTCCAGATGTTGAAACAAATACTGATGATTTTCAAATCTCTAATCTATACTTTAACATGAACGTGGTCAGCAGAATGGAAGAGCTGGGTCTTGGTTATGTTATTACACAGATGAAGGATGTTAGCAAGGATTTCTAGGATTATTTTCTATCTAGCCATGACCTCCTGCTGTAAAGTATGTGCTGCACAGCTTCCAGCAATCCTCATCCTTTAACTGTAAACACACAGCTCCTCCATTTGATTTACTGAAAATGGTTTAAAAGACAGCCACATGGTCAGCTGCTATTGTTCAAATGCCTTCATGTCTGGAGAAGACAGCTGGAAATGACTCATGGGGTTAAACAGCAGCTTCTGAGACCCATAACTGTGTTCTTTATTGTTTTGGATAAGATTTATACACTGTCCTACCTATGGCCAAAGTTCAGTCTAGGAATTAAAATCTTTAAATCAACTTTTTGGAAAGCCTCTTCTATTTGTTTTCCTCTCTATTTGGTTTTCACTTGTAAATTTGTGACATTTACACCTACCCAGTAGTAAAAGTGCTAAAAGGGGAAACTAACTGTAAAGTACAAAATAAGAAACACCAACCCACCTACAGAATCTTTTTTAAAGCAGACTTTCACTGCACCTGGGCATGGAACAAAAAGCACTCAGAAGCCTCATACTGTGGTGGGATGTATGCACCTAATTTCAAAAGATTTGACAACTTTCAGCTGATTAGCACAGCTTGTCTGGAAGGCTCCCAAGACATTTTTGACAGCACCTCATATCAATTAAACTTGAGTGAATCCAAAATAAAGATTAAGCCCACTTGTCCTCTTACCAATATTAATGACTGCAAACCACCCTGCCCTCCTTTCCTGGAGCTCAGGAAAAGTCTGCACTTCATGTAATGAGCTCTCTGTAAAACCATCCTGCCCTGAATCTGCTCACCTGCTCAGGCAATCTGTCTGTTCACCACCAGCCTTCCTTGAAAAATTGTGGTTAAACAAAGTGCTTCAGTCAGCTGATTTCACCCAAATTCTAACATATATTGTATATAGTGTAAAAAGCAGCACAAATAATTTAGTGCTCATAAGAATGCAAGAGCTTTCAAAAAGAGGTGTCTTACATGCAAATAAAAGAAATCCATGAAACACATGACCAGCTACTTATACATTGTAATTAATTTAACACTTTTCCACCTAGAATGTCTTTTGAATATCAGACGTGTGGTTAAAAATGAATATACACCTTTCTCTACAAATCTACTCACTTTCAAATATAAAATCAAATTACTGTTCTAATGGGCTTACCATATTTCCATGCATGTACATAAAAGTACATTTTTAAATTTGCAGCTTACTAAGAAGTTTTAAATTGTGGTACAAGCCTATGTACAGTAAATTTAAGCCTCTGGACAGCAGACTTGCCTTTCCTAATTACCTTCCAAAGATTTCCTTAAACTAGTCCCTGGACCCCAGGGCTTCCTAGAACCACTGACTGCAGACACACCAACGCCACCCATTGTCTGTCCTGCTGGATTTCACAAAGAATATTTTTTAACCCAATGTTCTGGACCCTTTATAAAAATATTATTAAAAATGTTTGAAAATTGGAATATATATATATATATGTAAAGTAACCCCTTACCACATTCATAGAGCATGTGTATAAGCATATTCCAAAAGGAATAAGCATCTTAAGTGTCTGGAGAAATGAACTGCAAAATATTCTGTATATAGAAATGACTCTAAGTACGCCAGTCTCTAACAAGCCGAATTCTTACGGATTGAGCCAAACAGGATCATAAAAGCTTTTGGCTGCTAACATTGCAGAATCCCATCTGGTTTCATGGAACAACTTATTTTCCTCTCCATTTAAGCTTCCAGTAAGATATTTAAAAAAAAAAAAAAAAAAGAGAGAGAGAGAAAAGGAGAAAACAAAGAAGAGACCTTTTCTTATGTATGCAAATTATATCCGTAAATTTTCTCCAAACAGGGAGAAAATACTTCAATCTTACTACAGAACAAACAGGAAAACAGAGTCTAATTCTTGGCACACAAGTTCCACGTAACAGTAAAGTCTCTATAATGCACAGAAAAGGGTAAGAAAGAAATCTTAAAGGCCAAGTTTGTAAGAATTCAAGTGAACGTGGATCAGATTTTGCCTGGTTAGCTGGGTAACTACAGCATAACTGACCCCCCCTGCCCCCCCATTTGTTTTGTGGGTTTTATTTCTTTTTTTTCTTTTTAAGCCCAACACAACAAAACCTTTGGTAGAGGAAAGAAGATTTCTTTTAATACCCCAGAACAAAAATTCTGAGTAATCCATGTTTCCTCACTCAAGCATTCATTGTTAGTAAAGTCGAAGCAGAAGAGCTTTTACAGCGAAGTAAACACCATCCCAAGGAAACGTCTGGCTAATGGGGATATGAGCCTGAAACAGCCTTTTTATCTGATGTTGTTCTTTAGAAATATTTTCTGTATGTAATGCACAGCTCCAGTCCAATAAATATGACTAAGAAGACTAAGGGGATTTCTCTACAATGGAAGATGGTATTTTATAGAATCCACTTCCTATAGCTCATAAATAGTAGACGTACTCCATGTTTTCCAATTTTCAGGGTGTGCTGAACTGCTGCTGAAAATAAAGGCTGGCATTATCTCTGTGGTAAATCAATTCTCTGGATAAAGATGTCAATTTTTCTTTGTATTAGGAACTAATTGAAGTGTTCCTATTTAATATGATGCCAATGTCAGATCACCTGTCATTCACTTCCCAACTCAGGCATTGCTACAGCCTTTTAAGAAATCACACAGATACTTTGTATCCTGCATAAATTATGGTCTTACTAAAATGCATTACCTGACATGATGACAGAACACAAACCTCAAGGAAAGCATGAGACTTATTACCCACAAAAAGAGGGGTTTTTAATGCTTTTAAAAATCATTGCATGACATATCAGAGTGGGCAGAGAACTAAGTAGTATTTCAACAATTATGAAATGGGTAAAAAGAAAATTTGGTACTTAAAAATATTTCTACAACCTAAACGACTTGATTTTGCATATGTGTCTTTTAATTTCCAGGAACCGTAAAGCTACAACACAGCTTTATTATATTATTATTATATGCACATATTGGTTAGTCAGCACTGAAGTGGCTGTTCTGCAATTGTTTTCTAAGATAATAATGATTGATCTTATTTTATAATGGTACCAATGAAAGAAGTAGTAAGACTCAAAACTTAATTGCAAAACACGGCAATACTTTCTAACCCCTAGATTGTATTAGTTTATAGATCAATTTAGCCTGCTTTGAAACTGCTGCCAAAAATTTTTTAGAGCATTAACTTGCTCTGGATTTAAAGCTCAGCTGAGGACTTAGAAAACAATTACGCATAGGTTCTAAGCATCTCAAAGCAGAGTAACACTTCCCTGTTGAAAACTACCTAAGGATGTAAAAGAACACCTTAAAAAGGGGGGGGAGGGGTGAAGGGGGAATAAAAACAAGTATTACAAGAGAGAAACACCACCTTCCCCAGCAGAAACATTCCACCCTTGCAAAGAAACCCTTCATCAGTCCTTACTCCTCTAAAGCAAGAATTAATGACTGGCCAACAATATCACCTCACAAATAAAAATGTTAAATTGGGACCAAGATGCTTTAATGTAATCCATTAATGATGTAATAAATGATGAAAAAAATCCTTGCAATATTGCTGTCACTGAAAACAACACCCACTTTCTGGTTCGTTGGTTCCATTTGTTACTCATTGCACCAAATTTTAGACACTTTTCCCCTGTTCAGTTTATGCTAATAAACATTGGTGGATAAAATGAAAACAAAGAGAGATTTACTTGCAGAGTCATATTTTAAGTTAAAAAAAAAAAAAAAGACTGCAAAGTTCTTGTCCTAGTAACACCTTTAAACCCGTGTGATCATAAATACAGATGATGCCAGGAAGAGCAAGGATGCCTGACAGATGACTCTTTTATTATTGACATAAAGACTTTGATATTTATTATTATTTACTCATGACTGCCTATTTTTCACAAGTGACATTATGCTGTTTCTTTCCAGTTGGAAGCATTACCCCTTAATCCCTGTCCAGTGGTTATATCCTGTATTTGTGGAATAAACTTTCCCAGTTCCAAGTGAAGTATACTGCAAACTTGTATTTTTCCCGAATATTTCACTGGCATTATTCCTGGGGAACCTTGGCTTGTGGAGACCTCTTGCCAAGTTCTGCTGTTCTTTCACATGGTTTCAACTCCATGGTTTTAAAACTTTGGGATTGTCTCCCTCTTAAATTTGTACAGGCATGCCTCCACTCGTGCATTAATTCAGGTCACAAGGGTATTTTAAAGATAATCCTCACTAACAGGGCTTTTGTTTACATCGCAGACTTGGCTGGGAGGACACGAACTGAATTCTTTTTGGATGAAATTGCGCCTCAAAGCCCAGAGTGCACAGCATGGGAAGGCTCAGGCTGAAGGAAGCTCAGGCCACACAGATTAGGACAGCAGGCTCTCAGCACCAGCCCTCGCGCTCTGCAAAAGCAGTTGGATGGGGCTGCTCTCATTAGTCTGTATTGCCAAACATCCACTTCAATCATTTATCATGGTTACCTCACTGAGCCTCATGAGGCTTAGGTTTCTTTAATATTCACTAGCATGACTCCAGCCCAAAGAAACTTCTTCCACACATCCCAATTTCCTTGATTTTTTTGCATCTTTCCTTGCTGTCTTTTCTTCCCTTTATTGAGAACTGTTAGGCAACTCTTCAGCAAACTAAACTTGGTCCAGTAACTATTTTGCTAGGCCTTAAATTTACTTACTAATCTTCAAAGACAAAGTTGTTTGCAAAAAGACTGTCTAACATGAAGTTGCTGAATTTACACTCGTTTTACTACACAAGTTACCCTGTTCTTCTTCAAAGGTGCTCCCTGAATCCCAGAGAAATTACAAACACCCCCCTTTTGTAGCTGGAGCCTGAGTAATGTGATTGCAATACAATTAAGTTAATCTTCTGGTAAACAGTTTGGAGAACACAAGATCATTTAATGGTAGACAGGAGACATTAAGAGCCTAGCGTTCATTTCAAGGATTGATTTTGAAAAAGAGCAGTGGGAGGGGGTTTCATGCTGTCATTAAAAGGGTGGAATAAGTAAACACGGCTGATTTGCGTGGTGAGATCCTGACATCCACTGAAGGAGAACAGAACATCATCACGTACATGCTGTACTTGTGAGAGCATGAATTTCATATGGCCAGAAAAATTCAACCAATTAAGTAGTAATCCATCCGACTGAACAGTGGCAAATTAATTATAAAATGCTGGTTCACACAAACACAGATGCTTCCATGATGTAACTTACTGTGACAGGAGCTACAGAGCCTTGAACTAGAGTATGGTTACAAAATATTACTAGAAACACTTGGCATTTGTTCCAGGAGAGCATTTAAAGTTCTGAACTCTGATTAGCTATTACACACAATATTAGTTTTGCATAGTAACAGTGCATTTTTAAATTTGAGTAGTCACACATGGGCTGAGAAAAATAATAAAAAAGGATCAGGTAAGGATCATATCAAGTAAACCTTTGAAAGCAAACTTTCCTGACCTTTCTGAAAGAGGAGAGTTGGAGCCCTTCTTGGTAGTACCCTTTTTTGCCTTTTTAGTCCTGTCTTCTGTGACCTTCTCTCATTATCTATTTTGTTTCTCAAAAAAACCCACCCAAAACCAAAACAACAGGGAAGGGAGCTGCAAAGTTTCACGAGCAGAGTACTCAGCAAAAGTTAAAAGAAGCAGACCAAAAAGCTTAGGAGCAAGATTTGTAAGGATTTCTGTAAAACGGAAATAAGGCGGGCCAGAAAGAACTAAATCAATGGATGACAGGAATTAATCATAAAAAGAGTGATTTTCCAACCAAGTAAAACTTTAAAAACAAGTAAAACTTAAAGCAAACAAAGAAAAAACCAAAACAAACAAAAACTTCCCCCCAGCCCCACCCCTTTTGAGATTAAACACCATTTCTTGGCTTAATAAATGTTTGCTTTTAAGGACATACATTTTGGACCAGCGTTACTTTCACTTCTTACTACCAACAAAATGATATTTCCTAGTTAAAGCTTCTAAGAGATAAGCTGCTTTCCAAAACAGTTGCACAGCTGTTTTACAGAAGCTCTGAAGTGCAACATTACCATTCCACATATTACCACATCAGAATGCCTGTCTGCAGACAACTAAGCTGAGCTGTTACGTCTGGTCTTTTACAGCAGCTTATCTCTCATATTCGTAAATAAAACACCCCAAGCAAATTACAGTTAGAGGGCTGAGATTAAAAGAAGGCTCCATTACATTTACATCCTCACGCTTAGAACTGCACTTGCTTCATGTGAAATTGCCCAGGAGTGTTGAGGCCATGCAGGCTCTCAGCACAGCTGCAAGCAGTAGTTAAACACAAGGTTCCCATGCACTGGTGTTCTCAGTACTAGAAAGGTACAGCTAGGAAAATTAGGATTTACACATTTTCCTGATAGCCCCCCTCCTCAGTCAAGAGACCTAGAAGGCAACACTTCATATGTGAAAACAACTGCGCCAAATTTCAGCTGTAAATGCTACAGTCTTAAGCCTGACCAGGCATATTTAAAGGAAATCAATAAATATGTAGGAGGGCAGCGTGCACAAAAGCAACAGCACGAAACACTGAGTGGACTGTAAAGATCAAATTCCCTGAGTCTCTTTCGGTCACTCTATTGCCCTTCAAGTGACCCCTTAATGCAGACACCTACAGTGACTTGGATCATTCCCCAAAAAGGGAACATTCCCTTGTCTTCTTTGTTCCTCAGGCACCATGAATGTGTCAATGCAAACAGTCTTGGAGCACCCAGATGGAATTCATCCATTACTTTAACATCCTAAATGGAATGGGAGAATGGCATGGAGGTCTGACAGCCACATAAACCAACTCCCAAGCAGCCTTTTTGCACAGATACATGAGGATTTTGTGCAATATGTGATCCTTGTACCAAATTCAACGTTTTTAGAGCAACTCAGGGATGCAGCACCTGTGGATGTTGGGGAGCTATGCCTGTACACCAAGGTGGCAAGGAGAGGTGAACATGCAGAGATCCCCTCAGGAGGTTTCATGTTCACAGAATGATCACAAATGTTCTAAAAGTAAGGGACAACTAATGGTTGGAGCAGTAATAAAATTTTAAAATTAAAAATTTAAAAATCCAGCATTTTGCTAATAGGACTGCTCCTATTTCCACTCCTTCCAACAGGTCTTCATTCAGACCAGTGGCCCCATAGGAGTGGGATAGAAAGAGATGTTGCAGAAAAAAAATCCAACACAAAAAACCAAGAAGGGGAACAATAATCAAAACAAAAAACTAACTGCTGTTTTCAAAAAGCACTTACTAACCACATTAGAGAGCAAAAAATAGAAGATATTAGGGTACTTCCATTGGATTTGTGGATGGAAGAACAAAGCAGTAGGTTCAAACAGCTTCCCATGACAGTAAAGGCAATCCATGAGATAAACATAACACTTTATGTAGTTCAAAATAAACAAACAAAAATAATCAGAAAACCATCAGGAGCCATACTATTCAAGGAAGTCAGAAATGCAGACAGATTTTATGTAAGAACCTAAATTTTCTTTGGTAGAAAAGAAACTGTAAACTTGAACTTAAATGTTTCATTTAAATAAGACATACAAGTGAACCACAATAACTACAAAATACTTATACACAGTGAAGCAGTTTTACAAGTATTATTTTCAAGAGAATAGTTTCAGATTAGATATTAGGAAGAAATTCTTTACTGAGAGAGTGGTGAGGCACTGGCAGAGATTGCCCAGGGAATTTGTGCTCTTCCCGCCCCTGGAAGTGTTCAAGGCCAGGCTGGATGGAGCTCTGAGCAACCTGGTCTGGTGGAAGGTGTCCCTTGTCCAAGGCAGGGGGATTGGAACTCAGTGATCTTTAAGATCCCTTCCAACCCATTCTATAATATTAATTTATATTCATTTTAGTTACTAATTTTAATTACTTTATTATCCAACTAACTTTAATTACTTTATTATCCAATGTAAAGGAAACCAGAAAATTATCTGCCCAGAATTCAGAGGAAAACTTCTCAGAATTATATATTACTCCTATATACTACTCCATTATATATGTTCCTCCTTTGTAGTTGATTTTTGTATAGATACTTCAATTCAGAGTTGACAAAAGGCCAAAGGTGTCACAGAAAGAGACCTGAAAATACTTTCGTGACAAACCGAACTGTAAGAACCATAGCATGCTGTAAGAAAGGTTTCTTACAGTGAGATTTTCTTCTGGTAAAGCAGGGGAGTTAATTTTAACTATTTGATAACTGAAACTATATGACACTGTTCTCCCATTTCAGACAGCTCCCTTTGCTCCAAATATTCCTCTATTAGGTGAGGCCTAGAAGGCATGCTGACAGAACATTGTGTGTTCTGTATGCTGCTGGGTGTGGGGGGAAGCTTTTGCAAGTGCTGCATATTACACGTCCCACAGGGATCAGGTAATCACTGAGTTAAAGGCAGGATTCAGCACTGCCAGGGTCAGTCTGCTTGCTTCCTCAGCAAGGGGGGAGGGATTAAAAGGGAAGAGGTGGCAGAACAAATACAAAGTTCTTAATTTGTTACCTATGGTACATCTGTGAAGCCAGAAAGTTTATTAAATTTAATATTGGAAGTAAAACTGTCTTTGTACACAACAGACGTATATAACGCATTTCATAATAATGACCTAGTGAACCAGCGAGCTGTGCCTTAACTGTGTTTTCAAAATACAACTTTCAAGAAACTGATGCACAGGAAGTTCCACCTGGACACGAGGAAGAACTTTACTGTGCAGTGACCACACACTGGAGCAGTTTGGCCAGAGAGGCTGTGCAGTCTCCCTCACTGGGGATGTCCCAGAACCATCTGGACACAATCCTGTGCCGTGTGCTCGGGGATGGCCCTGCCTGAGCAGGGAGGTTGGACCAGAGGACCCCACTGCGGTCCCTTCCAACCTGATGCATTCTGTGATTCATATGCTCCTTAAGGATCTGAAAGAGCAGTCTAGTTCATTAGGTAGTGTAAAAAAACCATGCAATTAATAAAAAAACCTTGGCAACAGAGATACCGTTTTATTACATATACAGTGCTATATCCACTGGAAAATGGATCAACAAATTCCAAGTGAAACCAACAGAAAGCCAAAAATCTCTAGGATGTAAAGACCATCAATGAGCATATTAAAGTTAAAAAACCCAAGCAGGGCATGTCATATATTAGAAGTTTTATTGATGGGAATGCAAATATAACCATGGCACAGTCACAAAAACAATTCGTAACATTTCATTAAAAGCAATACCTTAAAAACATCTGCAATCATCTATAACAAATACACTCAACATTTAAATCCTTGTATCTTTAATCAAAATAGTCTTATGGAAGTCTATTACAGATGGATAATAAAAACCAATGTCAAACTTTAATATAAAAAATGGCAGAAATGCCTAAAACTGGGCATCTAAAATCAGTAGGTATCTCATGTAGCTGTATTTCAGGAAGTGCTTATTATTCTTTCTCTGGAAAATAAATATTCCCATTTGCTCAAAAGGTGTCCCCCCAAAAAACAGAGGGGCATTTCCTGATGGCCAGTTATCACCTAAAACTCAAATGAATGCAGATGTTTATTGTTAACACAAATCTTTTTTTTCTTAAATATGCTCTCCAGTCACAAGATTCAATTTAATTCATCCATGTTCATACCTGAGGTGCTAGGTTGTCTACATTCAGTTTTCCTGGAAGAGATACTAAACTGAAACAAGTCAATATAGGATATTTTAGCTGAACTGTTCATCTTCTTCAAATCATTCTTCCTTTCCAAGGTACTTGTTCACCTGCTGACAAAGGGTGTAAAAGAACGCCATAGATCCTTTATTTATCCCTCATGTCTTCATTGCTTGCATCTGATCTGTTAATGAAAAGAAACATCTGGTCTTAGCACAAGATGAATTCTTGCTGTATTTTGCTTTTTGGAAACATAAAATAGATCTAGATATTTTGGTGTAGTTACAAGAATGGGGGACAAGGCAGAGTTGTTTTCAACTTGCTCTCTTCTCCACGTCTTAAATTCCTGTACAGCAAAGTTGTTTTCCCTAAATCTTGCAAATTAAACAGGAAGACTCTTCCACCTAATTAAATTTTTATTTTCTTCAGGCTTATAAGATCACTTTGATGAGAATAAGACCTAGAAGTTTATTTTATGAAGTACGCATTTTCAATTCCTTGTACACATTTTGGCTTCCACGTAACTGAACATGAACTAACTGCTCAACTGCAAAAGATTTAAAGTTTGGTTTTGAATACCTCACATGAAAACTTTGCTCTCAGTAGCCACACTTCTCCATACTGCTGCCTGACTGCCACTTCTCAACTCACTTCAAACGTTTTCTTGGTTACCAAAAGCATCCAGCATCCCATTACAAAACGTGGAAACCAGCACAATTTCCCCCACTAAGAGAGAGGTTAGTTCTACCCTGCTGAGGATGTGCTGTTGCAATAGCAACCCCATTCCAGAACAGGAAAATAGCAAACTCAGCCTTCACTAGGGGAAAAATAAAGACAAAACTTTCTGCCCCTTGCCATCCTTCACCCCAGCTGTGAAATGGGTCTGCAAAAGGGTAACTCAGGAAAGCTTGGCTGCTGACAAGGAGAACCGTGCACTCATTCACCAGGTGTCATTTCCTCCTCTGAATTTTATGGCATCCCCAGGCCATGATTTAGGGACTACCATAACTACAGCGTTGTTCCAAATATTTCCATCTAGTGCACTAGGAAAGAGGAGAATCAGAGTAAAAATTTGTTCTTCAAATATAAAATTATTCAGGCATTAAACAGTTAATTGCCAAACTACACGTGGTTAGGGAACAGTACAGTTTAAACTCAACCCCTCTTAAGCTTTTGGGTTCACTGAACCAGGGAGTTAAAGGAAATTTTCAGATAGAGGCCATCCATGAGGAATTTCAGCTCAGAAAATTAAGAATCCATGAGAGGTGAATAGCTATGAAGAGCTACGTGAGTGACAGCAGAAGCAACTGCTTACTGTGCTTAAAAAAAAATCTACGTCTATAACTTAAATATTTTGTCAGAAAATATTTACACAAACATTTGAGATCCTTTTAAGTAAGCTATGTGCAAAACCAAAATTTGGATTGAAACTTAAAAGGTTCTTCCAAGAGAAGCAGAGACCCTGAACATCGCAAGTAAACATTACTAAGCCAGAACTATGCCTGAAAGTAGGAAAAATTATGATTTTGAATCTGCCTCTATGATGATAGGATACAGCAGAGGAGGAAACTCAATGCTAAGATCTTGGTTCCCCATCTCAGAATTATTTTAGCTGGTGGAGGATACATCACTGCTCTTCTGTAGGGCAGTAAATTTCTTTGTAAAGACTATTTTTGGCGAGCAGCCCTCCCTCTGAAAACATGACCGAATGCTTTTGTACTCTACAATAACTCGGTAAAACAAACCATCTTTTTCTAGTCAGTAGGACGAGTCTAAGTAGAAAGGACAGTGTGGTGTCCCCAGGTCCGTGGGGATGAGTTACCCGGGGCCAGGGCTGGGTCACCCTTTCGAAGGAGGCTCTGTCCCTGGCCCAGCGCTGACACCCCGCGGCCAGCGGGGCACAGCACACGCGGCCGATGCAGCTCAGCCGAGCCCGCACCACCCAAAGCACTCACAGCACAAAGCAACGCCAGTCACGGAGCTAAAATCGGGATGAATCAACCAAAACCATGCCACACTTCACTAATCTACACACTGAGCAGGAGGACAAGAGAGACCAGAGCCTTACGAATGCACAACAGAAGGAGACGCAACATCTGGACCAAGTTTGTAATCACACAACATCTGTGCCAAGTTTGAAATTAAAGATGCTGGAAGTCAGACAGCATCCAAGCTGGATCTGATATTTTCCATGCAGGTATGAGAGTCTGCATGTCCTATAATCGTTATAGTGTAAGAAGTTCTTCTTTTGGCTCTAGATTAAAGAGCTGAAGGTGTATAATTAAAACCAGTGAATTTGTCTGCGTATTTGGCTTATTTTCTTTCATCATTTCTTGATACGTAACATTAAGTTATGTAAAACTGGGACAGGACATTAAGAATAAATTGAAGAAGAAACTGAACTACCACAATAAGAAATTGAAGTGAGGGAGCTGGTATTGTTCAAATGAAAGTGTTACACTGGTTGCAAGAGTGTGTATTAGTATTCCGTAATACACACTTTGGTCAGGGAAGCCCGCATGGTGTTTTGTGTATATTAAGGAGGTAGATGAAAGGCAAATACGAGATAGAGCATTAGTACTCACTGTGTAATTTGATCTGACAGCAGAAATGGACAGAAAGAAAAAAAAGGAAATAATAAAGAAAAAACCTTACAAAATGAAAAAGTTTAACAGAATGAAAGCAGAGCAAGAGAATTACATCTGATATACCTTGGAGCCAATCCACACCTTCTTGTAATCCTTCTCCTTTAAGAGCATCACTGGCACTGAAAGAAACAAGTCCCATTACAAAAACATTGTAAAAATACCAGTTTTAGTTGAGTCATCACTATACTTGTAATTTACAAAATTGCAAAGTAGCATCAGGTACAGTTCCCTTAAGTTTCCTTCCCATGGAGAAGACTGCTCCTCAAATGATACAGAGTACCCTCCCCACAGGGAAACACCATTTCATGATGTGATCTATTTTAATCCCAGTTTCAAGGCAGAAGGAACCATTCCTAGAACACGAGGCAGACACACTGTTCTGCAGCACCTCCTTCCTCAGACAACGCTGTAGAAGATGTTTACTCCCTCCAACAGCAGCCATGAATCATGGAATCATTTAGGCTGGAAAAGACCTTTAAGATGATCAAGCCCAACTGTCCTCCCACGCAGTTCCTGCACATGGTGAGAATGCTGGAGGAAGGAATTATGTGTGTGTGTACACACTTCACTGAACAGCAACCCCAGCAGTGTCTGTTAATATATCAAACTATTCTGCTACACTGAGAGCAGTGTAAATGTACCTTTTGAATCACTGGGGGATAACTGTTTAAATGCCCTTCATTCTTCAGTTCATGGAAACCAGCACAGCAGCGAATCTGGACTGTAACTGTGGTTCCCTATAAAATGATCTTCCAAGAAGCTTGGGAATTCCTCAGTGCATGATTTCTGGACAAACAGCAGCCACCCCAAAACAATGTCCAGGTAATCAAGTTTAATATTAAAGGGCATAAAATGAAAATTGTAGTTTTCAGCTGCATTTAGCTGCTGATTTCACTTTTATTTATAACAGCTGAGGACTTTAACAGGACAAAAACCTAACTTCTATAAAACACTTCTGATAAAAGGAGAGTTTTTTCCTTAATAATAGCACTAAGTCCTTCTAAAGCTTACATCCTTCAGGAAGAAAAGACTCTAGCTCCTACAACTAAAAATCCTCTCAAACGTGACTGGGTACAAAGAGCACAGTGTCCCTGCGAATTCAGAAGAGAACAGTTTACTAAATGGACTTTCAACAGGAGTTTACTGAAGCATCTGCAGAGTGGAAAAAAACTCTAAAGGTTTTGTTGTTGATATTCTTAAACTGCAAGGTAATCTAGCAGGAGCCCTCTGATAACAGTTCTACTCAATTTCCCAGCAAAATAAAATGGCAGCTGTTCTTCTGATATGAACCCTGCTTTCTGATTTCACCAGAAATCCTCCACCCCATTGCTTGGCTAACAGTTCTGCTGTGAAAACTTTTAAGACACAGTCTGAATGCATGCATTGTACATTTAAAACGATTTCCACCATAAGTGTTTTAACTAGTTAAAGTTAACAGTGTCTACTACTGTTTTCACATGTGGAATTTGTCTTTTAGCTACTTGATTTATTTTATGCAGTGGTGAGTGGTGTGACAGGGCTAAAATAAGAAGGCACAAAGTAACGCCGATAAAGGGATAGAAAAAGAGAACTTTACCAGATATGCCAGGGCTTGTCTTTGATGTTTTCTAAGGACAGTAACTGAGACACTTTCACAGATGACACTGCATCCCTGAGGTCCATCTTGTTAGCAAAGAAGAGAATAGGCAGTCGACGGTGCTTAATATCTAGGCATGAGCAGAGGCAGAACCCTCAGGACCAGAGGCAACGCTTACCAATCTCTGCATTTAACAAGGTACAGACAACACAGGAAGGTATTTTGCTCACCTGGAGCTGCAATTCTCTGAAGGTTGTATCCTACCAAGATCCACACACTGTTGGGTCACCTGGCCTCTGCTGCACGCTTCCAGAATGCTCACAAACTTCCTTGCAGGCTTTGGAATCCTCCACCCCCTCTCCCCCTACCTTATACCCACACTTCAAGCTGTAGATAGGAATTGCTGGTGAAGCTGAGGAGCAAGAGATCAAACCACTGCCTACAAACACTGCACACCTCTGCTTAGCGAGGACTGGATGTATAAAATGGATGGAAAAATAATCTGTGTTCATTCATAACATCACAACAATAGTTGAGAAGGGTAGTCTGAATTATCCTTTAGCATCCTAGAGAGAATCCATTACTTCGTAGAATTTATAAAGTTGGAAAAAAATGCACATGTCTGGACATCCTTTATTCTCCCTTCCCTTGAAGGACTTCTTTTCCAGAAGCTCTTCCAGCTAGCAGTGAGAACTACAGACCAAACAAAGTACTCTGGCAATTTCTGGGATACTTACACATAGGCAAGCTTAAACCTCACAGATTACCCCAAAAGATTATATGGTCACTGAAAGGACACAAAGCCTACTCTCTTCAAAATTACAGATGTAACACTGCCAAAAAATTACCAGCACCAAGACTAACTCGCAGAGTTTTTCATATTATTTATACAAAGGATGATATACAGGATTAGAGAAAATCTTGGTTTTAGTCTATCAATCAATGCTTGATAGGAAAAGAACTTACACACTACCAAGTTAATGAAAATTGCTACACAGGCTCTTTTTTAAATAGTAAAAAGGAAAGGTTATTTCACATAGGAAACAAGCTAAGGATTTATTTTAAAATGTCAAACATAAGCCATTCACCCCTGCTGATGGGCAGGAGGATGATAAAAACCCCCAAAATCCCAACAAACTGTCAGTGCTGAAATGGCTTGAACTTTCCTAATTATGTTCTTTTCAGCCTCCCTACTAAACCTTTCCACAGCATCAGTGGAGATAACACTATGTCCCCATATTCATTCAGAGATGGTAAGTGCTGATCAAAACACTTAATATTTTCATGAACTATTTACCCTGCCTGGAGTTCTTTTCTCCTCTGATATCCATAAACACAAGTCAAAGGCCTCAAAATACAAGCACAGTATAATTACACCTCTGTTTTGATTCCATAGCTGAACAGCTATTGAGTCTCCTGACTGGAACTTTTACATTAATTTACAGTGTAATTACATGAACCTTGGTACCCACAGGTTGCAGGTTATGGGTAAATTAAAGCCACATAAATTAGCTGACATCACATATGCAAACAGCCAAGTTAATCAAGGAGTTTCCAGTGTTTCTCTAAACAATTAGAAAGGGGTACAACCTACCCACCCAGAGTCATAATGCACACCCAAAGATATTTGCTAAATAAAGTGGTGGTCACAGAAATTTGTGTTATTTCCTAATGTGCAGTATTTCCCTCCCACACTTTTCAGTTACTAATGGAAAGCTAACATTTTCTAGCTGCAAGTAGTTATGAATTAACACATTAAAAAAAAATATTCCAGACTCTAGACGCGTGATGTGCAATTTTATACACAGAATTTCAAGTTGACAAGAATTTCACTTTAGTTTAAAAGCATGTGCTGGAGGTCAAGTGACCCAAGAGTCATCATCTAATCCAGGTAATCTATGGGCTACCATCTTTCAAAGTTCTGAAGAATAGCCATTTATGCCCCACAAAAAATATGATACAGTTATCATTAAATAAGCTGTTATTTGAAGAGTGCATTGTCCCTTTATGTAAGTAAAAGTAATTCAAAGCTCTGATTCACAGAAGAGTCCCAGTCCCAACTTCCAAGCCCATTAATGCTCCACAGGACACATTCCCTTCTACGTGACAGCCTCAGGCAAAGCTTGGCAAAAAGAGAGGCAACTGTTTTACTGAGGGATTGCTAAGATTTTCAGAGACAGGAATTGATTCAATTCCATTCAAAACTTAAGTAAACACGTACATTTAAACCACTCCAGGAGGATGACTGAGACAGAAGCATAGATTGGGAGCACAGTAGGGTATGCAGCAAGAAAGGCAGCGCAGAAATACAAATAAAAATTTTGATATAGCAAACCAGTTACACATTGATTCACCTAACAGCTACTTTTATTGTACATTATCCTAAAGATCTTTTTAAGCTCTTTGCTTCTCTTAGATGGGCTATATCAAAATCTGATAAACCAGTGACACTGTTGCTGTTTTGGAGCTAGGCTACTCCAAGGCAGAAATACATCACTGCTCTCTCCTGGTTCTCACGAACACACTCAGTGGCCAGAGCCTGGTCTTTTGTAACTTGAAGGCACAAATTCATGAACAGCTGAACAGCACTGACCTGCTAGGTCAGCATAAGTGACCCATTAATGCCTAAATGAAAAGCATCACCTAAGGTTGCTTCTCCTCCGTCTAAACAATTTCACTTGTCTACCCTCCATTAAACCAGTGACTTCTTCCAGCAGCCTTTACCTCTCACCCTTGGCCTTGTGTGGTCCCACTTGACCAACAGAATTGGCTTTTACTGCTGCAGTTAATTCCTGATGTGGTACCAAGTGCCCTGGCCTCTCTGTAATCCACCCGCAGCCTTTGGCTCACCTCATCTTCCCTTTGACTTCTGCAACACCGCCTTGCAGTGTCTGCATTTGAGGTAGCCCATACCCTCAAATAAGAAATTAGAGAATGAGAATAAGAAGGCTGTCTTGGGTTGCAATATGTAACCAAAAAGGTGTATTCTATTTCATCTGTTGAAGCTGGTTGGAAGATATTTTAATCTCTTGTAACTCCAGGGGAAGGAGGGTGGGTGCCTTCTGTTAATGGGTCAGTTGTTAAAACCAGTTGGGGCAGTGCTTCCTTATCTCGTCCTCCACCCATCCTCCTCCAAGGGGATATCACCTGGGAATGAGCCATTTAACATCACATCACCCCATTGGGGAAGGCTCCACTCAGTGGGAGGAGCCGAAGCCTCTCTACCTGCATAAAACCTGCAACTCAGGACACCAGAGCAGCTGGTTTTATCCACTGGATTCCCCGAGGAAGACTGGACCCATCCTGTCACCACCGGACCCTTCTACAGGATCACCTCTGCTCCAACGGAGCCACAGCTGCCACTCCAGGAGGATTATTTTGGGCTGCTCCCCACACCCTGACCAACAGGGGGTCAGGTCGTGTTCTGACTCTGTCAGAGTTTCTGGGATTATTTGTTTGTTGTTGCTGGTTTTTTTCTCTTTCTCTGTACCACTACCTTTGTAGTTTGTAATATTCTTAGTAAAGAACTGGTATTCCTATGCCCATATTTTTGCCTGAAAGCCCCATAATTTCAAAATTGTATCAATTTGGAGGTGGGGGGTTTACATTCTCTATTCCAAGGGAGGCTCTGCTTTCTCCTAGAAGTCACCTGTCTTCTAAACCAAGACAAAGGCCCAGTCAGCTCCAGCACCTTTGTTGATGAATTAAATTGTTATATACAGTCTTCATGGAAAATAAAGTCCTGGGAACATTTTTGTCCCTATCACACATTGCTTTTCTTAGAAATGCAAGTCAGCTTCTCCTTTCTCATTCTCAGCATGGGAATCCCACAAGTTAAGGGCTCTATCAGTTTAATAAATAATTAAGGAATGACAGGATTATTTCACTTTTCAACTTCCTAGATGTAGTTGTATATTCTGGTTAGGCTGAGGAACTACCTATAGTGCTGAAAGTGAAAATTGCATATTGCTTACAGACACATCCCAGTAATGTTGGCTTTATAGAAAGGCAAAGAATTGATTGATTTCAGAACTTAAAATTAACGTGCAGTCTCACATAAAAAAACCCAACCCAAACCAAACCCCTACAACCAAGACCCTCATCGTGAATCCTCTCATATCCTCATCTCATGTATCCTTCTATAGGGAACTGAAACTGACTGGTGTAATTATCCCTCCTTATTTCTGGCTAAAGTATAAAAAAATATAATGAAGATGAAAAAAGAAAGTTAAATGTTACATTAAAAGAATTAGCTGTCTTCATGGAAAAAACAGACAGGGAGACACATTTTTGTCTGTGCCGGTCATCACAAAAGGCCTCTCCAGCTTCCAACTCAAAGTCTATTCTTTCTCAAAACAACGTAACTTTTGATCTATATTGATTAATAAGAGACCAATTGTAGACAGCTGAAGCTTGATCAGTCTGTAGATGTGAATAGGTTAAAAAAAAACCCCACGAAGTTGTTGAAGACTATTATTGTGCTGATATTAATGAATGGCTAAAATATTTGCAAAGTACTCAGAATGTGTCAGATAAGGGCTTTTCTTAAGACAACAAAACAAATATGGACACAGAAGGGGAAAAAAGCCTCCTCACCTGGATGATTCAGAAGGGTGTCAAGTTCTTCTTTGGCCACAACCATTCTTAATTTGTCACTGCTATCAATGACAAAAATAATGGCTTGGCCTTCTCTGCATAACATAAAAAGAGCAAAGAGGCAAATTATAGGTTCTCAAATTGTGAATAAGAAAAGGCTTCAGAAGAAACACCAAGAAAAAGTCCAAACAAACCTGATTTTTCCTCTAATTTTTGTCATTGTTATTTACCATTAACATTTTAATCCAGTCTTATTTCTGAAATTCAATCTTTTGGTAGCATGCATCATTTTTTTAGACATGAGGTTGTTACCTGCTCATACAAGGTTCAGTCTCCACACATCTTTTAGAAAAGCTTGATTTTACGACTCAGACTGAAAAATGAACTCACAATCTAACCAACTGCTATTTTGACAGTGTGGTCAGGCAGACAAAAAACCCCATAAAGACAGATCTTTATGGAAATTCTGTACTTCCTACACTGAGGTTTATTTAGAGAAAGGTCAAATACCTTTTTATAAAAAGCCTGTGTCCACAGCTAGGCACATGCATGTTATTTTAACTTTTATGTATCCTGCATAAACAGGATTTTTCTTTTTTTTTCACATAACAGGTAAAATCTTTCAACTATGTCAAATCATTAGGACATTTTGCTGACAGTATGATCACAGTCATATCATATATGCAACTATTCAACTCATTATTTCAGGCTATTAGTGATATTTTATGACTTGATGTTCCATTTACTGAAACTTGTTTTGAAAACCAAATAAAGTCTTGCCAATTCATAACTCACTAGTTATAGAGACCCACAGAAAGTATATTTACTTTATATTTTAATGTAATATTCACTTCTCCTTCATTTTACATGTCTCTGAGAGTGCATTATGAATGCATTCTTTACCCTCCAGCACCATCTACCTTTGCATTTTGATAAGAAACAGTCCTAGACCTACTGGAAGCCAGAAATAACCTGAGCAGCCCAAGATTGTAGGAGAAGGCCAATTCTTTTCTGGTGTGCAGAACCTTTAGTAAACAAAGCTTTTGCATATTAGCTGAAAATGCCTAAGCCATTTTCATGAGCATACAATATTTTACCAGAGGAATCAAGAGTACTGGCATGCATTTACCACCAAAAAAATAACTTCACAAAGAAATAACAGGAATAGGGGCACAACATGACTTTAGGATTATTTAAGATTAATGTACTTAGAGGATGACCTAGAAGATACTTTTAAGCTAAATGGAAGAAAAGTCAAGTCTGGAAGGACTCCAAGGGAACTACTTTGACACTTGACCAGATTTGATTTCCATTTTACAATTCTTGCAAAATTAAATCTTGCTTAACTTTTTAAACTGAACAGCACGTAATTATTTTATTAATATTTTATTTAATTAATGCAAATTATTGTTTGTATATTATTCTTAGAAGTTAATCTTAAATATGTGCATACTGCACTGGATCAGGAACAGAGGTGGATACAAGTGCATATTTCATTGTCAGCATAATCTAAAAACTCCCTTACTGTTAGGGAGGTATTGTTAGGATGAAAAAAGCCATTTATGCCCCACAAGGGATAAGTTACTGCATTAAATACAGCAATCACAAAAATTATTTGCTTATGAAGCACTGTGCTAACATTTTGAGAGTAGCCTGAGGGCATCAGTGACTGAAATGCAAATCTAACACTCTTGAACAATGCAGATCTCCTGGCCACACGTTTTCAATGCTAACACAGTTTGCCCAGGAAGGAGAGGAAGCGTTAATCCTCAATTAAAAACCAATTTAAGCTCCATCACAACCGATATTAATATTTAATCAATATTATAATCTTCAGCATTTCTCCCTTCTGTTTCTCCAGGCTACTTCTGCATGGTTTAGTATTGTTCATGCTATCTAGATCAGGATCAGGCATTACAGAATAACAATGGGACGATGTAAATAAAGATTAAGTTTCACTAAAAGCTACAAAACCAGAGAATGGTGTCTATCTAGTACCAAAAGGCAGTATCAGAGTGTTATAAAATACAGAGACTGTCCTGTTCAGTAAATAACATGTAAGAATGCTCATTCGGGTTCTTAGTTGCGTGTGCCTTATTCTCTGAGGTTCATTTCCCTCACCTCTAAAAATCTCGGCCATAAGCCAACATCCTTTAGGTTTTAAGTTGTTGACCTCTAGAAGAACTGAAAAATTGGAAACCTAATTAATCTTGAGCTTTCTTACAGGATTGGTTTTCAGGTTTCAACATTTAAATCCCATCTCTAGTATGTTCCCCCAAGTTGTCCCCAAAAGCACAGAGTAACAGCAGATAAAAGTTTTCATTTTTTAGAACAGAAAGTTGTGTGTATCCACAATGACCTTCTGTCAAACACCAAGTATAAGTCTTATCTGAATCATTTCTAACCACTAGGTATTATCATACTTCTGTTTAAATAACCTACAAAACAGCTAATATGAGGAGCAATGCTTTAAAATAAATTATAGGCTTACTTGTAGTAGTGTTCCCAGAGGTCTCTGTATTTCCCTTGACCTGACATATCAAACACTGTGAAAGACAAGCTGCAAAGAAAAGAAGTGCATGAGGCACAGAAACAAAGAACAAAACCCAAACCCATCCCAGAAAACCCAAAAAAACCCACAAAAAACCCCCCAAAACCCCCAAAACAAACAAACAAACAAACAAAAAACCCCCGCCACATCAACTTAAATCTCAATCAACTGAGAAAAATTCCAAAAGGAACTCTGGTTGCACTTTCTGCCTCCAAATGATCCTATTCAGTTTTGCACTCTTATTATAGAAATATTTCACAACAGACAATGTGTTTATTATCTGAATAAAAGAACCAAACCAATTATTTAAAGTTACTTCAAATACAGAATAAGCTCCCATTCAGTCTATTATGCTACTATCAAATGTTGTTTATGAATAAATGAAATTCAGATGAACCATGACATAAAATCCACAGCCTGTCTTAAATTCTGTCCATTGATGGACATAAATGTATGCAAAATAAAAGGCTTTTTAAAAAAATAGAAATAAATTCCAGTTTTAGAAAGAAAAAGAAATTACATTCTGGTGAAAACAGGTGAGTTCAGACGACCAAGCTACAAAGAGTTGTCTTTGCAACTGTGAGATTTCACCCAAACACTACATACAGCAAGGCAACTTAAATAACACCACAAAAAATTCCCATTTTTTAGAATTCTCATTCTCAAAACTCCCGAAATGTCTACAGAAGCAACATCAACTTCAGTTTTAGGCTTTCCTGTTTTGGGTAGTCCCAAGTAGCTCCCCAAGTGGAGGCCACACAAAAATGAGGAGGTTTAGAGAAGGAAGCTCTCCAGACACCCTTTCCACTTCATGCCCATAGACAGAGTTGTGAGTTTGTCAGTTTGTGGGGGTTTGAAGTTTTGGGTGCGTTTTTTAGGATTTGTTTTGGGTTTTTTTAATCATTCTACATGGTGTATTTACGGGTCATCATCTCTCCTACTACAGGATCAGAATAAAAAAAGCTATATAAATTAATTCACATTCTCACACAGGAAATCCCAAACCTGTCTGATGTGCTTTATTGAGGCAGAGCTCAGTTGTGAAGGCTCTTAGAGAAATATGAAACGTCTCAGTCTCACACATCAACTCAAGGAATAAACAATTTTCTTGCAGATCTCCCACCCAGCGAGGCCACCCTGCTTGGTTTGAAGACTAACTGCACACATTAAAAACATCCAGTGAAGGCTACAGAATAACAAAATGATGCTGCCTCCTTGAAATACCTTCCTGTCACGACATTCTTAATCTAAATCTTAGTCTTCATTCAACTAATGACTCATTACTCTGTTTCCTGGCCTTTGCTCTGGCCACCTTTACATTGCCAATGCTGTAGCCATCCCTTTGCATTTAATGAGATTACACTGCAATCTGTTCGGGGTACCTCCAGTGAGAGTGCTTAATTTAGGTTACCAGATTGAGAGTGGAATATAGGCTGCCACCTCAGCAGCTCTCTCTCCTCCAGTCTGTAACAGTGCCCTATTCTGAAATTCCCAGCAGACAGGGATCAGATGTTTATACACACTACCGCAAAAAACTAAAAACCTTTTAGTTTCTTTTTGGTAATAGTTTTATAGCAGCACAAAACACACATTATATTCTACCACACTCAGTCCTGGATCATGATTAGGTCCCGTGGGTACTACATTTCAACTAACTGCACTGTCAGGTCAGTACACCACCAGACATGATACTCAGTTACAAACCCACTGAAAGAGATAATTAAGACCAACTATTGTATAATAACTACTACCCCTAATGAAAAATTACCTTGAAGTCTTGAATTTCTCTATGCTGAATCCTATTGTTGGAACGATGTCCTGAGTTTGAGCCTTTGAAGAAAAGAAAGTATAAATTTTACAATCAAATTAGAAAATGCAAATATTGAAAGATATTTGAAACATGAATACATTACAGATCTATTTTTCCCCCAAACTGTGCCATATTAAAAAAGTTCCCAGAAAAGGAAAGTAATTCAAAATCAAGGATTTGTATTTTCTGAGGAATAGAGTCAACACTATTGGAATTGCCAAAACACAAAGCATTATTAAGAGATCTGTCTGATAACTGATTTACTACTGAGCTGGCCAAGGAACCTATCAGCTAAGTTGGTAGAAAAGAATAGCTCCTCTAAGAAGCATTGATATTAGAGCAGGAAGAAAGGTCACATCCCATAGATTACAGAGCTGTCTGAGAAAGTGACATGCAATCCTTGTCACTAGGACTCCTAGAGCCCCTTATTCCAAACACCATCCATAGGCAGGTCCAGAAGAAACAACTGCAGACAGATGGAAAAATATTTGTATTTGCCAGGCCCTAATATATTGCTCCTGGGGCAAAGCAGCAGTTCTTAAGCAGACTGGGTTGACCCAGAGCTCCAAATGACCTGTCCATTGAACTTACTAAAAAAACCCATTTTATTTACTTTGATCTAATGATATTTCTTGCATGCTAGAATATTCGGCATGTCTCGCAAGGGTAGGACTTAACACAAGTTGGATGCACAGTTATCCTCCTAAAGCAACATGTTAAATGAAGTAAGATCTCATTTCAAACAAATTCTATTTATTCTACTCATGTAATTCCCCTGAGACCTTCTCTAGTGCCCGTTATTGTGATAAATCTTCAAGTCTGTGTTCAACTCTAGTTAGGAATCCTTTACGGCTTAAGGCATGACATAAAACCCTCCAAAAAAAGATCTCAAAAATTACATAAAGATACAATTTGCCAGCTACAAATTGCAGCCTTCCCACAGACAGCAAGCAGTTTATAGTCTTTGTTTATAACTCTACTCAACTTTCAGTGGAGGAATAATTGCCAGGAATGCAGACTCTTCACCATGTCACACTTTTTAAACAATGTCCTGTGGACTCATCAGGTAAAATTCAATGAAAACGAATAATAATAAAAAAAGCTGTGTCCTGATATAAACAGCAGAAATCAGTTTCCCAGATGCATATAACCATTGAACATGCCTACCAAAATTATTCTATTTCTAGTCCATAAACATATCTAGAAACAAGTAATCCTACTTTCATTTTTGCTCAGATTACTATGCACTCCTAGTGGCCTCAAACACTTTTCACTGGATGAATCAACTGCAAGTATTAATGGTACTTTTTTTGAAAAATATTCTGCTTTAAAAATAGTGAAATCACCCTTAAATGTGCATTTTCACATTACTTCTTATTTTACTATTTCTTAGGCATTCTTTCAGGAAAGGATTAAAATAAACACGATAAGTTGTTGTACAATTGTATTAATCCTAAATGTTCAACATCACTTGTAAGTGGAATCCTGTGGCAAATATTTAAGTGATTTAAGTGACAGTTTCAGTTCCTGATTTCAGCAATCATAAACCCTTCCTTACTGGGTGATCTTAACAAAAGTGTGCCACATTAACAGTGGGGTTTTTTTGGAAAATAATGTGCATGTGAATGCTTACCTCTAGTTTTAGTTAGTTGGAAAATGTTAAAATATGTTTGTTCCACTGTACTAAATCACAAGCTCTTCACATCTTTTCCACGGGCACATCCAGTGTCAGAGCATGCAAACCCAGACTACACAAACACCCAGCAGTGAACCAAGCAGGCTACTCACATTGGAAGGTTTAAGTTTATTGATGATCGTTGTTTTGCCGCTGTTGTCCAAGCCAAGGCACAAGACGTGAACCTCCTTTTTCTTCAGCCCAAGCCATCCCGCCAGCTTGTCGAACAATCCCATGGCTGCGGGTCCAACACACAGGGACCACCTGTTGTTCAGGGAGTCAGAGCAGGGAATGGCTGTTGGGAAAGTGCTGCATGCAGGGCGGCGCTGGCACCGAGGGTGGGCATGGGGCCGAGCAGCCTCACGCCGGGACAGGATGGTGTGAGCAGGGCCCGACACAAACACTGGCCCAGAGGCTGCCTCTGCCCATAAGCACACGGAGGCTAAGCTGATTACAGCCAGGAGGCCTCGATACAAAAGTAGACTGGCTGTTTATAGCCCTGTCTATAGCTCACAATGCCCTGGATTCACCGGGCAGCGACGCTGCCGTCGTTCGGAGCAGCCCGAACAGGGGCACAACTGCAGTGCCGCCAGGGCTCCCACCAAACTGAGCTAAAAAAACCAGGAGGGCCATTTTATTTACCTCAAATTGTCAGCAGCCCATCATTCAGACAACAAAACACTATTTCCCTTCTTCAGCACCTGCTACATAATTTACTGAACCCTGGATAAATAAAGCACCCTCTGTTGATTCAATTCGAACTCTAATTCTAACAGGTTTTGCCAACACTGACATGGATAAATTAGGAACTCTTCATTCACTACAAATAGAAACTGATAAAAATAGATCGAACAGACACCAAAACATTCACCCACACGTCAGGGAGATGCCGAGCCTCTACTGCTGCCCAGACTCTGGCTGAAGGTACCTGGCAGTGGCACATTCAAAGGAGCTTACAGCACGTGTTCCCCTGCAATACCTGGCTAAACACACTCTGCAGAGAGGATAACCCTCGTCTGTCCTGAATTAATTCCACGAGAAATAATTTCAGCAATCAGACAACTGAAATATTCGAGATGCCTTCAGTGATAAAGCATTTAGTTCATGTCAGAGGAGTTTTCCGGAGTGGTGAAGGCTGTTTTCTTTTTTTTCCTCATTATAATAAAAACACACAGCACTGGACAACTCAGGTTGCAAGCTTAATGACCCCTGGAAATCATAGCAGGAGGGGGAAAAGGTAAAAAAACCCCCCATCAATAACAAATCTTTGATCACACTTTTTCACTAACTGATTGTAAAATGATGATTAACTGCTTTTTAATAGTTTTATAACTTGGCATTTAATAAAGTCACATACGTAATCATTCAGGCTAATGGATGATTTTTCCTTTTTAAGTACAGATCATTTTTTAGAGCTTTATCGAGTGCGTTTTGATTCAGGACTGGTAGAGGTATACAGAGTGCTTTGTGCACTACAGCTACACAGAGTTATTACCAGGTTAAACAAACCCAACATTAGTTACAGTGAGTCTCTCATTCTAACTCCCTTTGTTTTATGCCCCACTTGTTTTCTAATCCATATATACAACTCTGAAAGCAGATGAAGGCTGTTTATTACCAAATTACCCTGACAAAACCCAGCTCCAAGACACATTATTTTCTTATCCAATCAAGAGCTTCAGCTATATATTCTAGATGATAGGGTCAAAAAAATAAATTCTAGGCACTCCTGAAATGAAACAGGAGGAAATAAAAGCCCTTAAAAATACTTCTAGGGCTTCACTTTTAAATCCCAAACCCTAAATACACAACAGTTCCTAGCAACATTTCAGTTATAGCCATGTGTTTGTAGCAAATTTTCCTACCAGTTGGCACAGTCATTATTTAAGAACAGAATGGGGAAAAAATGTACCCTTGACTTCTTGCCCTGTCCCCTTTTTAATGTTTTTTCTCATCTGTGAAGTTACAGCAGTTACAGCTGGCACGGGTGCCTTTTTTCTTCTCTTTTTTGCCGGCTGATATTTTGCCCACAGTGCTATAGAGCATATATCAGACATGTCCTAAAATTATTTAAGCCACAGTTTGGTCCGGGAGCTTATCAGCAAACTCTATAAGCCTTTTTCTTAAGAAAGGATGTTCTTTCATGTCTGATCTTTGTCTATTTTCAAGCCTAATCAACAACAAAGGAGACTTAATCCATTAAATAGAGAGAGCAGCCAACAAACAAGCTCTAAGTGATGTCCAAGCGTCAGAAAGACAAATGAATTTCTTCGCTAGAACTGCCCTGTTTAGGTTTAGGGCTGGGTATATTGCAGTGGCCTCCGATCCAAAAGAAGGGGAAAAACTGAGCACACGGACTAATTAGCATGGGAAACGAGAGAATCATTAACCAACAGAACACAGGATAGTAATTAATAAGAGAACTAGGTGACTTGCAGTCAGTGAACATTACTATCTCTGCTGAAATGTATCAACAGCGAAAAGCTCTGGCAGTCGCCGTGCTGGCTCGGTGGATTTGCTGCCCAGCGCCCCTTCCTGCGCAGAACCATAAATAAATCAAATACCTCGGCCCTGTGCGCGGCTCGGCCTCTGGCACACCGGGCAAAAGGACCTAATTCGGGACAACACCTGGGTGCTCGGGATCGCAGCTCCCAGGAGCGGCCTTCCCTCCCTCCCTCCCTTCAGCAGCACAAGGCCTCGAGCCGCCCCGGCAGCCGGCAGCGGGTCCTTTCTCCCGGGTCGGCACAGGATCTCCTCTCCCAGGCCGGCACAGGGCTCCCCCGGGAAGGCCGGCACAGGGCTCCCCCGGGAAGGCCGGCACAGGGTGGCCCCGGGAAGGCCGGCACAGGGCTCCCCCGGGAAGGCCGGCACAGGGCTCCCCCGGGAAGGCCGGCACAGGGCTCCCCCGGGAAGGCCGGCACAGGGCTCCCCCGGGAAGGCCGGCACAGGGCTCCCCCGGGAAGGCCGGCACAGGGCTCCCCCGGGAAGGCCGGCACAGGGCTCCCCCGGGAAGGCCGGCACAGGGCTCCCCCGGGAAGGCCGGCACAGGGCTCCCCCGGGAAGGCCGGCACAGGGCTCCCCCGGGAAGGCCGGCACAGGGCTCCCCCGGGAAGGCCGGCACAGGGCTCCCCCGGGAAGGCCGGCACAGGGCTCCCCCGGGAAGGCCGGCACAGGGNCCACTGCCCCTTTTCCTTCCACAGCAGCAACAAGAGTGCCTGGGTAAATCCTCTTGAGGATTGCGATTAACACAGAGGGAAACCGCTAAATGCGAACGGCCACCCGAGGTGTTCGCAGCCCCGCCCGTTCCGAAGCGGGCGCTCTGGCGGAGCAGGGAAAATCCCGGCTCCACGCATCACTGGGGCAGCGGCAGCAGCAGGGCTTTGGGAGGAAGGCCGCCTGGCCAGGCCAGGCACAGATGTTACAAATACGCTTTGGGATTTTTTTTTTTTTTTGCTGCGTAGCACAGTCCCGTCAGACTAGTTCTATGTACGGTGCACAAACGTAAAATCATTTAAAGCACTTAAAACGAGCGCTGAAAAGGAGAACATACGGACTAAAACCCCGTCTCTTTTCTACCACATATTTACCTGCCAAAACTGTCCTCGGTTCTGTAACAGTGAGCGCTGTGGCTTCCCATGCTGCTGCCTTTACTAAATGCTGACCAAAAGCCTTCTCCACTTTGTAGCTGNCGAGGCCACGCCCCCTGCGGTGGTGGGGCTGGGAGGATCTGGGGCGGTCGGGGCTGAGGTGCGTCCCCTTCGTTCTCCGTGTCCAGCGCTTATGGAATTTTTTTTTTTCCAAACCACTGCCCCTTTTCCTTCCACAGCAGCAACAAGAGTGCCTGGGTAAATCCTCTTGAGGATTGCGATTAACACAGAGGGAAACCGCTAAATGCGAACGGCCACCCGAGGTGTTCGCAGCCCCGCCCGTTCCGAAGCGGGCGCTCTGGCGGAGCAGGGAAAATCCCGGCTCCACGCATCACTGGGGCAGCGGCAGCAGCAGGGCTTTGGGAGGAAGGCCGCCTGGCCAGGCCAGGCACAGATGTTACAAATACGCTTTGGGATTTTTTTTTTTTTGTTGCTGCGTAGCACAGTCCCGTCAGACTAGTTCTATGTACGGTGCACAAACGTAATATCATTTAAAGCACTTAAAACGAGCGCTGAAAAGGAGAACATACGGACTAAAACCCCGTCTCTTTTCTACCACATATTTACCTGCCAAAACTGTCCTCGGTTCTGTAACAGTGAGCGCTGTGGCTTCCCATGCTGCTGCCTTTACTAAATGCTGACCAAAAGCCTTCTCCACTTTGTAGCTGCAAGAGCAGCAGGAGGTTCCTTCACCCTCCCACCGCTGCTGAGGGAGTCACAGGATGTAAACGCTGTTCCGTGCTCATCCTGCATGGCCTGGAAGTCCCAGCCAGCTGGGATAACCCGGTCCCCTGTGCTCTACCTCCCTGCAGTCTGGGATTTCTGTAATTCCACATTTTAAGCGCCTTTTGGGGTTTGTCCGTCGCTTTCGAACAAAGATAACCCGTGACTGAGGGGTGGAGCGCACGGTCCTGCTCCCACTTCCCAAAAGGTGGTCCTGTGCTGCTCCTTGCCTGGAAGAAGCAAATTTCCTTCATGGAGCTCCATCCCTTCATTCTGAAAAACTCCAATCTAGTTTCCGGTATGCTGAATGCAGGTTTTAGACGACAGTCCCAACTTCTGCCCCAGGGAGAGGAGGGAGAGCAGAGGGAACAACTGTTTGATAGTGAGCAGTCCCTTTTTTTAAAAAAAATACTGTTAGGAGCTCTCAGTTACAATGCACTTTGCATTGACTTTTAAAGTTCAAAAATACTACAAATATTTTGTCTGCTGCTTGGCTTTCTAATTTTTACTGTTGCTTTCATTATTATTAGAGGTTTGAGGTAAATTGCACTTGTGATTTCATATTTCCTGTATCTGGAAGGTTCCGACTAAAAGATGAGATCCCCTTGTAGTGGCATTCTGAGCCACTAAAGGAAAAGGCAGGGAGCATAAATCCCACAGTGAAACTCTGTGATGAAGCACGTTCTAAAAGCTAATCAGGTTGTGAGGTATATATATCTGGTAGAGAAGGGTGTTGTCTTTATTTGAAATCAGTCCCTATCTGAGGAGCAGTTCAGAATTCAGTGGAGAACACAGGGTGGCAAAGGCATTTCAGTAACCAGATCTAAAATGAAATATTAATTCTTCATTATATGCACTGTGCTAAACCTGACAGTCCCTGGTGAGAAAGCTCTGCCCATGTAAATAAGCAAGATGTAATGGACTGTGGGCATCTGACATTCATTTCCTGCTAATCTACAGCTACTTCTGTTCAGCTTTGCATTGCATGCATGTGATTTTATGCAATGAAAGGCTCATTATAACTTTAAGCTTTTTGAAGTAGGGCCTGGTTATTGTAGATGGCATTCACTTCTTTGTGAATCGTGGTGCATTGCCCTGGCATTATTTCCATAATATGATCAGTTTTAAAACTGCTTTTGTCAGTGAAAGCTTTGACAAACACGAGAGAAGGAGCTGCATGGCTCAGTGAATCACCATGAGGAGGGTGAACAGTACTGCAGAATCTTAATAGCGCATTAAAAGCCATTTAAAATTCAGATTCACAGTGTTTCCCAAGAAGGAGAGAGCACTGCTGTTTGCAGCTTTTAATGTGCACAGTTTTTTTCCTGATGCTGTGAACTGTGTGTGCTTTTTTGAGCGTAAATGCTCAGTGGTAAGCACAGAAGAACATTTTTTAGCTGAAAAAAACAACGCCACCCCGAATCATCTCAAGTGTTGGAGCATATTGCCGGTCCATCTTTATTAGTACACCAGCCTGTGTTAAGCAGCTGGGGTTTTTTTGCATGATCATGTATGACAGGCTTCACTGCGGATCATTATATTGGTAACTTAAGGGCAAACAAACACCATCAACTCAAAAATAACCACCAGTACTGTAACTTTTATTTGCTAATAAATATCTTAATAAACAGGCTTACCCCATCTGTAAGACCTGATAATGCCTCTTAGGAAATCATAGAAAAATAAAATACAATAATAATCAATAACTTGTACTTTGTACAAAAATCTCATTATGTTGCTCAGCAGGTAGTTTTGCCAAACCCCATATTCTTTCTGCAAAGAGATGGCATATGTGATGCAATTCACCTTAAAAACACTCTAATGTTGAGAGCTGAGCATTCTATTACACTATTAATTTGTAGGCATGCCAGCACATGAAAATTTACATGAAACATCATAGCATCGTAGGAATAGGATCATAATAATAAAGAAAAGAAGATAACACCACTCTTCAGTAAATAATAACAACTTCACGTCTAATGTAAATTCCCCTTGGGACTGCAAATCAGTAGGGCAAGCTTTTTATTTCATGGATATTCCTACAGTACTGTTACAAACAGGCAAAAAGAAAATGGAGTGGGGCGTGTATGGCAGATGTATGAGGTGGAGAACAGTAATTTTGAAGAGTGAGGCAGTCCCAGGGGGAAGCATCGACACTGGCTGTGCAATGTTCAGTCTCCCAGAAGGAGCAGTTCAGGGCCACACGAGTTCAGGCTGATGCAGGAGCAGCCCAGAGCCTCTCGAGCTGCAGCACCAGGGCTGCTTTGCTGGGAGATGAGTGCTGAAGGCTGAGCCACAGGTAGTTGTCATTATTCAAACACGTCTTGGTTAAAGAAGCAATGGCAAAACAAACCTTAGCAGGGGTCTTGAAAGAAAAGGTGGGTTTCAGACTACTGGTAAGGATATGAGATCTGTGCTGAGGCCATGGTTTGATTTTGTAAAATAATTTGCGAGTATTATGAGTGTACCATTGCTTTTGAAGCCATCTACCTCTGAAGTTTTGACATGGCTGCTTAAATATATAATCTAAAGTGTCCGTCATCAAATATTTATTCATATATACACATACATTGATACATTTTATGGCTATGCTAGAACAGCAAACTATGAAGAGCAGTCATATTTAGTTTTGTACAATCTAATTTCACAGAAGAGACAGAGATTAAAACCCCTTTTAATTCAGATACATTTAAAACCAACACACAGAAATAGATAGAGGCTATCCTGAGAAAACATACCAACCACGTTATCTTCCAAAAGTAAAACAAAGCTAATGTTTGGAAGGTAGTAAAACATTCTTTTTGTATTTTTTTTTTCTGAAAGTCAAAGTGGTTTGTTTTTTTTTTTTTTTTTAAAGTGTCCACAAAATTAAAACTATTAATTCCAACTAGATCAGTGAATGTTGCTTTGCTAGAAAATAAACTATTGCCTTTCAGTAAACAGGGTTTCACATGATCTTTTAAAGATTTTTTTTTTCCTTGCTAAACTGAAGGTGCAATCCTGAGAAGTGCAGAGAAGTTCCCGAAGTCAATAGGATTTATACCACAGCAGAGAAGAATGAGCCCTTTTTATGTCTCCGGGTTTTCAGTCACAGCACTGCAGTATGTGATGTAACTGATATCACCAGAGAATGTTGATATTGGCCTCAACAGAAGCAGATGGAAGGCTCTAGGTAAGAGCAGCACACACTGAATCCCGTCACCAGAGTTAACAAAGAAACAACTTTTCCCACTTTTAGTGTGAAATAGACCTCTCAACCTTAGGAAAGTTGGGGGAAGAAATTGCTGCAGAAGAATTGGTAGTAAAAATGCTACTCTGCCAATTCAAAGCTGTTTCTTGGGGAGATAGGGAATCATGGACATTAAGCTGTAAAATGCTTATAGGTTTCCTTATTAGGAATCTTGGAGTAGGATGGTTTTCTTCAGCTAGGGAATTAATGAAAGAATCCAATAAATGGAACCACTAAGAGGGCATTTGTTATTTTGTTTGCTATTGTGCCATTCATTACCTGGCAAATCTCAAAACTTAAGACTGCAGTGCACCAGGAGTATGAAGCAGCTTGTTCAAAGAGGCAAATCATCAGCCAGAACTTGTATTATAAAAAGGAGATTATATTGCATCGTGGTTTGTGTTTAGGAAAGAAGAAAGATAGAAAAGTCCTTTTTATCTTGTAGGTTCTGTTTGTTGGATGAGGATGGTAGTTTCATCCTGAATTTAAATCCAGAAGTTTGGGAGATTATCAGGGGAGAAAACCCCCACAAACCCAGACCATTTCTGCTAGTTACCCTATTAGATGTGCAGGCCATTCAGATTACTAATTCCAAAGTCAGAGTTGACTGCCCGTTCCAGAGAAAACAACAAACACTGCAGCACCCAACTTTTGTACCTTGCAGTTTATCTTTTCCATGTTGAAGGTGACCACAGCCTATCTGATCACATCCCTGAGGTAGCAGCCTTGTATTTTAGGCTCGGTGCACTCTCCTCCCCATTAACTGAGGCCATATGTTCCACACAAATCTGTAGAAACCTTTGATTCAAAACCCGTTTCAGTCAATTGACCTGTTCTTATGGATACAACTGACTTGGGATCCTGCCCTGAGGGACCAACCTGCCTCTCAACCTGAAATGCTTCAGCAGAAAAATTAAAACCAGCAAAACGTTTTAGCAATCCATTTGAATGACAGACAGCTCGTATCCTAATAAGTGCTGGTTCTCTAACAACAAATTAACCATGACAGTAGTGGGGTGCAGGAAAGGGAGTCTGTTTGCAGAGCTGAAGCCTACCTACAGAATATACGGACACTGGGCTTCATCCCACTGCCATGGAAATCAGTAACAAAACTCCCACAAACTTGGATCACAGCAAGACTATTGCCTACTGACACAGAAACTTTTAATTCCTCACAGTCACATCACTGGCCCAGGAATTAATCAAGATGTTCGTTAAAATCATTCAGCAGGGTTTGGAAATACCGGGTGTTTTAGAGCAGAACTTTCCCAAGACAAAAATGGAACTTCCCAAACTGACATTTAGTGACTAAAATAATCTACAGATTTGGAACACTGGCTGCACTTTGTCTTTTTCAGCTAATCCTACTGTACACAAAGAGACTGTGATAGTAAGTTATACAGCTCAGAGCACCCAGCTTCTCAAAGAAAAAAAATAATAATCCTATTATGCATTTCCTTTTTGCCTCTTAATTTTCCATTAAAGCTCAGTCTGAATGAGAGAAAACTGAAAATTTGGTTTCTAAGCCAATGTTAACTGGAGAGTTCTCCTTTTTACTGTTTATTTAGTTTCCTCTCAAGAAAGTCAGTATGTAGCTATAAGAACAATTAGTCATTCAGAATTCTGTCTGCTGGACATTCTAATTTAAATTGTGGCAACTTTATCTGGTTTTTTGTCCTAGCCTGGATCCTGAAAGATCAGAAAATAAGATTTTTTTTTTCTTCCTATCACTCAGAGCATTCTGTGGTGATGATACTATGAAAATAGTCCCTAGACTGTTTCAGTGAGCACTTTTTCATCATCCACAACCAGAAATGAGTATTTGGGTTCCAGAGCAGATTTCTGGTTTTCCAGATTCTAGAATCAAGGTTACTTTCTCCAGAGTCCCTTGGCATCCCATGGTTCAGAAGGCAGAGATCTGGATTTCTCTTTGATTTGTGGGTTTTCAGTCTCAGGGTTTTGGCTTACCTACCACTCAACATACATGCTGCTGCGGAACAGTTCTGCGCTGAATTGTCAGAAATGATGTTAGTATAATAAGGCAAAATTTGTTATCTCATGCTGTCTCACAGATTTTTTTTAGGGATTTTGATTTTTGGTTATGCCTAACCCTACTCTTGTATAAATTCAAATAAGCCTTTTTATATGAATTAAGCTACACAAACATATAACTGTTTACAGATTCCGGAGTTTCTGAGATGGCACTGAGATGAGAGCAGAACTAGTCAAAATTCTCAGATAGATATAGGTCAAAATTTTGGATAGTAACAAAGTAGAATGGAGGTGAAAACTTTAAATTACTTTGAGACTGATCATTTTAATTCTGTTTTTTCCCCCATATCTTCACTGTCAGAACTTGCATTTTTTATTCCAGTTTAATTATTCTGGTATGAAAATATCAGATAATATGATAAACCTTTGTGAAAGAGATAGGAACTTGGGAAATTTCTTGTGGAAAGGAAAGTAAGATATAGTCATGTAGGATATTTAAAGAAAAACACACACAAGTAGATTTCACTGAACTGGTGCTACATTATTTCTCATATAAAATATGGAAATATACTTGAATCCATTTTTTAACCTTGGGTTTTTCATCAACTATTTTTGTTGTTTTTCCCTTCTAAAATTTTTTTATACTATAGGTTGGCATATCCTTACTCATATTCCCTTGAAAATTTCTCTCATTTTAACCTCCTAGGTATCTATAAATGGCTATTTGAAAGAAAATAATTGATACACTCTGTAAACATCTTTGGTGATTTCAGCAGAGGAACTCAAAACTCTTTATATCGTGGACTACATCTTCCTAGTTTTGCTGGCTCATGGGCACCTCGCTTCTCCTTTGGGATCACTAATTTCTACAGTAATTAGCTGAATGGAAGAGAATCAGCAGGAAGGGGTTGGGTGAGGTGGCAGCAGAAGGGTGAGCAGGCAGCTTTCTCTGAGCCAGTTTGAAAATGTTTTCTCTACCAGTGGAGGAAAAGAGAGGCTGTCCCTTTCCAGCTAACAAGCCAAGGAAGTTTGGGAAGAACTATACACACACAGTGCATGCCACTAAAAATTTTAAAAGCCAATGGAGCAAAGAAACCCCATTAGCGTTGTTGGTAATAGATTCTGTAGGTTTGAAAAACTCGACATTAGCATATACATTCTATTTACAATTCTTTATGTACATATAGACAAATATTTTATAACCTCAACATGTTCAACATACCCCGGTCCATAATCTGAGGAGCTATTATATACAACACTCAGGGATGAGCAGTGTGCACTACTAAATACGTGATGGATATGATGGTGGAAGAGTTGTGTGAGCTGTAAGTACCTGGCACTGTCTTATGCAACTATTTTGGGTTTTTGTTAGAGCTCCTTGGCACAGTATGGACAGTTCTTCCCTTTTTACCTCATTGTAGTTTTAGGGATTTTTTTTTTTCCTTCTCAGTGCTGATTCATTTGTCTCCCCAGGAGATTTCAAGATCATTGTCCTACTAAGAGTCAGCCCAGCCCGACACATCTTTCCCTCACTCTCAAAAAATAATTTTAGTACTGTTATAAAAAAGAAATTATCTTTGCCATTTATTCAGGAAAGATCCATTACAATTGGTGAACAAGGGTATTCTGGAAGAAAACTGTTTAACAGAATACAGAGTTCTTCAACCATGTGCAAATGCCACAAGTGTTGCTATTTTAAGTACTTTTCCTGGAAGATGCAGTGGAAGACAGACTTTTTATTATGATTTTAACTAAAGTTGGACTGGATTAGAGGCAAGTCCTGCTTTTCACTCTCTGAAGGTCTATTCCAAGACAGAGTGAGCCCATGACAGGGTAGTTACAGGTACCCTGTGTTCGTAAGAGAAATTCTGAGCTGCCAGAACGTGTCCCATAGAACCATTCCATCAGCTAAAGTAAAACAGTTGAATAAATGCTGCAGTTTGCAACAGGGCCAGCTGGAAATGAGGAACTGCTCTTCAATACAAGGTCAAGTATGTTCTGTGCTCCTTTTTCTTGGTGGCTGATGTGGTCCCATGGGGTCATTCTGACATGGAAATTGCTGTGGGTAATGCAGTCTCACTAGGCACCACCATGGTCCCAGCTATTCCTCATGGTAAATCTCGGCTGATTCTGGATAAAGGGGGTCTGTTTGTTACTTATGACCCATCTTTGGATCCTGCAGGAATGTGCATTGAAAAAGAAGTTAATGAAGCCCTCTGTTAGGCTCATCATATAAAAAATGGCAAATGGACAGTCAGTCTTAAATGATGTAAAAATGAAAGTATTGCAGTCTATGAGTTCTATATCAGAATAATCCAAGTAATACCTAATACAATATTGGACACAGCACGTTTGGCCAGAACAACTAATTTATTTGAATTTATTGTTGGGTGCACTATTTGCTGTTAAAGGATTGCTTTATGCTGGCTGGTATCCTGAAGCATGGCATGTATTTAAGATTTTATTGGACAGACACTGGGTTTAAAGTTCACGGGAAACAAAAAGGGTAAATTTTGTTTGAAAAAAATTTAAATGATGTAGCTCAATGCTCTTCCTTTCACCTCATGGCATCCCATTGTTTCTCAGTAATTCCAGTGGGCAAACACCTCTTGAGTAAATTCTGCTAAACCTTCTGCGGTGACTTGTTAAATTTTAACACCATGAATATTATGAACAAGACCCTCTCTTTTCACAGGTGCAGCATAAGGATTGGATACAATTAAGGCGTGAGATTCATCTGACCAAGCAGAGATGCCTGAATGGATGAGCTATCACTGAATGCAGAGAAACAGGTAAGAATTATTTCTTTATGACACCCACGTTTTAACACCTTTTTTATGTTGCTTGCATGTCACACACTTTATTTTGTGAACTTTCAATGAGTACTATTAGTCATAAAGTGCTCTGTAACGTGGGCCAGATTCTCAAAAACAGCCTGCTAAATTTGCTGAAATTTGTCAAATTTAACTCCAGCTGCACACTGCAATATGCAGGATAATTAGAGCTAATTTTCTCCCAAAGAAAGAATTTCGTGTAACAAAGAAAGTTACCCTAATTTCACATATACATTTGTGGCCTGTACAGAATTAAGCTCACATTTGAAAAATAATAACTGTTCAGGTTTTTTTGTTTTGTTTTGTTTTTAAATTAAAAAAATATGAAAAAACTCCACACTAAAGCAAGAACAGACTTGCTCACAAGAGCAAATAAAATATTTCCAAAATGGGGAAAATGTAAATTTGATCAAGATAACTATTAGAAAAGTGTCATACTGCACCACAACAACAACAGAAAAAACAAGCTGTATAAACCCACAAAATCCTGGATTTACAATGTTATTAACAAATGCCCTCACTCAAAGAATCCCTTGTTTTTTCCTTTCTGGTTTCCCAAACTCTCATTTATATAAAAAATATATCTGATTAATAAATGTTTTAATTTTGTTGTATTTTTTCTATTGAAAAAATAATTTCAGTGGTGTGATAAATTTAGAAATTAATTTTCATCAAATAGATCCAGGCTGTGTGCATGTAACAATGTCAATTCTGCATCCGCACTACCAGGAACAAAAAAAAACTGGCAAAAGACAATCTAAAAGTGCACATACATGGTTTGGGTGATCTATGAATGACTTTGAAACCCCATTAACAAATAACAGATTCATACCTCCTCAGTAATGTGTTTAGTTGTGAGAAAGGCTCCTTCCACAGATGTCCTGTTGTTGGCCATGGAAGCAACGATAGGCAAAATGGATAATAAAATGATGAGGCAAAATCAACTTTTAAATTACTCTGTGGTGTGTTAGTATTTTTAGAAAGGCTTCAGGTAAGTATGGTTTTCTTTCTGTAAGAGCACCTCTACCAAAAAAATACTCAGATGTGGAATTTGGGCAGAATTTTTCAAGTGACAGTCACAGAAAAGAACGAACATTTTTTTCCCCACTAAAGGGCTGTGCTCCTGCAAAAACTCCTGTGCTGATGAGTTCAGTGGGAATACTCCTGCTGGCAAAATTACCTTTGGAGCTACAACAGGACTGGAGCTGACCTTCTTTAAACAAGCTCATCAAATTGGCATTGTAGAACACCAGTGACTCCTGCTCTTTAGAAAACTTGTTCCTCAGTTAAATCTGCCCCCCCCTTTTTTTTTTTTTAATGAAAGAAAGAAAAATTTACTTAGTGCACTACTGTTATCTCACCTAAATTAATGCAATTATTCCAACATAAAGTGAAAACAGTGAATCAGGCCTCGTGTGTCTTACTCTGTGATCTGGTTGGAAGCATAATCTTTTCTGAGTTGCTTTCTGATTTTCATTCTTTGTCACTGCTATACAATGACATCCTTTTCCAAGAGTTAGGAAATACACTGTGATTTGCAAGCTGCAAATTAAGCAGTAAATACCATTATGATTACACAAAATAGTTAGTTCATTTTGATATACACGCAGATTATACTGATTACCCAAATGCACATTTTAACAGAAGAGTTGTAATGCTTGAGTATATTGGAGTGCCACGGAACTCAAAAATACGCTGCAAACGACACAGAAATGATCAGAAGCATCTGCACAGGGTTATGTGTGACATGCACTGCAGATCTGCGTGGGCTTCCCACAGCACGCAGCCGTGCGCTCCTGCCCCTGCTCCCAGGAGTTCATATCCCATGCAAAGTTTGGAAATGTAGCCCAGCACGTCTGTGTCAGCTGTCTGAATAAAACATGGAAGCTGGAAGTCTTAGAGAGGTACAAATATTATGTTAGGCCTTTTCTTGCATGTAAATATGGCTATTGAAGGGTTCTAAAGGTAATATCTTGGATGTCCTTTAGAGATCTGTTCTAAATGGAGATCTGGTTTTCATGACCAGAGCTCCATTTCTGCAGAGTCTGCTCTTTACTTCTAAAAGCAGTTAGAAGTAGACTCAAGGCAACATGTTACCACACTGCTGTCCTGCATCTCCTTTTCTGCCTTTGTCCAAGGTCATTGAATCCTGCAGCCTGTAACTTGCAGCAGCAGTGGGGCTGTACCGCTGCCCTTGGCCGGCCTGCTCCCACGGGAATAATCCTACCACCCCACCTAAGGCTGGCCCTCTGAGGTCTGCTGCTGCTGGAGATGATTCCCTATCCAAGCAGCAGAGACCTGCATGTTTGAAACAGAAAGCTTTTCTGAAGTCTGTGCGTCCACAACAGAGCTGACAACCGCGTTTTTTTGCATGTGGTCATGGAGACATTACAACCAGTTTTCCAGTGGGTATTTGCCATGTAGTAGAAGCAAATGCTGAGTATTACATAAAAAAAAAAAAATTCTAGGGTGGCGAGGAATCCCAAGGATAAACAACTTTTCCAACCTAATCTAAACTTTAAAGCATAAAAAGTGTCGAGTGCTAAAGTAATTGAAAATCAAGAACCTTCATTAAGATTTCAAGCAGATTACTCTCACTATGCTTCCACTTATTCACACAATGAAAACTTGCTACATAAAATCATCAGTCATTTCTGCAAACAATACTAATGTTTTGAGGCACCAGCTTACCAGCATTCAAACTATTATAAAGTAATACAATGATAGGACCCATACATTGGGATTTAATTGAGAGATAAAATAAATATTTATGTTAAACTTCTTTTTGATTGCACATTTGGTGTTGGAAGTTACATGGTCACAGAACATGAAAGAAGTCAAATACTTTTTGATCTACCAGCAAATTCTAAATACATCGATAAAGAAGCCACACCAGGCCAAATAGATTACTACTTTCAAGTAAGTCCATGAAAGTTTCCCAAATACTGTTATACAAAGTTACACATCCATGCTGAGTTATTCATCAATGTGTAGCAAGAGTCTTGCAGTAGGCCCGGATTCTAGCGGCAGAGAACTGGTGGAGGAGCTGTGCAGTGGGATTAAAAATTCCGGTTGGAAGCATTAACATGGAAGTACTTGTATAGTCTGAACTGGAGACTGCAGTTCTTGAAGTTGGGAAGAGCAGGAGGGAAGAATGAGAATATTTTTCCATTTTAGAAATGCTGAGGCACAAAACACAGTTGCTTCTATTACTTTCATACATGAAATCCTTTCTCCTGTATGTGCATCATGTGTAACCGCAAAGTCTGTAAACTGCTGACTATTCGTCTCTGGTGTCCAATGAGTGCAACTCCAATTCTTCTAATGTCACTGCAAGATAAAAAGTTTCATCTTGGATGCAAATATAATAAAGCCTCTTGTGCACAAAAGAATATAAATATACGATGACTTCTTCTCCGAGACAGTTTACCTTCCTGACCTGGGCATATAAGAAAGCTGCAAGTGTTCAAGTTTTCTGCATCTGTCAATTTCAGTTTTTTAAAGACAGCCATTTAAGAAAAAGGATATACCATAAAAAATGTAATTAGAGCACTGGGGCTCTTGTGACACTAATGGTCAATTAATTTTTCCAGATCTCAAGGACTAATCAGAGAGGTGAGTTCTAATAGTCCATTTTTAGTAATGTGATAGTAGCAACTGTTTCCCACTCATACTTGCAAAGGATTGAGGCTTATACACTCAGTATTGCAGTTCTGAGGCAGAAAGAACAGAGGTTGTGCTTCTGATGATTTGGGGAATGGTAGTGAGAGATGGTCTAAAGATCAAATTAGCAGTGACTCTTCCAGCCTGACCCAGATTCCCCTCCCAGTTTCCCTTCATCTCATCTCATCTAGTCCCGCACCCCAGGGTGGGTAGCTCTTGTCACCCACAGAGCTTAACTCTTTGGCAGGAATGAAGTCAATAGCCCTCAGAGTTGAGCACAATCCACCAATTTAGTTGTTCTATAAACATCCCCAGCTGCAAGGTCTGAGAAAGACCACAGAGGCGATGAGGGCAGGAAACTTCAGATAGGCCTTGTCAGTTGTGCAAATCCCACGCTGGGACATGCACAAATATTGCCTGTTTATCCTCAAAAGCTGTATGATGATACAACCAGTAAAGGAGCTCACAGGATGAGGCACGGCCTTCATGAGTTTCAGATCTGCAGTTGCAGATACCTGCCTCTGTATCCTCCAGCTGAGGAACCACTGCAGAGCATGCAACTATTATGTGCTTAGGCTTAACATTCACGTGGGGAGTGATCCCCAACACTTGAGGTCAGCAAAAATACAGAGCATCTGAGAAGCTAAAAGGAGTCAGCTAAAAGAATAAAGCTTTGCAGTGGAGAGTAGTCTTAGAAATGCAAGACTAATGCTTAGCACTTATCAAGGAAAGCCTGATAAAGCACAGAAAGAAGCCAGCAGGTTCGAATAACACAGGTTATCTGAAGAGAGAGGGAATCTTTCAAAAATTTGAAATGATATCAAAAGAAAGTAGAAAGGATGGTAACTTTAGATTAGCTGTAAAAATACTGTAAGGCAGGCTAAAAAAGAACTTGAGGAAAAAGAACTTGAGAAAAAAAACCCTTAACAAATAAAATAATACAAGAAATAAAACTCATAATAAATCCTTTTGAAAGGTACTGGTTACAAGAAACTTGCCAGAAAATTTGTAGTCTAATGATGATTTGGGTATAAGAGAGCACTGAAAGTGTGGCCATTGTTGGAAGACTTAACCATTTCTTTGAGCTGACATTCGCTGAGGAAGAAATTGAAATGACTCCCATGCCAGATCCTTTCTGGGGGACTTGCCAGAGTGTCTGTCTGAAGTGACTGCAGGAGGGGTTATAGGACAAACTAAAAAACAACCAACAACCCACATCCAGACGAGACTATATTTAGGCAAGAATTCCAAAAGAACATAAAGATGAAATAATGGAAGTACTATCAGGGTTGTGAGAGAGGGAGTTATCAGCTGTGCTCCACATGCTTAAAAATTCCTTGGTGCCTGAAGTATGGAGCAAGGTGCCAGACAAAAGGTTACCAGGGAAGGTCTGGGGAACCACAGACCTGTGAGTCTGTGATCATTACAGGGCATAAGAGAAACTACAGGAAAGTACAAAATTACTGGATGCTTGGATAAATCATCTACTTGAGTCACCATGGCTTTTGCAAATAAAAGTTCTATTTTATGAAACAAATTGTTTCCAATGGATGAAGATGATCCATTTGACACACCTCACTTGGATTTCCAAAAGCTTTAGAGAAGATTCCTCACAAAAGCTTTAGAATGAAAATGAGGAGCAACTTCCATGTAATATAGGGTATAACATAATACATATCATAATGTACTCTTTGTATGAATAAATAACTGTTTTAAAGACAGGAGGCTAGGAGTAAATTGTCAGGTTTTACAATGCAGTTACTGATATAAATTTGCAGGGACCTATGCTAGGATAACGTTGAACATTATTGTTCAACAAATCACTAAATGGTCTGGGAAAACAGGTGAGCAAGAGGTGAAGAATTCAGCTGCTGAGGCTGAATTGTTCAGGGTAGGAAGGGAAAAGGGCAGCTGTGCAGAGTTTTGGAATGATCTTACAAGACTAAGTGACTGCCACATTGCAGTAGATGGAATTCGATGTAGGTGAATGTGAAGGGATACACGTGGGAGAAAATCAGTCCTAAATTTACATGTACAATTCCTGAATTTTAACTGACAGCTACCAGTATTAATACAGGCAATCCCAACATCAAATAAAAGATTAGGAATTCATGGGAAGGGACTAGAGAGCAAAATAGATCCCATCATCATCCTACAATATGAATCCATAGTTTGCCCAAACATATGTTGAGTGCAGGGTTTGCATTAAAAAACCCAATAGGGTGGTGTCAGAGATGGTTGGAACAACTTCCTCATCAGGACTGATGAAGTCTTGATATTTATGGCAAAGTAAGAAAATATTTTTGCCACTGATTTCAGTGGTCTAGATCAAAACTGATTCCCCAAGAAATGCGCTCATCCCCGGCCTCTGGTTGTGTTTGGTGTGGTCACAGGGTGGAACTATCAGTTCTGGGTCTCTTCATCATACATTTCTCTTGTGTTGTTTTGGTAAATAACTGTATTTGTCCATTGTTAGCTGAGCTAGGAAAGGAAATGGAAGCACTGTTCCATGCTTCACAGTATTTGTGTGTCTGCAGCATCCAAACAAATTCAGATTCATTAGTCACTGTAGGGATAATAGATTATCTACTTACTCAATATTCATTCTTGAAACCATATCCAAAGTTGTGAAACCTGCTGCCATGAAGTTATTTTTATACTGACCCATTTTTATGGAATCCAGCCAGTCACTGACTGAAACAAACAAAGGATATTCTGGAACTTCACCAGGTGAATCTGGCATTCTGTAAACAAAGAAAAAAAAAAAAAGGCAAAGGTTACCAAAAAATACAAAATATGACACCCAATTTACTGTGGTAGACACTGTTTTTACTAAAAGGCAGAAGGAATGAGATAGGAGTCTGAGCCGTAAAGGTCAGATCTTAACTGAGGATCTCTTTAACCCGTTGTCTAAAACTTATAAATCATGTCAGTTTGCCAAGCTGCACTACTTAAACAATGCATTTGATTGAAGAACTGCAGCTCAGTAACACACTGAGGAAAAGTGCTGAAAAACACACTCTCCCACTGCTCTTATTTTTTTCCACAGGATGTTTCCTTGCAGATCGACATGGTCAGGATTATAATAATTGGTTAATACAGTAGTCAATGTAGAGGACAAAGAAAATTTAGCATAAGATGCAATTTAAAAAAATTAAACCACCACAAGATGATTTTTACATTTATCTACCACTCCCCCCCTCTCCCTGATGGCTCCTTATTGCGATACCATTATGCTACAGGAACACTTTGATTACAGTACTCAAAAGCTAAAACTCACCCTAAAAGAGGCAAAAAGAGTAAAATAACATATCTTTGCTTTTACATAGAATTACATTGAATAGAAAATAAAATCGAGGGAGCTAATTTAGTCACATTTCTTTTTGAGTTCTTTCCCCTAGTATAATCACAACTGAAACAAAGATGGGGAAAAAAAAAAAGAGATTCTAATTTGGGGCTACTGATTTCCAGTCTTCTGTTGTGTGCCACACTTGGGAGGGCTCACAACTTCCACTGGCTTTGTGCATCTTGTGTAGTGAAACTAGATGAACAAAATACAGAAAATGCACACTGCTGTTTGTAAAAGCTTTGTGATAGTCTTTAGAAGGACACAATTTATTGAAAATGAAAATTCAGACAGAAAAAACCAGCCAACATTAACTGTTGGAACATGACAATGTGTAATGTAG
>WEIT01001521.1:161400-183455 GCA_013389985.1 Dryoscopus gambensis
CTGCTAACTCTAGGGGATGGATATTTAATCCCAAGTCCCCCTAGTCTGTGTTGATGAAATGGCTGTAGGCCTAACTCCAGGTTTTCCTACCAACTTCTCCATTCAGCCTTTCTCACAGCAAGGTACCAGCCCCAGTTTTGCCTTGTTGCTCAGCCCTTCTCAAAAGCATTTAAAGGTTCTCAGCAAGCCCCACGCAGGGCTTGAGAACCCCTTATAAACCCAGGGCGTCTCCATGAAAACACTTTCATCTTAAGGTGACTCTGAGTGAATGAAGAGAGTGAGGCCACCTGGACGTTTGCGGATTTCAGCTGATATGCAGGGACAGCTTGGATCAATAAGCCTACAAATACTGACAAATTCTTCCACCGCAGCCTTGCTTATCCTGTGGCTGCATTTGTTTCTCTAATATTATTAATGAAAAAATCCCTGGGCAACACTATCAAGAATTTGTTGTGGAATGGTAACAGCATAATCTCTTATTTGGTCACTGCTGCCATTCTGCTGCAGATAAATAAAGATTTAGCAAGCTAAGACACAACTACTTTCTGCAGGATATTACTACAAGGCAGTTCAGAAATTGCTTGAGCACTGTTAGATGGAGAAACAGGCTGTTGAATAGAGAAAAAAAATTACAAAGAGAAAACAAGTACACAGGAAAAACACCAAAAAAAAAAAAAAAAAGAACTGAGAGATTCACAAAGATTAAGGATAGACAGTGCAGAAACGGAACTCAGAGAACAATAATAATAAAAAAGCCTAATATAATCTGCATGGCTTGAGAAAAAAACCTCCTTATACAACACTGCATTAACAATAAAGCAAACCTCAAAAGGGGCTTAAAATTATTTGAACCTGCATGACTTGATGAACTCAGAACTTTGTGATTCTCCCACCCCTACTTAATGCCCTAAACGACATAACGATAGCCACTATGTGTTATTAAAAAGAAAAGTACCAAAAAGAGTCTTACACAAGTATGTCCTCCACTAGGGTATGAAGGGTGCTGGGGTTGCGGATCAGCTTGTCCAGGAAGCTGACAATGTCACTGAATTTGGGACGGTGGTTCCTCTCCTTCTGCCAGCAGTGAAGCATTAGTTGGTGAAGAGAAGCTGGGCAGCCCATGGGAGCTGGAAGCCTGTAGCCCTCCTCAATGGACAGTATAACCTACAGAAATACAGTGTGTATGATTAGCTGGCATTAAATGCTGAAAGGACGGGGTGACGCTGACAATTAGAAACCTGGGAGGATGAATTATTAATGGCACAGCCACCCTCACTTTATGCATTGCTGGGGCTTCGCTCAGGGAATCAGGACTGGCAGGGAGGAGTGTGACCAGAGGAGACAGGAAATGTTTTGTAGGCATATGAAACACAGTAGGAAATTTTTTTAGGCTCTCTGGTCATCCTCTTCAAACAGCTGAGAATGAAGGAGGGAAATAAAGAACTCAGCAATACCAGCATCATTTTCATCCACCTCAGGGGGCCACAAACTCACCTGGTGTGGCCACTGCATCCCACCGTGGTCTAGTATTTGCTTTCTGACTCAGTGTTTGTGTGTGGCAATGACAACCAAGCACTATGAATACACGTTGTGCTCTCTGACAAATTTACTTGCTGTTCACATGTTTCTGCTGATCCTTAGAGTATGATTAATTCTGGCAATGTCCCCCACACCAAGTTACAGCACAGTCATTTTGGAGTTTCCCTCAGAAACCTGAATGTCTGAGATGTTTATGACTAAACAAAAGTCAATAAAATTATGGTATTACCCTAAAGTGAGTGAGACTTTCAAATTCAGAAGATCTAGAAAACGTGTTTGGTAAGGATTTGGAAAGAAAGAGGTCTGATGCCAAAGGTAAATCACAAGTATGAAAAATTACCATTGATCAGAGTTAAAGGAAAGCTTACTTTTAGTAACACAGGTAGCAAAAACCATTGTTTGAAAAGAAGAGTATCAGTCTGGCTTGATAGGAGTGAGAAAAAGTAGGTAAGGTCCACGGAAAGCTTCACGGATTCATAAAAGCTTACATGGCTTCATCCCATATAAGATTTAAAACACACAAGGAAAGGTCAGGAGGTTCTGCAATGATTGGTGATAGCCGTGGGGATGATGATACAAATTGCATAGTCAGGATTTTTTGGTGCGAAAAGGAACGCAAAGCTGATCAGTGGCTGATCAAAAACAAAGCTAGGAAAAACACCGACCTTACCACACATGCATAACCCTCCCACACAAAAATCCAGCCAATGCTATCTGTTTCCTAATGTACAAATGATTGCACACAATATTTATAACCACACAGTGCACTTAGGAAGAACATACCGACTGCATTGATCCCCACTGTGCTGCAAGGAGACATTCATCATTTTCACACAGATGTATGCACATGCTGCAGACACATTAATGCAGCTGGAAGGGGTTACATTAAACTGTTTACAGCAAATCAATGTTTTACAGCACCAGCTCTGGCTTCAATTTATTCAATCTTATTATCCTGGAATATATCCCCGTTCTCCATTTGAATTCTGAATCAATGTTGGCTCTGCTCAGCAATGCCTAGCGCTCATGCTGCAAGCATTATGCAAATAAAATAAGAGTAATGAAGCTGTGTTAGGACCTGAGCTCCCCTTGATGGCATGGCAGGAGAAGGAACAAGGCTCCTGTACCTGCTCACAGCTGCTTGTCTGTGTTTTATAAACACAGGTGACCTGGTCCTGTAATGTACATGCTCCTCTTAGATGAAAAAAATGCCAGCCTGTTGCCAGAGAAGTAATTCCTTCAGAAGCTTGCTTCCTGATGATGAAAATACCCCCGCGGACTCAGGATGGGCGAAACTCAACCACATGTGCATGGAGTTTTATTCACATGTATTTTTACATTTATTATTAATGTCTCTCAAGCAGTTTGTCAAAAGTGGCCTCCTAGAACACTCCTGACAGTGAGGGGCAGAGCTTAGTTGGTGCTGGCCACTGAGGAGGCCATCCTTAGCAGCCCAGAAAGGCAGACCCTGTAATCCTTACATTTAACTGTGCCTGTTGTAAATGATGAATTTATGAAATGTATTTTGCTTTTAAGGCAACAGGAAAGCTGCTCTACTTTTATGAGACATATAGCATTTGCTCAACACAACAACAGAGGGCTGATGAGATTTTGCTGAAGTAATTTATTCAGGAAAAACTCAAAAGCAACCATAATTTTCCAGACATATTTTCTCTGCCACGTTCTATTTTAACATATCTTTGAAAATGAAGTCACAGTGCATTTTGTTTCCTCTCTTGTTCAAAAGGAACATTTTGGTATGAAGAGAAATGCCAGCTGGTACTGGGATAATTATAATTTCTCAATAATACCAGCACATTTTAAAAATAAATTGGAAATATTGCCTCATTAGTGTCCCTTGTGAGGCAAGTATTATTTTTAGAACCTAGGAAGCAAGAGTAAAGATGTGATAAGTGTCTAATACTGCAATGGGAATCAAGTCTCAAAGGAAGAATTAGAGCTTTTTAGTTCCTTATTTATTTATATATTTATTTTAGGTCCTGCTCTGCCACGTGCATAGCACCCATCTCTCTCTCTGTTCAGAAAAATCAGATATCCGTGTACCTAAAAGGGAAGAAGTTCTAAGTTTTTCTTAGTAATATAAAATTATATGTTACAAAACATGTAAAGATTTTACATGTTAACTCCTTTCAAATGCCTTTTTCCCATGTCAGTTTAAGGCTGACAAAGCACCACATTAATCATGAAATCTGCATCTACAAGAAGGATACAGCAGCAGCTTGTTTGATGTTAGACATAGCTCTGAAGTTTGACCACAGAGTTAATATTAAATATTGGTTATGATACCAAAATTGTCTAAGTATTTTATGGACTTCTACAGAAAATTGATACATGTTTAATTTCAAAATAATTGGCAATTGGCAAAAACACCATCTGAAAATGAAGCTGTAATCTTCCTGATAGTTTAATTATTAATAGTAACATAGATTCTTGCTTTCAAATGTTAACTGACAGCTTTTTTAATGAGACTGAGACAGAAGAGAGTCCAGAGGGACATTGTCCCTGTGTCCTCCTGACTTCTGAAAAATCTACCAGGAGGGAGAGGCAGCTGCTCCTGCCTCATGGTACAGAGCCAATCCCAGGCGCCTGCCAAGTGTTTTGATATCTGTGGGTTGAAAGAACTATATTAGGAGAAGTTTTTTTTTTTCAGTACTACAAGAAACTTTCAGGAGTGTAAGGAGTTTTATTCTGTTTCCTACAGTAGTTTTCTTGCATACCAATTACAAATCCATTAAATATTCTTTTCATTTTTTTTCTTCTTTCTGAATACTCTAGCTCTGCACCATGCACTAATTTATACGGTGGCCTCTAACAGGTGTCCCAGTAGACTTCACTCACAGCTGTTCTACAAACCAAATGCACGGAATATAAATCTTCCTTCCCTCACATGAGCATTAGCAAGCCTGGCTCTTAGCACAATCTGTTCATCAGTACACTAGTTTCCTTGGAAAGTTCAATATCTTGGCTAATGTTTATTAATTAAGCAATAAGACACGACAGACTGTGCAGCAGCCCTAATTAATGGACACCTCTGGTGCCTGCCACACATCTAAGAAGTGCATTAATCAGCATCAGCACAGTTTGGAAGTGACTTACCAAAATAATAAAATGGTTATTTACTTAAACAAGTGCATTTCTCAAACTTAGCAACATTTTTAAGCCTCTGCATTATGCCATGTACAATATTAATTTTATGGGAAGCATTTTTCAACTCAGTTTCCTTAAGTTCAGCTTCCAAATCCTTGCTGAGGAATATAAATAGAGGATGCTGGATTTGCAGAGGCGTTGAGTCATTGTGGATACCTGTGAGCAGCTGTAGTCTCTGAACACCAGACTGGGTTTATTTAGGTGGCAGGTACCACTTTAAAACTTCTCACATCAGCTGTGTTCATCACTTACTTAGCCATGGTCTAAAAAAGTGAGTTCACTTCCCAAAGTTGTATAATTAGAAAAGCAGTTGGTAAGATGGAACGGGAAAAAAACAAACCCCCAAATCAGACCCAGCTCTGCAGAGCTCACACTTGGAAAGCTTTTGGTGATCTACCAAAATCCACCCAATTCGAGAAATATTTTAATTGCTATCTAGAGAAGAGCTTTATTATGATCAAAACTCAGTAAGTGTTTTAATGGTAATGTTACCAGACATTTTGATGTAGCAGAACCCCTGACTATATCCATGCAAGACCTTATCGACTGTTGTTTGCATCCTGTGTCTTTTATGAATCTGTTCAGTGCACATCTCTCTCTGTTATTTTCCCTTCCATCTGTGCAGTACCACTGACCTTTGAAAGTCCTATTATTTCTGCAAAATAAGCTCCTGTGAATTCAGGGCAATTCATTGTACTAAAAGAACTGTCCCAATATCCAGTAAACTAAGCTTTACATTATGTCTAATAACTCGAGATTTCCCAGTGACACTCGAAGTCACTAAACGTATGTAGGAGGTCACAGGTGCTCACTGCTCTCATTCTGGCACTGAAAGCCTGTGGGTAGGAGAAAAGGAGTCCTTTGTGCTGGGAACTGCTAACTGCAAGGAAAGCCCCCAGCAACTGGCATCATTGGGGCCTGCAGCATTATTTGTATTAACAGATACTTTTATTTTGGATGTAGGAGTAATGAAACGTTGCTATCGTCATGCTGTAGCTGCTTATTTAATATATTCTAAATGGAGAGGTTTGTGATAATCTTTTCTTTTTGTTTCTGATGGGTTTGGTTGTTTTGTTCCTTTTCTTCCTGAAACAGTGAAATTATTTTTTTAAATTAAAATCTCTCTCAGATCCTTGTCCCCAAATGACCGATCAACCTGAACAAGCAACTAGACTTGAAGAGCTGAATAACTTAGCAACACTGTAAAAACAGCCATCTGGGAAAGTCTTGTCATTTCTTCAGAACCAATGCAGGAATATTCTAGGCACATATATGAGAGAGGTTAAGGTGGCTTGGCTGATACTCCACATTTTGACACAGAGATTGATGGCTGGTGTGAAGACTGAATGTACCAGTTTGAGCTGTCACAGGGACTCATCAAACAAGAGAATTTGTGAAAATTTAAATTGTGGTAGAGAAAAAAATCCCACCATTTCCCTTTCCCCATGCTTCTTTTTCTAGAACAAACCTTCAATTATACTAGAAGCAAATGTGGGATTTTTTTTTTTTAATTGTGAAGGCTTATTTGGCCACCACTTTTGGGGGGAAAAAAAAAAAAGTCAGAAGAAAGCATAACTTTTTTATGAGGGAGAGCTATTGCTCTGCACTGTGGTTAAGCCTATACACAGTTTGTAAGGTAATGTCATGGGGTGATTTNAAGAAGAATGAACTGAATTCTTAGAAAGGAGAATTGTCAAATATATTTCTCACAGCAGCTCCATTCCTTCAGAATTTAGCCATGGNATATACACAGTTTGTAAGGTAAGAAGAATGCATTGAATTGTTAGAAAGGAGAGCTGTCAAATACATTTCTCACAGCAGTTTCATTCCTTCAGAATTTAGCCATGGGTGCCCATTGAAGGGCAGTGTCAGAGTGTACTGGAGATAAGGGGCCAACTCCATCGTCAGAATAGTTCCAGTATTCCCTCGAGTTTTGGTGTATAGCTTCACTGAGAACTTCATCTACTTGCCTATGATTCTTTGGAATAGTCTTTACTCCATGGAAGAAGGTCAAGGTTTGAGCTAGAGAGGGCCAAGTCTTCAGGTTGCATAAATCACCTGTCCCATTGAAGGTGACAGAATTACGATGATATTTTTAAATGAGCTGCGATTCCAGCCTAGAATGGGAATTGGATAGCAAAGCAGGGCAGGGAGTGGCAATAATTTTCAAAGAACATTTCAATGAGTTGCAGATTAGTCCTGGGCAGTACTCACATCCTGGTTGGACATCTCCCAGTACGGCCTCTCTCCGTAGGACATCACCTCCCACATGACAATTCCGTAGCTCCACGCGTCGCTGGCCGAGGAGAATTTCCGGTAAGCGATGGCTTCAGGAGCAGTCCACCTGATGGGGATCTTCCCACCCTGGAAAATTGGTTGGAAATTGGTCAATATGATTAGGATATAGAGTAATGCATGTTTTAAAAGAAAAGGAAAAAAAAATTCTGGATTCTGAGATTCTACATTCTGACTTCTGTCAATTTGCTGCAAGTGGAAAGGAAGAAATATGCCTTTTTATGGAATTTGAAAAACATTGGATTTTGTATGTAGTCTAATTCACCAATACCTGCACTCTGTGAAAACAACCCAGTTCAAAGAGCAGAAAGCATTTGAGATGATTGTTTGTTCAGTCATATAAATAATCAGAACATGCCTTTTGATTGAAAACATCCCAAGTCTTAAATTCCTAGTTCATTGACATTTAAGGTTTTTCCCCAAATGAAACAGAAACATCTATTGCAAAACGGAACAGTGAAAGCTCATTATTTAATCAGAAAAGAAGCTCTAGGTGTTCTACATGCTTTCAAAGCATTACATATGATGGTATCTTTTAATTTTTGTTGTGCCCTTTAAATATCCAGGTAGAGAACAAACCAAATGTGTTTCTAAACAGGCATTTCCTTGGGATATTTGACAGTGTCATTCTGCAGCCTTCAAATTAAAATCCAAGTTCTTCCACAAAAGAAAAGTAAGAAATCAATCAACCAACCTAACTTACTGTTTACAAGACCACAGGATGCAGAATTTTTCTCTGACATTAGTACTTTACACCACTGAATTGCCTCTATTTTCTCATAAATAGTTTCCGTATGAAAACTTTTCCATCTCAGAAAAAAAAAAGGTATTTCCTCTCCAGTTTGCTCCATATTTCAAAAGTACATTTTTTTTCTTTTCAAGAAAAAGTACATTTATTATCATTCTCACTGAACTCTTTAGAGAGAGAAAAGCAGTATGGTGAAGGTGCCACTAGATCGTGGAAGGAGGCAGTCAGTAGAGCCGAGCTCACTCAGCAGTAGCTGCTTTCAACAAGCAGTAGTAGATTCTGCTCAGTGTTATAATTGTATTTCTGACTGAAACAAAAGAGGAAATGAACTAGAACATCCGTTTGGCAATTGAAGAGATGCCACAGTTAAAAACAAGTATGTAAATCTCTGCTAATTTGCTTTGAATGTATAAAAAAATCGACTGTGAGTTGTTGAGGCCTGACTTTGGCTGGTTGAGAAGCTGTTTGTTCTACCAATAAATTGTTCAAAATCCAACCTCTCTGTCTGTGGGGATGTGCCACTCAGCCAGCCTCTCCTTGCTGATGGAAAAGGCATGGTTAACATTTATGTTGTATGACAGTGGCCAAGATGTCCTTTGTACCACGTTACATTTTTTGCAGCTGCTTTTTCAAAGCCTTTGCTTCCTCACTTGTGGTAAATCACTTACTGATTTTAGCTGTAATAAAGTAAAAGTATTTTTGTATTTTTGCCCAAGTACCTCCACTATCAGATCACTCCTCTGGCACATCAGGGGTGCAGAAGATTTTGTGCCTCACCTGCTGCCACCTGCGTCACCAGCACTGCAGTGTGTGATGCTCTTGGTCCCCTCCTGGTACAGCTGTTTCACTTGGGAAGCAATTAAAAGTGGTTTTTGGGTATGAGACTGAAGAAAGAGCGGGACAAAGGAGAGTTCTGATAAGATGTTCTCTAAGGAAAGGCCAGGCTGATTTCTTGCCTGTTCTCTAGAAAATATTTATTTATACCTTCTAAAGAAATTGGGTAAGAGCACTTGATGTTTGATCTCACAGTCTGGTTTCAGTGGTCTTTTCATGGAAAATGCAAGGGCAGGCTTCCTGAGGTAGTGGAAAAATTTCAATGCCACAAATGTGCACCTTACACTTGGATGTCCAACCAAAAGGATCCATCCTCTGAGAAACAGAGTTTTAGGGTCTAACTGCAAAAGATACTTCAAAATATCTCTTCACACCACAGAGTTATGGGCCTTGTCTTTTCTACTGGATTGGGTTTAGTTCTTTATTTCTAAACATTTTATCACCGAACTTGCGTAATTCCATCCTCAGTTAGATTCCTCTTTTGGAGAGTTTTACTAATAATTTATTGTTTTTTGAATTTCAAAGAAATTCTTATGTTAATTGTTAAATATCTCCTTGTAGGTAAAACACAAATCTACACATGCAAATAAAAGGCATTTGGATATTTATACATTTTACTTTTAATGTCTATAACATATTATGGATAACATAACAGGAAATTATCTTTACACGGTAATCCTTTTCTTAAATCTGATTTTGTATTCCCAAGTTATACTCAAAAGAGAGGGTACATCTTGAGCAGTGTTTGCAGCTAGATTTGTGACTCCTGGCTAAATAAAAATGAGTTTTAAAGAATCTGATCAGACTCTATAACTACTTTCATGACACAGCTTTACTGACTGATCCCTTTTGGACTGAAACAGTAGTGGCTCATTGAGTGTGAAAATGAGACTGAAGGACAGAATCTTAACAAAATTCAAGGCAGTTCACATTCAAGGGCATAAGATGTGTTCAGAGTTGTAATGTAAAATAAAATCCTTTTGTGCTGGCTCTAAAAACCTCTAAAATTTTTTACAATGGATTCATCTCATGTATGAAGTTGTTATATTCATGAAAATGTAAATTTCAATACTTAATTATGTTTGCAGAATATCTTTTTATGCAAAAAAGTTGTTTTATTTATTTGAAAGCCGTTCAAAAGGTGGAGATTGCAATATGAGTACCTTAAGAAACATACATGACTGAACAGTGGTAATAGCTGCTCATGCATAATAAAAGAACACATAAGGTTTAGAGTGGCCGAAAATATATTTCCTGTTTCTGATTAGAGTAATAAACAGTGTTACTGATATTGGATATGCCTTTCTATATTTTAATCTAACTGGGGAAATAATAAATGCAATACTTACTGTTTACACAACGCCTCACCTTCAAATTAAGATAATTTATAAATCATCTACATTTTGCTGCTATAGCAGTGAAATCTCTCAGAGCTGCTGCCTGCATTAGAAAGCCTTTTTTGCTTTTAGGTTATTCTCTCTTTTTTGGCGGGGGGGGGGAGAGGCGAGGTCTAGGGGCAGAATAGGTGTTAGGAAACAAATTGTTTTTCTGCTTCATCTCATACATTAATAATGATATCAGTGATAACCTAATTTTATTTTCACACAGCGAAATAACACTAACTCCACTGTTCAAATAATTAGAATTCAGCCTTTTTTCTCCTGTATGCTGCCAGCTGAACAGTGCCTATCTCCTGATTTTTTTCGTGATTGTAATTTAATAAGCAATTTTACCACGCAGCATCAAGGGTCCCCTTGGAATTATAATATTAGGCTCACATTGCTGAGCTTGTAGAACTGTTCAGAGATGAGCCCTTGAAATGAAATTTACCCCCTCAGCCACACCTACACACACGCTCGCTTTCCCTGCAGAACTGGCAACAGCACAGTTTGCCACACACTTAAAGGCAGGGCTGGGACTCCATGGTGCAGAACACCTCATTCTTTACCTCAGGCCATGCATGAAAGAAAGACAGTCTTCAGAAAATGCCATCTCTTCTCTGAGCTCACAGCACCAAAAAGGGATTATGATGTCTTGTGTGGCCACAACTGTGTTTTTGCTGTCTCCAGTTTGATTTTTTTCCTATTCTACGTGTTAGACATCTCTTTAAAACCAGGAGGCATTAACAGTCCCTTTAATTAAAAATCCAACCATATTTATAAACTCCAGCTGAACAATGTAGCTGGCAGCTACAGCCCATTATTCTACCAAAAAAAGGTTGGGCTGTAGCAGCAAGCTCAAAATGTGTGATGTGAAGAAACAAAGGATGAAGCCTTTTAGATGCCCAGAACTTTTGGCATGCCCTGGTAGCTCATTAAAGTGAGGAGTGGTAGCACTGAGAGCCTGAGATACAAAACTGAAGGCGAGGTGTGTGTGAGCTCCTACTGCCTGGGCACAGACAGCAGCACACAGCAGCAGCCAGAAGCAAACCCAGCGGGAGCTCCAGGCTCACCGTGCCCCAGAGATGTGAAAAAATGCCTGTTCCTGTGGAAAAGCCTGTTCTGGATTTTCCTGGAATGACAGACACTTCAGAGGGACTGTCACAGCGCTGGCTGCAGATCTCCTAAGTGCTGAGGTGCAAACTTACCAGATCCAGATGCACAGGCATCTAGAACTGTCTAATTCTGGGAGAAAAGGTGCTGAACTGTGTGCACCATGAGTGCGATGTGGCACGGGAATTCCTGTGCCTCTGTCAGTTACTGCTCCTTCATGTGCCATGTCACTGAATCATGCAAGCATTTTCCAAGACACAAGTATAGTACCTGTCTTTACCCCAATGACAGAAACAAGGGCAAAAAAAGAACTTCAGAATGAAGAAAGACAAAAGTAATGAAAGAGATTGGTTTTAAATATTGGACATAATTCATCATTCTGTACAAGAACGTTCTGCCACTTTCCTGGAGTGATGCTTTTATTTGATGCTCAAATTTTTCATGTGCAAACCTATAAGCAGTCAGAATTTAACATCCTCAAATCATAATTTAGAACTATTCAGTACTATCAACAGTCTTCTGTTGTGACTATTGAAATATCAGAGGAACTACATGGCAAGAAAACAAAACTGCTCTGAAAAAGCATTTCAGAATTTGTGCTCATTATATCCAATTCCAGTCAGTTCTACCAGTCTCATTTCCCTCAGAATTGAAATGAATAAACCCCCCTGATTTTCAAAAAGACTGAATTTGCTTTTAATCTCTGGGAAAATATTAATTTTCTTTCAAACGTCCTGATTAACAATGCTGAAGTTAAATATGTGGAACTTGATTTTTCCCCCTAAGTTAGCTATTCAGATTTTCAGAACAAGTTATTTATGGCTTTGAGAATATGTTAATTTTGGTGTCTGTTAACCCCTACACTGCACATCTATTTGTGTCTTCCAAAAGAGGGAAAGCTCTTGATGGATGGAAAGAATCAGCACTGAAGATACTGGCAGAATTAAAGCAGAAAAGATAAAATATCTGTCCACAGATCATCAGAAACACTTCACATTAACCAGCATTAACATCAGAGGTGTATCAGGGTGCTTCTCCAAAATACTCCACACCAACCTGTCATTTTGTCTTCCTAAAGGCCATCGGATGGATGAATTGAATAGTGCTACACATACATGCAAACTGCCAGCAAGGCAGATACATCCTACCCTGTCACCTTTTAGCTCAAAAATTAAAGAATTAAAATATTAAATTACTTTGCTAAAATTCAAAGAATTATGAAATCAGGAACACTCTCTAATACAGTGGAGGTTGGCACTAGGAGTGGCAGCAGCATTCATTTCCTTTGAAGCAAAGCCCTTCAGCAGGCAGCCCCCTGCCTGCTCTGAGGCACTGACCTTACCTGGGCTGAGAGATCATAAGAAGGCTGATAAAAATGCATAGTTCTGACCCTCAAAATCCACCTAAGTGAAACGGTAGTGATTATTTTTGACCATTTACATCTATCTTGCCTTCGAATTTTCTTGACAGGGCAATTTAAGGAACTTTATACAAAAACACAGCCAACTCCCAAATACACGTGGTTGATGCCGTTGCCTCTTGTTTGTGTAACTAAGTGGATTCTACATATTTTCTTGTAAGACAGGATGTCTTTATTTACAAGGTGCTCATTGAAAATAGATGGATTTTTTGCCAGAACTATTAGTTAGTTTTAAAATATTTGTTTAGTTTTCAAATTAACAAAGTAGTTCATTCCAGGCCAGGCAGGTCAGTAAGGACTGGTGGTGTCCTCAGAGCCCTGGTGAGAACCAGTCAAGTGTACAAAGACAGATAAACACAAGTATTTTGGAAAACCTCTTTGAGACTGGTCTTTTGAATGGTGATGATGAGACTGGTGGGGCCAAGGAGCCTCATACTGTTTTAGAGAGTGGGAATTTACATTTCTTTAGGTTTAAGAATGCATTTTACAGGATTGTGTGCTTGGCTCTCAATCACGGAGAAACCCTTTTGTCCTCTGAAATTAAATATCGGGAGCATGCATCTCTACCAAATCCAGTTTAGAAACTCTAGCACTATTTGACAGTAAGGATAGGAAAAAATGTCATTTTCCCTTGAAACGAATATTTCTGGCAAAGATCTATCTCTTTTCAAGAGCATTAATTTCAAGCTATCTGCCAGCTGTGTCAGCACAGCTCACATTACAGCCGTAACCAATTTTTTGAGAGTTACTCCTCCAGAGTCCTTCAATCTGCACATCCAGCCCACCCACTTTGCTTACACAAGGAGTCCTGTCAAAGTCAATGGAAAAGGTGAAAAGGACTTTTTTTTGTTCTGAGATGCTTATTTGAAGGATGCCTTACGTTGCACAACTCTGCAACAAAGGAATTTGCTACATGGTCCATCCTTCCAGCAGAACTGAGTTACCAAACACAAATATTTCTCTAAACTCAAGTAATTTAAGTTGAAAAAAAACCCCAAAAAACAAACTTACCTGGCACTATCTTTTCTTAAAAGCATCAAGGAAGGCATATCTCTGAAATTATGCCTCTGGCTTGCCCAGGGCTTCATGAAGTATTTATTATTGGATCAAAAATAAACTGTTACCATGCACTGCTTGAACACTGGATGTTATTATCCATCATTAACGATTTCACAGCTAGTGATTTCCACACTCATATCTAGCCGACATGTACAGCAAACACTCCCCAAGTTTCAGGAATCAAAAGTGGCCTCTCTGTGCTGCTGTAATGCCCAGGTCATTCAGTCATGCCCCTGAACCCCTGCCATAATTCCTTCCACACCATACAATTTGAAGTGGCCAATAAAAACTCAGAAGCATCTGGGAACTTGGACAGTGAGAACAAACTGAAATGAATCTCAATGTAAAATTAACACTATGTGGGCTATAGTACTGTCTCTGGTAAACATTTTCATATTCTATTCTTTGGGATGCTGTTCTAGAGAGAATATAGGCATCTAGATACTGAATTCATATACAGCTTGCTCTGGGGTACATGAGAGTTTATTTACCTAGGGCTTCTTCAAAATTTATTCCAGAAACAAGCTGGAAACATCACAAAAATTAGGCTTTTCTTATGAGAGTTTCAGTGCCACAGATGGATGGTGATCAGAATTATTATGAGGCTAAGCTACTCTGCAAGTATCACTGCTTTAGTTTCCATCCCAACTGCATCAAGAAGTGCGGAGGAGAATTAATGTCTTAGTAACTGACGAATTAAATTTTCTGCTCACATTTTTGTGAGGTCACTTCTCATTTTATCCTGAAGGAGTTTGCTGGTTATTTAAGTTTCAGTCAATTAATGGATAAGTAGCTGGCCAAAAGATGGGAAACAAACAGTCAGAAAGAAAAGGTCAGTTTTTAGAGTGGCATCCCCCAGAGATCAATGCTCATGTCCTGCTGGCAGTGTATGTAGAATCTATAATACAGGCTGAACTGAGAACATGTAAAGTTGTACTGGAAATCCTAAGGTATTTATGGTAGTAAAGACAATGATTACCACAAAAATTTGTCAAAGACCCTTATGATACTGAATTGCAAATTGATGAAATGTCACAAAATTCAGTGTCATAGTAATGCACACAGAATAAAAAGCTCCTAACTTTACAAAACAAATAACACGGCTCCGAACTAAGCTGTCATTGTTCAAGACAGATCTTGTGCTTATAGCAGAGAGTTGGCTCCCTGCTCAAAAGCAGAGTAAAGGGAAAAATGGAATGATATTGTAAAAATAATTAGGAAAAGGAGAAAGCACAGCACTGTTGAAACTGAGGATATTGCTGCATATTGCTTACTGATGACAGACTTGATCCCTGATTCCAAAAGGACACATTGAAACTAACAGAAAGAATAGGTGATCAAAGGTAAAGAATAAAAGAAAGTAAAAATGGTCTATAAAACCCAGAATATAATGGATCAGATAGTAGATGGAGAGAACAGATCCAAGGTACATCAAACATAAGTGGCAAGCAGCAGATAAAAAACACTACAAAACTTTTTTTTTTTGTTTTTGACACATTGCTATGGGATGTCACGGACTCTCAAAATTCAAACATTTCCAAAAGCAACTAGGTAAACTTAGAGGAGAAATATTTGTGAAGGGTATTACATACAAAGAGCTGCCTCTGATTTAAAGGAGTCTTTGAGCCACAGACCGCTGAAAGCTCAATAACCCGAGCTGAGAATGCATTATGTGCACAGCATGTGCACTCTCTTACTACTGAGAACCTGGAATTCCTCCGTGGAATCTACTGCTTCTTTGCCTTTTGCATTCATGCTTCTGAGCTCACAAGCACTGCAGCTGTCTCAGGCCATTACCCTCTTCCCATCATCTCAGTTTGTTTGCAGGTAAAGTAGAAACACATGGTTAGCAGTGTCACTGGAAAAAAGTCAATGATGCATGTGTCAACAGCATTTTGGGGGAAAGAAAGTTAAAAAAAATTAAAAAAGTTAATTTTAATTAACAGAAGTCATCTGAAGCAAGGTGTTCTTTGATGTGAAAGAGTGTAATTGTAGATGGGTATCTGAAGGATCCCAAGACATTTGGTTGTTGTTGTTAATTCTATGATTACATTCCTATGTCTCTATCCACATTTATGGATATTCTTTGTGACCAAACCTTTTGACAAAAGGAAAGAAACAATTCTCCTGTTAGTAAGTTTTAGCAAAGGAGAAAGCAGTGGGTAGTAAGGAGAAGAATCTGTAAAAGTACTGCCCTGAGAGGGAGGGGGCTGACTCCTGGGTAAGCACATCTTATGTTTGCTCCATAGAGATGTGACACTATCTTGTAATGATTTTAGTGTCGTATCTTTCATCAGCAATAAATAATTTCACTTAGGGGAAAAAAAAAGGAATAAAAGTATTCCCAGACCGTTGGGAATCATGCAACGTGTTAGTTTCATGTCTAAATCAGCCCATACTGCATATAAATATGGTTTATCTATTGAAAGGGAGATGGGAGAACAGCTGCTGCTGAAGGCAAAGCAGCTGAGTCCAGGGCCATGGATCAAGAAGCATGACAGGGGCCAGGACGTGTGAAACACTGAGCACCGTGGCCTGCCTTCCCATCTGGGGACAGAGGGACAAAGACAAGGAATGGCTTGCCAAGGGCAGGGTGGGCAGTGAGGCTCAGCAGAGGAGAGGATGGTGACAGCCATCCCACAATAGGCCACAACGCTCCCAGTGCCACCCTGCTGGTTTTCCAAAGACAGGAAGTGTAGGAACCACAGCTGCACCCCCAGCACGTCTGTCTGCCAGCCAGCCCCAGGCTGGGGGCTCGGAACCACTGGCAATTTCAAAAGCGTGGGAGGGATGGTGGGAAGGCAGGACGGGAAAGACATCAAAGGCTAGCTCTAATCACCTAAACACGGTGTCTAGCGTCCCTTTTGGCACTGTCACCTGCTCACCAGCTGTCACTTTAGGAAAATGCAGGTCTCCCACTGTCTTGTGTCTGCCAGGTCTCTGCTGAGCTCTCAGGGAGCCACTGGACATCTACAAATATGCAGCTGATCCCTTGCCTATTTCCCATTTATTTAATGAAAACCAGTGCCAAAGCAAAGCAGTATTTCTCCTGATGGAAGAGCTCAAGATGCTGCTGTACTCCTGGGCCTGGCAGCAGCTCAGTGGCCCATCAGGTTGCACAACTTCAGGCACAACACAAGTTGCCCAGCTGACAGATATTTGGGCTATTGGGGAGACAGGCATAGGGATGTGGAAGGCTTATGGGTAATGTGATACTATATGAGGCTGCAGGGGCATGGGAGGGATCTAAACTTTACCAGGGAGGTGGAGGAGCACAGCAAGAAACTGGAGGTATCGTGAAGGTGCCTGGGGAGATTCTCAGAAGATCAGAAGCTGTGCCATCAAGATTGAAGAAGGCAGCCTGAGAACCAGGATAACTGTGGCATGAAAATGCAGCTGATGTCTGTAATGGAGCCCCAGGACACAGGGCTTCATTAAAATAAATAAATGAAATAAATTCTTCCCACCTCCATGAAGGTGTCCCACAGATCCATAGAATTTTCTGAGTAGGAAGGGGCACACAAGGATCATGAGGTGCAGCTCTTACCCACTGCAGCAGAAGGTACAACACAGCACTGTCAGACTGTAACTGCACAAACACAGATGAAGCGTATCACCAAAAAATTGTCAAAGAAATGAACACACAAGAGAGAAGTTTTCAGTCCAAGCTAGGGCTGCTTCACAACAAAGCTTCTCTGATATTTCTATTTGGTGTAGTGACACAGTGGCACTGTCCATAGATCACTGCAGCGTGGCAGTATGCAAACTGTTGAGCAATAGGATAACCATCTGTTGGATGATGAATAGTTTGGCACAGGAATGTGGTCAAGCTTTCCTGCAGATACTTACATTCACCCAGATCTCCGCCAGCTGCCCGAGTAAAGGGCACTGAACATCAAGCTGGTTTCTACCTCACTCTCGTCAGGAACTCACCAGAGCAAAGCCCTGACTGATGAGTCTGATGGCAGCTCCAGTCACACCAGTGGCAGGGTCAGTTGCATACACCGGTGTTTATGCTGGTGAAATGTTGGCTTACAGACACTGAGGATCTGCTTCTGGCCTTTACAACAGTGACATTTCTTAGTATTGCCCTTCCTAGACTTTCGTACTTCTTTCTGTATCTTGATATACTTTAATTTAGGCTGTTTGTGAATTGTGGCACTGGAATACCTTTCGTTCTGTAAGTTAGTTGAATTTACACCTCATAATCTCCAGATGGCATAACACTTTGTGTTTTTCTGATGGTGCATCATACTAAATCATCATCTGGCTGATGATAATATAATGGGAAGAACATATTAACATTATTTATCATTGCTTTACCATGCTCAGGGGATGTTTTACTTTATCATATAATATATTAGTTGTGACTTCCATGACATATTACAGTAAGACATCATCAGAAGGAAACATTTTGATGAAGCAGTACTTGGATATTGGATATCAAGGTCAGCTTGGACAGGGCTTGGAGCAACCTGGGATAGTGGAAGGTGCTCCTGCCCATGACAAGGGAGGTTGAAATTACAAGATCTTTAAGGCCCCTTCCAACCCAAACTATTTTATGATTCTATCACTATTCTCTGACATCAAACTTGCCACTGGTGCTAGACCAGCTGAGGTTTTATAATAACACTCTCTAAGCAGTCATAACTTTTGCATTACCTTCCTAAGTTCACTGCAAAGCTTCATCAAAGTAGCTGAAATATGTTTTGACCTTTTAGAGTGTCTCTAAAAAAAAAAAAATCCAGCATGTTTATTTCACTAAAAATAATCTATCTAGTTCAGAATCTTGGAAAACAAGGAGCGGTTCTTTTAATTATTCTTTTTAATTTAGAAACTTTAATTTAGCAGAGGTAGATCATCAAATGACAAAGCTTCTTAAACCTCAAATTCGTTGAGAGACAGCCGTTTTGATAATTTTCAGCATTCACTGATGGCCAAGCTGGCTGAAGTGCCTTCAGGCACAGGTGCATGGCAGTCATGCTTACATGGAAACTTGCATAATATATGGGTGCAGCTTCTGCAGGAAGTGTCTTTTTGTGCTAACCAATCATATGCATTGACAGTTTCTTCTTTTTCAATCATCTGACTTACATTTGTATACTGAAAAATGAACATATGCATACATGAATATACAGATAGGAAATGGATTTCCAAATCTCTGGTGGACAAACAAAGAAATGCATTGCAACAGGCAGCTCTAGCACAGCTGTGCCTGCAGCATCTGAAGGCAACTCTTTCAGGTAGTAGCATTGGGGAAGACAATAAATCAAAATCACTCAGTAGAAATTAATGACATTTCAGGAAAATGCATTTTTCTCCACTGTCTGTAGATAGTTAACGACTTACTCTTTTGCTCCCACTAGATTTCTGGATTATGACCATGTATACTTAAGGAAATTAATGCCAACTGGTTTTGATACCAACAAAGCATGAAGTTATAGAATACCAACGCATGGTTTTGATTTCTTATTGTTAAGGTCTTTTGTGTAAAGTGCTAAAGTTCAACCTTATCTTGAAAATCTGTGTCACTTGAACAGTGATGATAATCACCAGAATGCTAATCAAAACAATACTGATTTTCACACTCACAGCAAAGTAGGGTGTATTTTATAACAAATGCGTTCCTCAGTTGCTTGGTTTTGGTGTAGACTGGAGAATTTCTGGAACAGCCTGGTGATCATTCTCAAGAATTCCCAACCACCAGTGAAAACCCAGCGAAAGAACTGAAGGAAAAACTTGAATCTTTCAGAGGATGGGGATCATACTTGGACCTGTTAAAACAGCTGTATCAAGATGAAAAACCTTCAGGTAAACTCAGTGTCCAGTGATTGAACACCACCAAAAACAACACTGAAAAGAAGCCACCATCCCTTATCACCAATTTCCAGAACACTACTTGATTTATTCCAGGTACCAGAGAGCTGACTAATTACAGCCTTAAGAATGTGCTCTGGAAAATTGATACAGATGAGTCATGTATCCTCCTTAACAAACTTCCACACCTTCGGGAATACTCTCTGAGACTTTCCCCATGACTACAGCATCAGTATCTCTGGGGTAAATATTATTTTCATTAATGAAAGGTAGATTAGGCTGCACTTTTGGCATAACTCAGGCTAATTTAAAAAAAACCACCCCAAAGTCATGCCCTCCATCACAAAAGAGTTAATGAAAGCAATGGACTAATTTTTTTTCATGTGTATTGCTTTTTGCAGTATACACTGTTTCCATGGACTAATGCCATGGCATTTTATTGCACATTTGATCTTTTTTAAGTGCTTCAAAATCTTTCAGTTGTATAAGATTTTCAGCAGTGGAATACAGGCAATTGCAGCTTCATTAAAAATGTATAGCAAAAAAAAGCATGAGTATACTTATATAATTTTATTTATTTTGGCATTTGAGGGTTGAAAAGCTCAGTGTTGAAACTGCCTTCTTTAGATTCATGATAATCACAGCAAATGCACCATACAAAAACCTCGAGTCAGATAAACAATCTTGTTTTCGTATTGTTGCTCAATTGTCTTCACAATTCCCTAAAAGCCAATAAAGCATTTGTTGGAGGTACGCTGGCCAATAATGATTTTTCCAAGCACTATAACCAAATCAGCAAAGTTGTTTTTCACGCTTCATATTTTATAAGTATTTCCAAAAACAAGAGGTGATTTTGCTGAATGATTAAACATGAAAATGGTGCAGTAACACTGCTCAGCCATTTTGCTCTTCAGCATCTTTTACAGCTCCCAACTAACTACTCTCATGCCAACCCTCTGAAGAAGCTGCTGTCTCCATTTCACAGTGGGAAAAACAAAGACAGAGTTTGAGGACCATCAAATATTCTGAATACCTGCAACTCCCACTGGTAATAACTGGATTTCTGGATGCCCATTGTTGCTGAAACCAGGCTGTAAACGATGTACATGGGTTAAACTGCAAGGCAGAAAGGCAAAAATCTCTGAAATAAAATTCCAGCTTCAGCAGTCGTTGGCTTCCTGGGCTGTGCCTCCGTCTCACATGTGACTTATGATAGATTTTGTACTTATAAAAACAGAAGAACAAAATAATGATCAACTGCTCTGAATGCTTATGTGGACACCTTTCTCCTTCACAGTATGTTCACTTAAGTAAAAAAATCTACATACAGATTTTAAAGAATGAAATAGTCATAGGCAAAGCAGAACCATTTCTAATTTGGTATGGGAAAATCACAATTATTCTCATTGTGCACCTAACCAGGACAGGATAAACTATGTGACTGAAAGAAAGGTATTACCTCTAACAATTCCACCTTGGAGCACTCTTTATAATGCTCACCAGTCCTGCATTATATTCCACATGCAACTGAGAAATGTTGCTAAAGTTATTAAGCCACAGAAACACATAAAAATCTCTAGGCTGTTAAACAATGACTCGTATTCACTGTAATAAATCAAACCTTTTCCTCAGTGCAACATTGTGTTGCATGTCCCAAAGTACAGTGGTGTTGATCTCCCATCTCTGATTTTATAAACACTACAAAACCAGCAGAAAGGTATTTAAGTTCTAAGATCACACAATCTGTTCTATTTTCTTTATTCAGTTTAGCGCAAACGATCCGAAAGCAAGCTAATAATTTCTCTTTTTGTTATTCAACTTGCATGCTACCTCTCAATCAAAATTCAGTTTCATATTTTAGGCTTGGATTTGTTTGGAGTTTTGTTTTTTTGTCTTATCTATTAAGTCTTATTCCTCTTACCATTAATTTGATTAAACACACATCAGCACTACTAAGCTGCAGGAGCAAAATATTGAGTTTCTTGTGTTGCTCTGGGACTTGTCATCAAGCCAAACTCACAGATGTTCCCATGAACACGCAGCATTGGTCCATTTCTAGGATAAATATCGTAGTTTGCTTTATCCACACTGTCATGACCCTCACCTACTCTGTACTTTTGATAAGCTGACACAAAGCAGGACACAAAAGTGAAAGAGGCAAAATTAGGGAAAAGGGGAAAAAATCCTTCTGATTTTCATGCCTCATCCCAGAAGATTTTCTTCTTTGAAGATTTATTTGTTGTTCTGCCTCTTGTGAGAAAGTGCATATTTTCTTACAAACAACAAGGCAGGTAGAAGTACTTAGAAGCACAGAAAACTGTGAAATTATATTTAGTAGCTGGGTAGAAATGAGATGATTGTGATGGCTCTGAAGTGTGTGAATAACCCTCCCAAAATCCTCACGGGATCTCGCCAACCTCTGTTGTGTTCCTGAAAGATACTGGCCTATAAAAACTTAATAAGACAGAAAATTGGGATTTGGTATTTTGAAGGACTCTGACATAAAGAAAACAACACGTGCCAACATGAAGGAACAGCTCATGAGCAATGAACAGCTTGGTCCTCAGAGATGTCAGCAACACAGCAACTGCAAATCAAAGTGTGTGAAGCTAATGAAACCTGCAGGAACGCTGAACAGCTTGGAGGTGCCGTTCACATGGACTATAAAACTGGGGTTGCACAG